>CM056607.1:33440376-33870675 GCA_029721355.1 Tegillarca granosa
GAAAATAATAATAATAAAACAAATAAATTTAATATATATATATGTATATATAATAATAATAATAACAAAATGAGATCAGGGCAAAGACACTTCAGCATAATGTTGGGTAAAATGTCCTATGGACTTTTTGTTTCACCAGACAATTTTGTTTAAAAAATTCTGTTTACGACCTGTATATACTGCATACTACTTTACGTCACATCAGAAATTATTCAAATTCTTGCTCTTTATATTTTTTTTATCAATCTCAAGAATTTATGTAAGAAGTCGATAAATGAATTTCTGGTTAATTTCATGTTGGTTTTATACTTTGAACAAAATCTGGAATATGAACAAAATCCGGAATATGAACAAAATATGGTATATGAACAAAATACAGAATATAAACAAAATGCAATTCAGAGGTCGAGTCCAAGATAACAGATACATAAACATAGAACAGACTTCAGATAGAATTACATAAGCAAACCTGCCCAAGCATTTAGTGCAACAAAGAAATTATGTGTTTCCCTTTTATAATCATGTAAATTCAGCAGTAACTTTCCATGGGAAAGTCGCAACAGAAAATCCACTTTCCCATAAAATTTTTACTTTCCCCATATCTTGGTGAGAAAAATATAGATTGTGAGTAAATATGAGTTGTTTTAAATATTCTTTATTAGAAAAACAAATGATCTGACAAACAAAAAAAAATAGTTCTCGATACGAAACTATAGCAAAATACAAAATTACAGATGTACTTTACGAGTTATCTCCCTTTGCCGGGGGGCAAAGAATGGAGAATCCGAGAAGAGGGTTTCAATTTGAAAAAGTTATTGTTATCAACAAATGATGTTGCATGGGGTAACATTCACCAGTGGAAAATGTAAAAAAAAAAAAAAAAAGGACTGCACTTGATAATAGATGATATACATACATGTATTTTAGTAAATTTCACTTTTTCACGGAGAACAAAGCCAGTATTTATCACTTTCCCATGACAGAAATTCACTTGGTATGGGAGACGGGAAATGGGAATCCTAGAGCACAGTTCAGGAGAGGAAGAAGATGAAGAAAAAAACCTTATTTAAACTTAGTAAAAATGCCTCTCAATTTTTTTTTTTTACCATGCTTAAGACACTATAATTTATAATTTGAACTAAAAACATCAATTTATTTTACTTTTTACTTCCTAATTCCCCAGAATTTATCTCCAAACTCGTTAACAAAAAAAAAAAAAAAAAAAAAAAAAAAAAAAAAAAAAAAAAAAAAAAAAAAAAAAAAAAATTTACTTCCACATATACATTGATTGTCACCTGACAATGCAACAATAAAAAAATAAAAGTATCAAAATAAATACAAGGAAAATACTTTTTGCTTGAAAAAATCAACTGACAACAAAATTTCCCAATTTACAGTAATCATTAGAAAAATGCATACCTCTTCTTAATGCATTTTGTGCATCACGTGTCATTGCATCTGCTTCATCTAATATCACAATCTTGAACCCTGATCTAAAATAAAAGAAAAATGTTTAGATGCCTGCATATTAAGCACATTAAAAAACATAATAAAAACAGTGATTACTTTTATAAGTCCCACCATGTCAGAAATCATATGTGTTTGTAAATCTGGTATGTCTCACGCCCCAAAATATTAAAATGATTCATGAAAACTAAACACTGACAGACACCCCAGACTTGATACTATAATAGACAGTGATTAAAAGATTTGATTAAAGTTAAGAATTTTAAGCACATTGGTTTTAAAATATTAATCTGTTTATCCCCGTGATCACATTATCAACTTAAAAACTTTGGTCAACTGAGTTAATAAATAGCCAAATATGTTAAGAATGTGTTGCTCTCCAAGTTCTACATTTAGAGGCTATGTTTCCATAGTGATGGTATCTACTAAATTTACTTGAACTAAAGATAACAGTGTCTCTCCAGGTCTAGGTTCAAATTTCACTATGAAAAGATACTAGTGAAAAAAAAAATTGTCATTCTGATTGTCGAATGTCACTAGTTTTCTCTAGGAATTCTGGTTTCTTTCATTTCCTAGAGCCGATTTTCTCGATTATAAGTGACTGGGGCATAAAACACCATCACACCACAATACTTACTTGAATATAGTACGAGTACTGGCAAAACTGAGAACCTGTCCCCTGACAATACCAATACCTCTATCATCTGAGGCATTAAGCTGTAATATATAACATAAATCTACTGTAATTTCATCACTTCCAAGAACAAGAGGTGTCTGAACATTGTAGCTCACCTGTACATCTACATGTAGCCCAAAACTTATTTAAAAGCTTTGGAAGTAAGGTTAGTCCACAGGTCAACTTTTCAGTTACATCCATAATATTTATTTATTTATTTATTTTTTCAACTTTCAATAGAAAACAGGTAAATTTGAGATTTAGGGTGACTAAGATTCAATTAATTTCTAGACACCTGTCTGGGGTATAACAAACACCTGTCTAGGGTAAAACAAAAACATGTCTGGGGTATAACATACACCTGTCTTGTGTATAACAAACACCTGTCTAGGGTAAAACAAAAACATGTCTGGGGTATAACATACACCTGTCTGGAGTACAACAAAAACGTGTCTAGGGTATAACAAACACCTGTCTGGAGTACAACAAAAACGTGTCTAGGGTATAACAAACACCTGTCTGGAGTACAACAAAAACGTGTCTAGGGTAAAACAAACACCTGTCTGGAGTACAACAAAAACGTGTCTAGGGTATAACAAACACCTGTCTGGAGTACAACAAAAATGTGTCTAGGGTATAACAAACACCTGTCTGGAGTACAACAAAAACGTGTCTAGGGTAAAACAAACACCTGTCTGGAGTACAACAAAAACATGTCTAGGGTATAACATACACCTGTCTTGTGTATAACAAACACCTGTCTAGGGTAAAACAAAACATGTCTAGGGTATAACATACACCTGTCTGGAGTACAACAAAAACGTGTCTAGGGTATAACATACACCTGTCTGGAGTACAACAAAAACGTGTCTAGGGTATAACAACACCTGTCTGGAGTACAACAAAAACGTGTCTAGGGTATAACAAACACCTGTCTGGAGTACAACAAAACGTGTCTAGGGTAAAACAAACACCTGTCTGGAGTACAACAAAACGTGTCTAGGGTAAAACAAACACCTGTCTGGAGTACAACAAAAACGTGTCTAGGGTATAACAAACACCTGTCTGGAGTACAACAAAACGTGTCTAGGGTATAACAAACACCTGTCTGGAGTACAACAAAAACGTGTCTAGGGTATAACAAACACCTGTCTGGAGTACAACAAAAACGTGTCTAGGGTATAACAAACACCTGTCTGGAGTACAACAAAAACGTGTCTAGGGTATAACAAACACCTGTCTGGAGTACAACAAAAACGTGTCTAGGGTATAACAAACACCTGTCTGGAGTACAACAAAAACGTGTCTAGGGTATAACAAACACCTGTCTGGAGTACAACAAAACGTGTCTAGGGTAAAAAAACATGCCTTGGGTATAACAAACACCTGTCTGGGGTACAACAAACACCTGTCTGGGATATAACATACACCTGTCTTGGTATAACAAACACTTGTCTGGGGTACAACAAACACCTGTCTTTGGAGTATAACAAACACCTGTCGGGGGTATAACAAACACCTGTCTGTGGTATAACAAACACCTGTCTGTGGGGTATAAAAACACCTGTCTGTGGTATAACAAACACCTGTCTGTGGGGTATAAAAACACCTGTCTGGGGAATAACAAACAACTTTCTGGGGTATAACAAATGCCTGTCTGGCTGTAAGAAACACCGGTCTGTGGGGTATAACAAACACCTGTCTGGGATATAACAAACAACTTTCTTGGGTATAACAAACACCTGTCTGTGGGGTAAAACAAACACTTATCTGGGGTGTAACAAACACCTGTCTGGAGTATAACAAATGTTTCAAACTTAGTAAAAAGTTCTAACACCTCTGACTTACATGTGATTTTTACTAGTTAATCACTTTTGATACAAAGGAGAAAAAATGTGTTTATAAAAGTATATGGAATGAATATAAAACAATGAAAAATGTTACGTGCCACTGTTATAACTATAAAACAATTAGATAATATTTTAGAATTACATCTGTACTAACCTCTAACACCATAGAGTTAAACTCTTTTGGTGAATATATCTGTTTAGCTACAGCTAATATCGTACTGGTTTTTCCTGTACCAGGTGGACCGTAAAATAACAAATGTGGTAAGGCGATCTTCTTTAACAAATTTACTGACTGTAAAAAATTAACAATTAGTAAATTACACATAAATCAGGAGTCAACAACTAGGTGTAATGTACCATATCACAGGTTATTTTCGCAAGGTGCATATTTTGGCGTATTTTAGCAGTAGTATTGAGATTTCCAAAATAAAAATCCTGAAATTTTTGTATAGAAGTCAATCATGCAAAAACGTTGGTTGTTTTGATGCAACATTTATCCATTGTACAGTAATACAACAATAGATTTCCCAGTATTCTGACTTGAGTGTTAATGGAAATTTTTAACTTTTAGATCAAATTATAATTCTTATTTTGATTTCAAACAATAAGTTTTCTAAAATTTCTGAAAAAAAAACCCACCTAAATTTTACAATATGAACAAAGTGTCATTTCTGAAATTATTAGTCCAGATGCTTTATGAGAAGCAAATAAAAATGTCTGAAAAGTTTGGAGTCACACTTACAATTCACATCCTTTATTTTCAAAAACTAGCATCTCCTCTTTCATAACCGCCGTAATTACATTTCCTAGAGTCATATATATTAGATACTTACTGGTACTTATAATATCTACATGTGAAATTAGGTCATCTAGTTTTTTTGGACGATATTTTTCCACCCTGAAATATAAAAAAAAATCCTGTTACTTTCATTTCTAAATGTCATTTTTTTTTTTTTTTTGGCAAAAAAAAATTTGTGACTTATTTCTTAATGCCATTCACTCAAGTTTTTGGCAAAAGCAAAGTCACTGAACATTTTCAAATCTTGGGTAAACAGGAACTTTTTTTCGATGAATGTTAATGTAACCAAACACAACGTCACAAGCACCTGTTAAAATTAATTATTGGACATTTTTTCATGTTTTAGACATTGAACAATTTAATAATTTAATTCTATCTGTACAAAAAAAAAAGGTGCAAAAAGGTGTATAAAAAGTGAATTTTTTTAAAATACAAATTATGCACAATGTCCCACTGAGTAAGATTTCCTTCTAAACCCACATCTAATAAATTCCATGTTAAATTTAAGAAGGAAAAAAAAAAGTAATGGGTAACAATCTTTTTGTACCCCCTACTTAAAATATACCATATATACTATATCTTACCTGTATAGTATATATTATTGTATGTTTGAGTGGAGGGTACAAAAGCAACTCTTTCCAAGTAATGTTAAATATGGCTTTTATTCTGTCATTTAGGCCATTGCACACAAAATTAAAATTTTATTGATGAGAACAAAAGGAAATCTACTCCAACTAGTGAGCAAACATGCCTGATAGTACCTTAGTCCGAGCTTGCCTGGTTAAGATTTAGAATAAGCACATTGAAACTTTCAACCAATCACCATGTTTATGATGTTACTGTAGCATTCATTTCCCATGTTGATGCTAAATTTTAACTACCGTAATCCCTCTATGTATTCGGACAGATTTTAATAATTTCATTTTCAAGTGTCTGAGAATTTAGAGGAAAATTGAAAATTTAATATCTTGAAAATTGGGGGTGTCCGAATATTTAAAGTGTCCGAAAAATTGGAGACATTTTGGAGCCGACTTTGGGTCCCAGTTCCTATCGATATTTTAAGACATTATCGACAGCGATATCCATGCATATATGAACGATAAAGTAAAATTTTGAATAAAATACAAGTAAAAGTTACCTTTTGTGTTGTTTATTTCATTAATTATTATTTTTTAAATTGTTTGTTGATCAATAATCATGATTCTCTAAGTAATACACATCGAGGTCGCCATTTTGTTTACAAGTAAACAACGTGACTTTTTTCATTAAATCCTAATGATTGAGGTTCACCAACATGCCGCATTCTACTTGTTATTGTCTGCAGTCAAATTATTTTTATAAATAGTGTGTTGCATTATTTGTGGATCAAGTTTAGAGAATTTCGTTTCAATCAAATATTCAATAATTTACCGCATGCGTATGCGTGTACATTTTAAGAAATGGCAATGCAGAGATAGAATAAGTTCCGACTTTCCCAAATAAAAGGTTAAAAATTAAATTATTTTAAATCATATTTCAAACATTTTAATGTGATTTTCATCTTGGAAAACAGTTTTTGTTTCGCGTCTGTCGGCTGGAACAATCACATGGTTGTTTCTGGAATTCCCATAACAAACACTAAATGAGAATATAAGTGAAAAACGTCACATCCTGTTATCATCAGAAAAAATGTCTTTGATGCTGAACTAGTGAACCGACAAGATTCTGTCTTACACGATTTTCTAGGCAGTGAACATTAATTACAATCAACTTTCATTTTCATAGAAAATTAAAGCACTTATCAAAGGTATGATTTTATTTAGTTTACATAAAATCGTTAATACATTGCACATACCTCTTTCAAGTTACGATGCAATGGCGCCAATACACAATGAAATAAACGTGTGAAAAAAAAAAAAAACAATTTAAAGTTAAAATAATTTAAAACAACAAAGTTTCTTCTTGATTTTAGTAAATCTTTATTTCAAGTGCTCTGCATAACATTCTGCAACTGATTTTCAGCAAAAACGTGTCCGGATTTAGAGGTAAAAAATTGCAGTCGGAAATTAGAGGAAATTTAAAAATTATTAAAATTTAAAAATTAGGGTGTTCGAAAACACAGGGGGTCCGAAAACATCGAAGGATTACGGTATATATATATAATTTAATCTGAACACTGATTTCTCAGGAAAATCAGACATCTCGGATAAAATGATTCTAACGTCCATCCATTTTACAATTTTGTTAGATCAACTAAAAGCAATCATTCAAAGTTATAATACCATGTCGGTTAAAGTAACGGGGTGAGTACAAAATTATTTTTAGAGGGCCGAGATGCTCACAGATACTAAAGCTGATCGAGATTCCAGCACAAAAAATGTGTATGTAACATCAGGATAGATAATGAACTAGAATCCTAATAAATATATTGATCGTGTTACCATGGCAAATTAGGATTTTCTGATGTTGTTTCTTTTGTTGACATTTTGCGTGTATCCCCTGTGTGTATCAACTTTCCCGGCAAATTTTGTTTTCTCGTTTGAAGTCACATGACAAAACGAGATTGGTTAGATTCAATATGGCGGAAGTCATTTGGAGTCTGATGTTTCACAATTGACCATTGTATTAAAACCTTCATATAGGTGAAAACAGGGTTCTTCGTAAAAACCGGATCAACAGACAGAATATGAGAATGTTCAGAAATAATATTTATAGGTAATTTGGATGAAAAATGTCGGAGTCCTCGGACACGGATAGCGAAGCCGTGGAAAGAGCGATACAAATGTGCACAACTGTCCAAGATATGATCGATGTTACGGCCAAACACCTGGATGGTTTACGTACAATATGTGCAACTACGGAGGAAATCACCCGTAAAGAAATCAAATCCACAGAGGTAACTTGTAGATTTTTAACAAAAAAAATGTCGGCTGCTATTATATCATGCCGTGATTAATTGTGGTCTAAATTTAGAAACCCCAAAAGGACAACACCCGGGGACAGTGTTTTGTTTTTTATTTTTAGACCCCATTGGTTAATATGTCTGATTACGCATTTGTTTGTAAATAGAGATTATTGTTAATCAGCATGTCTGGAATGTTGATCTTTAGCCAAATGGAATGCCTTCTTAATTGTGTTAGAACCTTAGTCTTGTTTATTTTTGGATTATTGGAAATACAATGTATTGTGATATTGAGTTATTGGTGATAGGTGATTTAATAAGTAAACATTAAACTGTCAATATTAAGGTTAATGAATCAGGGCCATAACATTTTTATTATGTATGTATGTCTTAGATAAAATATATGTAGGGGTATAAAAAAGGAAAGAAAGCTTAATTGATTTATTAGGTCATATAATATATATTATATAAGTATTTTGGATCATATTTGCTGTTAAAACAAGTACACATAAAATGAAAAGTGAAAAATTGTAGGATTGATAGTGAAACCTGAATTAAATAGAGTCCTAATAATTTTGAAGTTTTTGAAGTTTTAATTATCAGATAGTGATGTTATGATTGACTTATTTTCATCCTATTGATAAAAAAATTAGTTAAGTTTTTTTTTCATAATGTTCTTGTTAGTAACACATTAAATCAATACAAATAAAATCATTGAGTTATGTCAGCAGCCAAACTTAGAAATATGCATCATATTGAAAATGTTAATCAATGAATCATTTATTGATTATTATTATTCCCCCTCTCTCTTTTTCTGTTGTTAATTTTTACTCTTTCTTTATTTTTTTCTATTTCAAAGATATGTCAATATTTATGTAGGTTGATATTACATCCTATTAAAATTATAAAATATATTAAATATAGAAACCACTTATAGGTTTCCAAAGATTAAAGTAACCTCTCTCCCCCCCCCCCCCCCTTTTTTTTTTAAATTTGTTAAGATATGCCACTTTTTGCAGGGGTTACTCTTCCATTTGCCATTTTAGCAAATTGCTAATTTTTATAATTTCTGGATCCAAAACATTGGTAATGGCTAATATTTTTCATTCCAAAATTTTCATCAGCATTTAGTTTCTGAGGTTAACTTGGACAATTTCATACAAATTGGCTCAAACTTTTACATGTTGACTAACTTTTTTGGCTCTTACTTTCCAGGAGCCAGAGCTTACCCTGTTTTGAAAGTATTTTTTCTTAAATTAAGGCCATAATAAATTAATACCTAGATTTTCAGTCCAATTTTTTTTCAAAATGGGGGCAGGGGGGACAGATTTTATTTTTTAAAAATTTTATTTCTCAGCATCAACTTTGGCCTGCGCTTTAAGACACCACAATACAAGTCTCATCTTGATTGAATTCAATATACGATCCCAAAAATGAAAACATCTCGGACTTTTGTGGTAGGATTACACTCTGTCAATTCGTGTTTTGTGTGACCAACATGAACCATGATCCTTGAATTCAATGTGTTAGCAATGAGCATCTGATGATCGAGTTACCACCTACAAAGTCGTTATATAATTCCATTCATGGTGTCTGGAACTTGACAGCCATACCAATTTTTGATTGTTTTTAAGCTCGATTTTACAGTGGCTATAATAAATACCATGCTACAACCAATATGCAAAACACGCTCCTTTAGTTTTTGAAAATCTGTCTGCAACTTGATCAGACACCAGTCAACTTCTATGTATAATCCTAATGGCTCATGGAGCACAAAAAACTCTACTTTCGTTGTATCAACGCAGAACTCGATCGGAAACCTTGTCAACTTTTACTTATTACCTTATGGCTCATGGAGCGAGCAGATTTGTTATAAAAGCCAGAATCGAAACCAGACATGAGTTCAAAATCCGAAAATAAAATAAATCGGGGTGGGTGTTAAAATAGGGGCGGGCGGGCGGGGATGAAAATCTAGGTATTAATTTATCATGGCCTAATAGCCATTTGGTGATTGTGGAATGGAAACACAGCTTCTTTTTATTCTTAATTATGCTGCCCAAAACTTGATTGAATGTCCATAATATCTATATATTTACTACAAGACCTAAAAAATTTACCATGTCATTGTTTCCGATAATGCAAATTTGTGCGTAATTAACACATAAAAAACTGGTCTGACACCTCAAAAAAAATGTTTAAAGGGTCACCCTGACACAGCAAAATCAAAAGCTTACACACTCAAAACAATCAAGTTAAAAAAAAAAAAACTTGGAACAGGTCCATATCACAGGATAAATTGCCGATTGAATTTGTCTATTTATAAATCATATTCTTTTCGGAACATTCAGACTTTTACTTACAGCCACCACCGCAAGTTAGCACCAACGTGATGCGAATAACAACACCTACTGTATTCATTGGGTCTGCAAATGCTACCCTTTGAAATTTCATTTGACCCTCATAAAAACATATCAGAGAGTCATGAAGACTCATGCTGAGAAAAGTAAAAAAAAAAACAAAAAAAAAAAACAGTGCCTGTTGAAATTTGTTGCTAATATATATGTCTGTATATGTTGTATGTCTAAAAAAAATAATTAAAAAAAAATAATATCCGGTAATAATAATGTGTGTGTGTGTGTTTGAGAAAGAGAGAGAGAGAGAGAGGGGGGGGAGAAGAAAATAGAAACCAAAAACCATTAAAAGACCCAAGTTTCATTTTCAGAAGCAAACAGCATCACATCACACCACATAACATCAAATTATATCATACTACATTACAGCACAGCGCTATATAATAAAATAGTTTTATCTTGAATCATCGACTCCAAATCAGCTACTTTTTCTATTGAAGCTAAGATATCATATTAATAAGAAGTTGGTTAAATTCAAGAAAAGCAATGTAAATTTATTTTATATGTTGCATTAACACTACAACATTTTGCTGGCTGTACTCTCTCTCTCTCTCTCTCTGTCTCTCTCTCTCTCTCTCTCTCTCTCTCTCTCTCTCTCTCTCTCTCACACACACACACACACACACACACACACACACACACATTTGCTATGTTTCCATAAATTTAAAATTACTAGTAGCCAAATTTTAAAAAATTTGTGAAAATTTAGTCTTTTTCATAGAATTTCCCACAAATTTGCTAAACTATGTTACTTTTTGAAAGAATTTCTCAGAAATTAGTAGCCAATGGCGATTTTGGCTACCAAGAATGGAAACATAGCATTTGTGAATTTTTGATGTGATGCTACATGCAGCACAGACCCCTGTTCATTATGAAATTACGTTTACTTGAAAATTGGTAATCATTCATGGAAACTTCATTGTTCACATCAAAGATAATCATCTTTATTGTTTCTTAATTGAAAATGAATCAGTTGGTAACAAAGCATTATGGTATCAGAGTTACTCTCTTATTCTTTTATTAATTGATTAAATATTTGTGCAATGTGATTTTGATGAACCTGTATTTAAAATTGAAAAGAAATTGATAATCTTGACCTAGTTTATGATTATGAGTAAGGAAGTTGGTTACACATATAATAGGAAAAGGAAGTAAATAGGAAAAGTACAAGAAGAGATTAGTTAGTACAATAATTTGATAATGATCATTTGTTGACATACATGATTATTTCTCTGCACTTTTGTATATATGTTGTTATGCCACTGAATATATGTTGCAGGGAGCAAGGCTCCTGATGAGGCATATCTGGACACATAAAAATCATAGAGGATACAGAAAAGATAACTCTAGTGGGTTTTCTGGGTGCATGAAAATTTCAGATTATTTTCGTGGTTTTATTAAAAAAAAATTTCCCACTCAGTGATTAAGTTTGTCAGGACAATCAATTGGTGATGAGCATATAGTGTTATTTTTCTTTTTGTCCATAAAACAAGGGTTAGCTCTGGTTCTTGGAAAGTAGTCAAACTGTAAAATTTGGGGTCATTTTATATGAAACAGTTCTAGTGAGCCTTAAAAACTAAAAGTTCAGTCATAAAAATTGATGAAAATTTTGGAGCAAAATTATTAGCCAAAACCAATATTTTGGAGAGCCAGCAATTATAAAAATTAGCAATTGGCTAAATTGGTAAATGGCAGAACAACCCCTGAGAACTTAGATTTCCATGATAACATAAGTTTGCATAGGAATGAGCTTTGTCAAACTTTATATACTGATAGATATTAGTATTCTAAAAAAGAAATAGATGCCCACTAATTTTAAATGTCAAAGGTCACTATAAGTAGATATGTTGATCTCTATACAATTGCCAGCACTTCATTTTGGTATGATAGAATTTCATCAGACTTTAAACACTGCTAGATTTTAAAAAAAAAAAAAAAATTGACTTGATTTTGAAGGTCATATGTTAAAGGTCAAGGTCACTTTAACAAGATTATTGACTTCTGTGTAATAAAGGGTACATGTGTTCTTTAAAAGGAAGAGACCTTCTTATTTTGAAGACCATAGTTCAAAGGTCATTGATCTGTATATAGATTTAGGATTTCTAAATAATAATTGAAATTTGTTTTGATAAAATTTTATCATACCTTGTATTTTAAGATTATTGTTAGGGTAGCTTTGATAAATTTAGTAAACTTATTCAATGATAGATATTCTTTAAAGGAAGAGGTCCATTGATTTGGAGGTAACAGGTCAAGGTGCACGGGAATATAAATAGATTTGGGATTTCCATGGTAATGGTTTCCCATGCATCCCAGAACTGACTTCAGTGTTAGTGAAAGCACTGACTCCAGTTTAATTGAAAGGATCTTGACCAGGGCGTAAAAAACTGTGACTCAGCTCTGAAGTGTGTGTAGAAGAACCTGTGTTTAATGTTTGACCTGAAAAAGACCTTGAACTTTAGCATGTGAAGTCACAAATCTTAAAAATGATGACTTGAGGTATCATTTCTCTAATTCTTATTGTCTAATCTTCGTTTATTTACAGAGTAAATTAATTAAGCTGTTCAGTAAACAGTTGGTAGCTAAAGCTCAACTCGCTACAGATGACATCCATGACAAACTAGCAGAATATCCAAAGACAGAACAATGGCTTCAAGTTGTAGGACTCAAACAAGATATAGTACAGGTTAGTTGTGGTTACAGTAAAACCTCATTATAATGAACCCTCAAAATAATTTTGCCATGTTTTTTTACGAACAGAGAGGAATCTCTGTGATGTATTGTCACGTACGTCGCAATCGGACAGGCTATGTCACCGCTATGTCAAATCCTTGCGCAATATATGTGGAATATTAGTACGGTAGTTTGCGGGTGATAAGTACGTGTTGAGGGTAACCGCACAATGATGAATGTATGTGGTATTGAAAATAAAATTTATACATGGATTCTGCGGAGAAACTTTTGGTGGAAAGGATACAATGCGGCGCAGCGGAAGAATACATGAACAGTTTATGTAAACAAAGACCTATTTTCGCAACATTTTCGCGGATATCCCATAATTTAAACGGTCTCTTTTGATTGGATGAATTATATGACGTGTCATTTCTTGGTAGCATGCGTTTTGGCGAGAAGAGTGAACCACAGTAAATAAAGCAATATTTTTTTAACATTACCCGAAGTTTGAGCGTGTAAGTAAAAGTATAGGTTGCGGAAAGTGCTGTAAAGAAATCATGTCTTACATGCACGATAGCAAATGTCATGTTTATAGGAATGTATTTGTTTTCATTGTTTCACTTCCCATCCCCTCCTCGTAGCCCCAACAAAGTTTTACATATCTGATGTAGACATGTTCACATTTTAATTTTGTCGACGTAGCGTAAAAATGATATACACGATTTTGAGAGAAGCATTGTGAAATCGACCGGAAAAAAGCTATAGCTGAGAGATTTCGCGAGTTCCTGTCGATTGTGCAAGATGTACTATAGAAGTTTACATGGAAAGTTTTAGGGTAAATCCTCGGTAGGTGGCGTGTATTTTGTATATAAACAGTTTTTTGCAACCATCATTTGCGGTTGTTTTGTTGTTATTGAGAAATATAACGATCGATGACACCATAAAAACATTTTCTGTTTGTGTAATTAATTAAAAATGTAACGTATGAACGTTTTTGTCTTTTCTTGGAGAAATGCTTGGAATGTGAAAGAACCTTGCTTTAGCACAGACTCTTCTGAATGTGGTATTTTGCCAACACTAATACAAAAAAATATAATGGACACTTTTCCAGTCATGAATTCTTACTCCCCTTCCATATGGTGTTTTACAACCTTGATCGCATAGGAATGGAATGGGATAAGGCAGATTGTACTACTACCTACACTCACTTTCAAACTGCCTCTTGCGTTTCCATGCTCTCTGTTCGTACGGCACCTCCGGTGCTTTGATTGTTTTTTGTTTTGGCCGTGTCTATGTTTACGCTCTATAAATAAGTCTGCCTTAATTTATTACAAACCCGTTTATAATGATAAAATTTGAGTAATAACTGAGAAAACAGTGGTAACAAAATAACAAAAGGAATTTTACTGTGTAATTTTTTTTTTTGCACACAAATCTGCACCATGGCTGCCATTTTTGAACACTGATTCTATGGGCGTGTTGGACCAAAATGATAAAATTTGTAATAGCCAAAAAAAAAAAAAAAAAAAAAAAAAAAATTCAAAGCCAAATCTAACTTGCAATTTTAAATCTTTTTTTTTTTTTTTTTGGCATCTAACATTTACAGTGTATAGAAGGTTACCCTAATGACTCACCAAACAGTCATAGATATTTGACCCTTAATGACAAAAAGAAAATGATATTAAATGTTAAATGTAAGGCAGTATATTTTTAAAGTCTGTTACAAATGATATGCAAAACAAGTTACTCAGACCATGTTGGTTTTCAGACTTGAAGGATTATATAATGTACTTTTTCTGTGATGGTACTTACAACTGATTTGTTTGTTGTCATTAAAATGTTAAGGTTGGTTTGAAAGATTTTAAAGATGAAATGTATTGTTACCTTAGATTCATGACAAAATACAAAGTTTTGTTTTCTTTGAAATATATCAGATACAGCTACCAGTATGTTAATTTTATTTTTTTATTGCTTCAAATTCAATGAGACTATTTCTGAAGCATGATAATATTTATGTGACTTAAAAGTTTTCCACTATGGATTTTCTGATTGTCAGTTAAGCTTTTCTTAAGATTTTCAAATTCTGACCATATTACTATCAGTGTTTTAATATAAATTAAAAAGTAATTCTTGTTGATTTTTTTTTCAGGGAATTATGCAGAGAGGAATAACATTAACATCATTACTAGATATGAGAAGTGATGAAGTAGAGGGTTTACTGAGGCGATTTTCATCTTCTAACGATGACATTCAGAAGTTGAATTCTGCTCTTAGAAACCTCAAAAAATGGACAGGTAACAATCCTATTTTAACCTTGCATACTTTATCTAAAAACATGTTTTGTTGCTAAAGATTGCCACTGGTAATTGATAGGACTTGGTTTTATTTTAATCTTGTCTTGGCTGCATTGTAAATATATTTCCTCGAGTAAGACACCAGTCTATTTGTTTTCAGATGCTTTTGGTAAAAATTCCTCAATTGGTCTGGATTATTGGTGTTTTACATCCCAGTTCAAATATCTCCTGATTGCCTCAGTGGCTCGGTGGTAGAGAATATCCACCTCACCTCATTTATGCTTTTCTGTGGCATACTGACTGTGAGCTAGCACCTGAACAAAAATGGCCCTGAGTGCATGCTAGTACAAGGCAGACCATAATATAAACTCATACATCACAGACATACCCTGAACTTCTTAGATTATTCCTGAGAATAATAGCCTTTCTCTCAATGAGAATAGCAGAAAAATTGCTGATGCAATGTCAACAACATCACAACCAGCCTACAAACAAAGATCTTCCATTTGCTGAGGTAGTTAAGATAAGGAACCAGAGTGTTACTGAAAATGTTGACCTTCAGTCAGCAAACTGACAAAGTTTTTACTCTAGATTTGTCTGTACCACTGCAATAGCTCAGTTGGTAGAGTGCTCGCTCCATAAGTGGGAGGTCGTGGGTTCGAACCCCAACCAGGTTTGACCCATGACTTGAATGTTGGTAGTGACTTTTCTTTCGCCAAGCACTCAGCATAACGGAATGAAAGTCTCGATTTTTTTGGATGGGACCAAAAATAAACAAGGTCATAGTAGACGTGGCATGATAAATAACCCTGCTATATAATGTCATTGGCCCAAAGCACAGGCAAAATTTCTGCACTTTCGTCTATGGCTAGCGGCGTCTCGATATAATTGAAATATTCTTCAACTCTTGATTCTTCTAGAGTATTGGATTTGAGAGGTGCTGTGATCCATAACCCAGACCTTTCCTACCATTTGTTATTGTGATTGACCTGGAAATCTACTGGTTTCCTAATAAAGTGTCTTGTACTGTTATCTTACCATGTTCATGTCACTGAAAAAAAGGAACAGAAACCAACATGGGTCTGAAGATTCTATTTATTAGTGACAAGACTTAAAGTTCAATGTACTAATCCACTTATTGTCTCTAACCTTATGGTTGCTATAGGAGATACCAGTGGTTTTGTTTGCCTTAAATTACTACCTAATAAGGTAGTTTCCCCTTGAGAAATAAGACTAAAATTTCCCAATTGGACAACTAAAATTCCCCAAAAGGTAATAGTGACACACAATCAAATAGTTTAAGTTAAATCCAGTTGTCCAAAAACTGTTCTGACAGACAAAAAAATGTTAGATATTGTCACAATATAAAATCTTTGCAATGAATTTCAAAATTCTGAGCGTAATATGTGACATAAAAAGGGTCCAAAATTCCCAATCTAGAAGGTGGAAGGTAGTTTTTAAAAACTATAGCAAAATCACTGGATACACAACACATCTTATTTTATGGATTTCTTGTCTTCTTTTGTGTTCGAAGCAGATTGATGGCATTTTACTTCATGGTAAAGTAATAGTCTTATTGCTGTTCTTTAGTTGTTTTGGATGTTGCCAAGTACATGTATTCTTTTACAAATTCCATTTTCCTGCTTTAAAAAATATTTTAGTATGTCTGCGAATGTATGATTCTTTATTATACAAGTATATCAAATGCATGTATGTCTGATATTTTTATTATCTATAAAATTAACTATATTTCATCATTCTATTTTTTAGAGAGACAACTACAGGGAGAAAGTGCTAATGCCAGTGATAGTGACATTGAACTTTCATGGACTAGTTATAAATCAACGTCGAGTCCTTACAGTGGTGGTTCCCCGAAATATACAGGGCGGCCGTCTACATCAGTCGTTAGACCTACCACCAGAGATATCTCAAGCTCCTATACAGATTCCTGTACCCCCTCAAAGTACACCTTCATCACCAGTACCTTATTACTCTGAACGACAGAATCAAAGATCCATGTATGTATATATGTATAGAGTATCTATGTTTCCATAAATTTAAAATTACTAGTAGCCAAATTTCAAAAATTTGTGAAAATATAGTCTTTTTTAAAGTATTTTCTCACAAATTTGCTAAAATATGTTACTTTTTGAAAGAATTTCTCAGAAATTAGTAGCCAATGGCGATTTTGGCTACCAAGAATGGAAACATAGGAGTTACTGTTTAAATACTTATGCAGTATCTGTTCTTGTCAGGGGTCTCACTGATGAGTAATGTATAGAGAATTCTTATGGATTACAGTGCCTTTCAGAATTTATTTTAACATTTTCTTATAAACTTTGTCTGAGGGACACCATCTTGAATCTAAGGTGAACAACCTTACCATAGTGAAAGCAGTCGCACATGTTCCCTTGGGCAGAAAACCATTCCCAAATGGCTTGCATGTCAAAGTGAAAGCTTACATACACTGCCTCGAACAGGGCCTATGAATACATGTACCAAGGTATTTGCCTTAAACCCATGTAGGTGATTTCAAAAGCAAGGTTGGCCAATAACTGCAGACACAGAGGTTGTAGAAATGTACTATATTCCAGAACATACTACCATCAGATAAAAGAAAATCCTGATCAGTATTTCACCTAAGATTACATGATACTTGAATTTCCTGAATCATTAATTATTTTTGGTTATATATTCAGATACACTCCACCACCAACACCACCTTTACCCAGACACAAAGGGAGTAGTAATGTACGATATCCGAGTACACCACCACCAAAGAAGAAACTACATCAGATACTGGAATACCCACTTACCAAAAGCAAGTCACATGAGTCACAGTTAGCCAATCGTGTCACAGATATAGATAGGTTTGTATGCTAACAATCTCAAATCAGTTTTGGTCAGTATGGTGTAAAAGAATTGTTTGATTTACATGTAGTATAGCAGATATTTTCTATTGAAATGTTTTAAATAGATGTTTCATTCTTTTAAGTAACTTTATACATGGGCTTGAGTGTGTAGTAAAATACAGTTTAGTAAGCAAACTTTTAGCAGAAATGCAAATTATTCCATAGGTGCAAACACAGATTCCAACATGTTTATTGTTGAAAGATTTTGATGTAATACCTTTTCTTATCAAACAAATTTTGTAGCCATTTTTGTTGAGTCTTGCATTGCCATAAGTCGAGACTTAGGTGTTACTTTTCTGATGTCTTCGTAGATGGCGGCGGGCAGTGGAGGCAGTGGCGGTGTGTCAAAATGTGAAAGTATATGTTTAAGCAGTGCATTTTCTATTCGATCAAAAACTAACCAGGCGAGACATTTAAATCCATAGAGTTCTTGTTTACGATGTTCTGTTCCTTTATTTCACCACACACCCCTCTGGAACAGATCATAATTGAAAAAAGGGTATCTGGTTTTGTTAACCATTTAAAACTGATCTTCTGATTGAAATAAATTATCTTGACAAAGGCATTAAACATTTCTCTCCCTATGTAAGAAATGAAAGGGGATTGGATTTAAAAGCATGCTTACTAGTAACATATTTGTAACAGTAGATGTTTTTATTTTTATTTTAGATTTAAAGGTTTTGGGTTTAAAATTTAAACTTTCTGCCAAATGATTTGAGACATATTTGTTACAGTTTTACACATTTTACATATTTTTAGGGCTGGTAAAAAGAAGCCAAATAATTTGATTCTACAACCAGATCCTGGTTTACTGATAATGAGGCGACCGTCAAATGAAGGCTCGGATCCTGGTGGAAGTAGTAAAGCTCCATCACCGATACTAACCTCCCCTGCTCATTCTCCATTGTTAGATGGATACTCATCTCATAGTAAGTATTCCTCAGGGTTAAAATTTGATACTGATCTCCCCTGCTGATTCACCATTATTAGGTGCATTCTATTCTTATAGTAAGTATTATTCAGGTTAAAATTTGTTTCTATTCTCCCCTGCTGAGATGGATACACTCATACTTAGTATTACTCAGGTTAGAATGAAACTGACCTCCCCTGCTCATTCTGTATTATTAGTTGGATACTCTTAATTAAATAATACTCTGGTTAACTTTGATACTGACTGTACCTGTTCATTTTCCATTATTTGTTTGATATTCATCTCATAGATAGTATAAGACTAAACTGTGAAACTGACCTACCCTGCTCATTCTCTATTATTTGATTGATACTTATCTAATAGAAAGTATTACTCAGATTAAACTTTGATAATTACCTCCCCTTGTCTTTTCCATTAATTAGATGGATACTCATCTTGTATTAGGATTAATATGGGTGAAGTTTTGATATTAATCTTCCCTGTTCATTCTTCAATACTAATTTCAATTTTTTTTTTTTTTTTTTTTTTTTTTTTTTGCAAAATCCCTATACTGTTATGCCATTATGTCTGACCACCTGTCCAAACTTTGAGGCTGTTAAAAGTAAGGTTCTCATTATGAGATTATCTTTGTTTTGTTTCTTATTTCATTCATTTTGTTGGTACCTCAGTGTTCCATTGGATAAGAGCACAGACTTATTGATCACCAAAGTTGTCATTCCATTTGGCAGTTCTTAGTGTAAGAAAGTTTGATTGTTCATTGATGATTAGTGGTTTTCCTTGAGGTGTGTCTGTCTCTTCACAATCCAAGACCTGTCCATCTCGAACGAAGTAAAAGAATTTTGACCATAACTCCTCTTTAGTTTGTTGAGGAATGGTGTTTGTTAATCTGTTTATACTAAGTACTTGTTACTGATCTACAAATTTATTTTGTTTATTTCAGATACATTAGTTGTTCCTAAATCACCAAAAACTCCATACAGTTATCACTTAAGCCATAGGTAAGTCTATCTGGTTGTAAAGCCTTCGTTGTAAGCATTTGATATTGGGTCAATTCATTCCATGAATTTATTGGATCATATCTAACACATAATAATCAAAATAGTCCTTCCATACACAAAACATACATCTATTACAGTCTATCTGTATTGTTGTTATATGAAACAAGATTCAAGATGTTATAGACAACCATGGTCTTCCTCTCTCAGTTAAATGAAATTTCAAATTGTGTTCTTGTTGGAATGATACATTTCGTGGTTAAGTGTTCAGAGATGCCTGTCAAAGTTTTTTGTAGTGTTGGTTCCTATCCAAGACTGGTAAATTTCAGTCTGAAAAAAGCCAGTTCACTTGCTAAATGTATTTGGTTTTCTTTATGTCCTTTTTTTTGTTTTGTTTTTTTTCTGCCAGTGCAGACCTGGCTGCCTCATGTATTCTACAAATGAAGATTTACAATTAAATGACCTTAATAAACACTATTTCATCCACTTAGTATACATGTACTTCTGCATTTGGATGCAGATATGGTAACTGCGTTAGATAGTTATAAACCGGAGTGCTTTCTTAACTTACATGGCATATTCACATAAATAAAATGAATTCTCTTCTGATAATGTACAGTGGTATTATTTTATATTTAAGGCTTTCTAACACCTTTAAAATAACCACATGTGACTTCTGCCACAAACAGATGTTTTTAGGATATAAATGCAAAGAGTGCAAGTAAGAGACAGGTTTCCATGGAAACCTAATCCAAACATAAAAAACTGTTGTCCGTTAGTTTTGTTTTTATAGATCTGGTGGTTCAAATTATAATTTTTACCAAATATTCAAATCCCTATCAAATTTGTCAATTACGAAATTATGTTGAAACTTTTTTTAAAATGGGGGTTGGGGTTGGGGTGGGTAGTGGACATGTCATATGGTGTTGCAAAGTTTTGGCAGGATATTGGCATCCCAAAACTGAACATTGTAATATGTTATGAAAACATGACAGTTGAAGCTGTATTGAAATAGAAGGAAAATATTTATCAAATATTAATAATGAAAATAAAGTATGATTTGGTTTAAATATCCGGTATCATGATAAGTCGGCAAATCTAACAAGAAACACATACATTGTATAAAGGTATTGAATATACATGTAGGTTGATAAAATTTGAACCATTAAATTTTCTTGTTTGTTAATATATTGTTTTGTTATTTGGAAAGAAAATTCAAATTGACACCTGAAATATTTTTTTTGGTAAATATACATTTACATGTACTTAGTCGCATGTAGATACAAGATTGAGAGGAGGTTAAAAAAAAATCGCCGGAACACTATTTTGTTTGTCATAATAAATATATAAATATGTCTGACATTGAGTTGCTGAAATGCCTCATTTTATTTTGACTTTTAAATATCCATGGTGAAAAAATGAAAGCGAAAAAAAGTTTTTAGAAACATTAATCTGCAAATAAATGTTAATTGATTTTGTCATGATCTTTCAATTAAAATGAATTCATGTGTCAGTTTACATTTTCTTTTCCTAGTTAATGCACTTTTTAGATTTTTTTTTTTCATTTTGTTTCAGCACATGTACAATGTTTTGTTCAGTAAAATTTGTTTATTTTTTTTGTTGGAAGATTTTAAACGAAGCCATTGTTGTGAGATTCCTTTCTTCTTTCCTTTCCATTACTATGTTTTATTTCTGTATTTATTTTCTTTCTTTCAGGAATGTTTTAAGATGTATACATGAATTTTGTCTTAAAAGAAAATTCTCTCTTCATCAACAAAAGTGCTTGCTGAAGATCCTTTTTTTTTTCGGGGCACTCCAGTTTCCTCCACCATCCTTAAACTAACAGCCTAGATATAAGTGAAAAATTACTGACCACAGCAAGAAAACACCCTTGATGGGAGCGAATCTCAAACAATTGTTCAGTTAATAGACAACACTTGAACCACTTGGCCAAAATAAGCCCAAAAATTGTAATTCACAGATTAGCTTATTGGAACAACATTCAGTCGAATTTAATTAATTAGAATTACCCCATTTTTGGAGCTGAAATCACTATAAAAAGATTAACATATCCAAAAAAAAAAAAAAATTAACAAGAATGAATCTAATATAGAAAATAATTTTTCTTTAAAAAACAATAAATCAGTCATGTCAAAAAATATAATTATATATTGAATATATTTTCATGTATACATCTTGATGCATTTATTTATTTAGTTTATTTGTTAAAAATCAATAAAATGGAGTTATTGATGATAAACTTTTTACAGGTGTCCAATTATTATTTGATAATTTAAGGCATTTGAAAAACATTTTTTTGCCATGGCAGAAATTTTTCAGCCAATGAGCATAAGAAAAAGCCATGTATAAAATTTGAAGCATTTCCATGTATTTCTTTCAACCATGAATTCAGCATTCATTGATATATCTTGGATATAACTATGAAATTAAATATTTTCTGAAATTCTATTTTTATAGTTACCATAGCAATGATACAGTATTGTACATTGTATACATCGTCATTAACTCCCTTTGATTATATAGGAATGAAGATTTTGAAGGCCAAGTTGCTATTTACTTTTAAAATTTTTTTTTGGAACCCTAGATTTTGATATTTATGTTTGGGGGTCAAGTAACTAATGACTCCATAAATTATTTTGTTTATTCCTCAAGATTTTGAAAATTTCTTGAAGACTAAGAAGTACCGGTAATTGACTCCTTAATTTTAAATTTTAATTATTTTTTTAAAATATTTTTTATTATTATTTTAATTTTTATTTTATTTATTTATTTTTTGTTGTTGTCCCCTAGAGTTTGGATATTTGTGCCATGTGTAACCTCATGACACATGTCACCCTAAGTTAAATCTTCATCCCTGTATTAAATATTGTATGTTGTTCTTTTTGTATTATAATTTGTTAATTTATTTACAGTAGTTTGTTTTATTGTTTTGACTCTCTTTCTTGATGTTGTAAATTCTTTGTGCTTTCTGTAGATTTGAGAAAAAAATGACCATGTTTGGTAATAGCTGTGATGTATGTAAAAAACACATCATTTTAAACGGCAAAGTCTGCCGTATGTGCAAGTAAGTATGTGTGTGGTGATGCATGTCATGCATGTCATAAAATGGAAATTTATATACAATTTGATTGTCAAAGAAATCTCAGTTGAATTTTTAACAGAACAATGATTGCTAACTTCTGAAATTCCTTCTTCAATTGAAATAATGAAATTTTCTGGTAAGGTGTATAAGTAATCCAAAAATAAGTGTAGTGTGTTAATTTAGCAAAAAGGAAAAAAATGGACAATTTCTAACTTAGAAAATGCTTTCATTTTGCTGTTTTTTTAAGAAGCATATTTCAATTTACATGTACAAAAGTTATTTCCCTATTCAAAAGAATCTATAATATGGAATTATGTACACTTGCTAAAATATTTTTGGGCCAGTTGTGTATGGCTCACTTCTAAATTAAACATTTTATATTTGACAATTAATGGTTTATAAAAAAATTTTAAAAAGTAATATTTAGTGGGTAATTCTGATTCAATTGTAAAAAGTAAATATATGTTTTTCATTTGGACTTTTACTTTCTTAATATCAGTTAAAATACAACATACATTCATTTTACATAGGGAAATTTTGAATTTGAATATCATTTCAATTTCATTATTGTAAATAATATGACTAACCTATTATGGATTGAATATCATAAATTTGTCGTTCAGTTTTCCCGGACACATTTTGACAAACTTGAATTTCTTTATTACAGGTTTAAGTGCCATAGAGACTGTGCTACTAAGGCACCTTCATTCTGCATTTATCCTTTAAACGACATTCAATATTATGATTCTAATTATGATAATTATTCTGAAAATGGTGAGTTAAATTTTATAAAATACCAAACTAGAAAGAGTAAAATTTCCCAAGCCTGAAGCCGAGGGAAAATTTAGTTGCGGAGAGTGGTATTTTTACCAATATACCTTATAAACATCTATATAATTTACGCCTCATATAGAATGCAACTATAAGGTAAAAAATTTACTTTGAAATTTTAAAGTAGGTCTGGTTGCCTCCAAAATCAACCTTGCCTGTCGTCTGACATTTTTGTTTTGGTTGTTGTTCAGAATAATGTCATGTATAAACTCTGATAACCCCAGAAAGTAAAATTCGGCAAAGGGCATGTGTTGGAAATTTAGGCAAATTTTTATGCAAATACATGTACTACTGTCTAGAAAGGAAAATTTATGGCAGATATTCTGGCAGTACTAAAAACAGCAGGAAAAGGAAGAATTACGCAAAAATGTAATAGACATTGAGCAATAAGAATGAAGTTTTTACATGTATATATAAGTGTAATTAATATATTGTACAAGTATATACATGTATGTCTATATGAAATCCACGTATCAAACCTGGAAAGTGGGTGTGACTGTTCTTTCGCCAAGCACTCGGCATAACAAAATGAAAGTCACTGTTCTTTCAAATGGGAACTTAAAATAAACGTGGTCCCGTGTCAATGTAGGCATGGCACTGATAGAACACCCTTGCTGTATATGCCATCAGTGCAATGCACAGGCAAAATTTCTGCACTTTCGCCTTTAGCTGGCAACGTCTTGATATACGTGAAATAGTCTTAGACTGGGACTTTAAACTCCATTATGCAACCCAACTCCTATCAAGCTTGGTTTGTGGCCTAATACACAAGTAGAAAAGGAAATTTGCAGCTAAAAACGATGAACTTGGCAACAGCCAATGCAACCAAGAACATGAAACAACACAAATAAGACAATGAAAAAGAAGCCACACAAGACAATGCAAAGAAAAAATAAACATTTTTTCTAAAACCTTTAATTATGCGGAAAAGAAGTTTAATTGTAAACTGTATTATGGGAACACTTTGCTATGTATGTTGTCATGACATTTACAAAATAAATAATCTTGAGAATAGCATGTGAGATGGATACCTAGTGTATTTTAAGTCTTTTAAATGTTTATGTACATGTATATGTACATGTGTAGAAAATTTTGTATTTAACAAAATAATTTTTTTTCTTTTTACAGGTTCACCTAGTCCATACCGAGTTCCTAGAGAACACATGATGAGAAATCATGATTCAGAATCTAATGACTCATCATGTAACTCATCAACTCCCTCATCTCCTGCCCCACCAGTTCACACTTATCCCTCACCAGGGCCATCACCTCAAATACAGTTTACATACCCAGGTAAGTTTGTTTCCAAGCAATTTTAATGAGCCATGAAATGCTAATACATGTATATTATCTTAACATATGACTTTTTTTTTTTACGAAATTTTTTTCTTTAAAAATTTTCTTTAACTTTAATCTTACAAAATTGAAACTTAATTAATTTTTTTAAAGATGTTTTGAAATGTAAAAGTATTGCCAGTACTATAAAAGATTGCCAAAAAATTAGCCAAATTGAAGTTTAGGAATACATGTATGTTAATGGAGGAAAGATGGTGAAACAGGAGCCTTTATTGACCATATTTTACATTGATGTCGTCACAAAATTTTGAGCGGGAGACTTAAAGTATTTGTCTCTCAGTCTGTCTACCTGTCTATTCACTATTGGTTTCTGCTCAGTAACGTTTGCTTTGCCAGAATTCTATTCAGCTTTATTATTTATTACATGTAGTTATTCTTTTTGTAATTGTTGTAGATGAGATGGAAGATAATAGAGGTATACATGTTTATATTTATTTGCAATATCATATATATATACCATATATATATGTATATATATATATATACCCGGTATATATATTTCCGGGTATATTCATTTTCAATATAACTTATTTATTGTAGATGTTGCTGATGAGATAGGTGATAATAGTGATGTATATTTATCAGAACCAGAAAATAAAATTAGCATTAATACGGATGAGTAAGTGTTAATTATACATTGTTGTATAACTCTTAACATATTCCAATGATTTTGCATACCATTATATCAAGTTTGGTGGCCATGTGATTTAAAATACCACCTTATAGCCTCTCACAGCCTAGGTTAAAATCCCCACTCAGACAAATCCTAGACATTTTAAAAAGTGTTAAAGCTGCATTAAGTTTTCCAAAGAAAAAATTAAAACGGTACTAATCTTACTAATGATGTTCCTAATGAACAATGTTACATTTGGTTCAACGATAAAAGCTCGAATAAATACAGAAATTACAGTATTTACCCAGCGAGATGCAGCATTTAGGATCTAATATTAGAACATGGTTACGTCATCAAAAACCCGGGTAATTTAAACACAACTTTTAAAACGGTGAAATACGATAAATTAAACACAGAACTTCGTTGAATTTGTCATTCGTGACTTAGTAAGGGATACAAAACACCATTTCAAATACATCCGGATATAAATGAAGGACAATTAATGTAATCTGTTATGTTTCACTTTCGGTTCTAAAGTTTTTCCGTACATCCGACATGATCTGTGCGCATGCTCCTAGCACATAATTACCATCGTAAAACTCTGACCAACCGGTCAGAGGATTCCGTTTATTTACAGCTAAAAGAAATGAAATTTTAGAAAATGAATGTCACGGATCGTAGTTAGAAGATATCTATTTTTATAAAAATATATTTTTAGAAAATCAAAAAAAATTCAGAAAATTGATAACCTTAATGCAGCTTTAATATTGGTGTAAAACACAACTTTCACACTGTTAGTGTTATAAAGTGGTTTAACTGAAACATAAACATATATGGAAATATTTATGTGGTGTTGTTGGTATCAAAATTTAAAAGTCAAAAACCATGTAAATTCAAATACTTAAAGGCAGCATTGTATCAAAATGACAAAAATTGTACATGTGTGGTGAAGTTATAGTTTAAATGCTAAATTGAACAAGTCTTATGTTGACTAAATTAGTCAAAATGAAACCTCTAATTCTGCTATATTCTTATAGAGTTTTAAGTATAAATAATGTAACTCGAACTAAAAAAAGATTTTCAAATTGAACCCATACTGAATGGTTAATACCGTAGTTATAGTAGTTTAGTAATGTTTTTTTTAGTGAAGGATAATAGAGTTTGATGTTTTACTAATTGATTTGCGTTGTTTTTTTTTCAGAGATGTTGTTAGTACAAATACTTCTGATGACAGTAATAAAACACTAGTAGATGTAAGTATATCCTCTCTCTCTCTCTCTCTCTCTCTCTCTCTCTCTCTCTCTCTCTCTCATATAAATGCTTTTAGATGTTAGTTTTCTCTTTTGCATCTAAAAATTTTGTAAGGGTACACTTTGAAATGACTAGAAATGATGTCACTGGTGCTATAACTACGATCACCCTGTAAATTAAACTTATTCTAATGTGCTCATTTTCATTTTTCAGTTGGCTTTGCATGACAGTGGAACTTGTTGCACTTTCAATTGCCATTTCATAACAGTTCAATAATAAAATATTTATCAATAATTTTTTTCTGTTTGTTTTAGAGTAATACATCCGAGAGAACTATGATAGATCGAGTAGATTCTATTGATAGTCAAGACGATTCAGGGCATAATTGGAATAGACAGAATAGTGTATGTATTAGCATTGTTTGTCAACACAGAGTTGAGTTGAGTAATGGTGTTTAACGTCCCGGTCAAGAATATTTCACTTATATAGAGACATGGCCAGCTATAGGCGAAAGTGCAGAAATTCTGCCAATGCATTGCGCTGATAGCATTATACAGCAGGGTTCTTTATTGTGACACGCCTATTGGACATGGGACCTCATTTATTTTAAGTTCCCATCCGAAAGAACCGTTACTTGTGCAACATCAACCATTACACAGGACCTTGTTTATTTTAAGTTACCATCTGAAAGAACCTTTACTTTCATTTTGTAATGCCAAGTGCTTGGAAAAGAACAGTTGCTACCCACTTTTAAGTCTTGGGTCATACCTGGTCTTGGTTCCAACCCTCAACCTCCCTCTTACAGAGCGACTCTACCAACTGAGCTACTGCAGTGATCTGTTTGTCAACACAGCTTCTGTATTAAACATGTACATGTATGATGAAGCAGGTTTTTTCTATCAGAAAAACTTTTATAAATTTGTTTTTGAATTCACATGTATATTTACAATTCTATGGTTTAGTTACATGTATTTCTGAAATTGAATTATAGATTCTGTGGTTTTGTGATTTTCAAAATAAAATATTTTATACATGGTTTAATTTTCAAGATAAAACAAAATTGTGAGAATTTAAATTCTCATAAACTTTTAGTCATTAAGTCACTTGCCATAATGATGTAAATTTTTCACATAGAAAATTTGGTTACACCAGTACAATATATGCTTGTAGAAAACCACCACCAACTTTTGGCAATGAACTGAAAATCTGTCTCACACACAAGGATCATGCTATATGAGATCTGAACTTATATATTAGAGGAACTGTGATCAGTAAAATGTCTCTTTATACAACTAGGCCACCGAGGTGCTGTTTGTTAAATAATTTTTAATTAATCAATGTTTAAAACCAGCTAGAATGATAAGATGGCCCCAGGGTCATGAACATTTAAAACTAAGTGACCCAGGTATAAATTTAATGGTCCCCAAAAAGCTAATATTTCTGGATCAAGCTAAAACAAAACATTTTGTCAAAGGTTTGGGATAGTGGAATAATTCATATCACACCAAGTGTGATACACAAATCCAAATATTCAAAAAAAGTTAAAACCCATTTTAGAAAAAAAAAAAAAAAACCACATGTATCCTGTATCACAGAAAATTCGAAAATGAACTGCACTCTTATAAGTTTACAGATTTTATGGTCAGTCAAAAATCAGATGACATCAGCACACTTGATTTTCTGTAATTTTGAATGCTAATTAAGTGATTTTTATGTATGTATATTTTTAAATTAAATTGTTTTTTATTAACAGTTATCAGTTACTTTAAAAGAATGGGATATTCCTTATGAAAAATTAATAGTTGAAGATAAGATAGGTAGCGGTCGATTTGGCACTGTCTATCAGTAAGTATAGAATATAATTGTAATGCATGATAGGTAGCGGTCGATTTGGCACTGTCTATCAGTAAGTTTAGAATATAATTGTAATGCAAGAAAGGTAGTGGTCGATTTGGCACCGTCTATCAGTAAGTATAAAATGTACATGTAATTGTCATGAAAGTACATATACACTACACTTCACTTAATACAGCATGTAATGTTTATACAGTTTAATTTTTTTTTTTTTTTTTTTTTTTTTTTTTTTTTTTGCCTGAAAAAATAGGAATATTCGTATTAAAATCATTGCTTTTTCTTCAGACCAAAAAAAAAATCAGATATATTCTTTTATTGTATGATTGACTTGTATATTTGAATCAGTTAATTTGTTAACTGTAAATTGAGAAATTTTTGCAATCATTTTACTTTTGCATTGATTTGGTGAGTAAAGCTATCACTTATATAAAAAAGTCGATATTTTTGTGTTGGCAGTCACCAGATTATGCAAAATTGAAAGTATGGGAATAGATGTCTATGTTGTCTTTTGGGAATATTAACTGATGCGAATAAATTTTTAATTTTACAGTATACAAATTAAGTGAGTATTAATTACCTAGTATTAGGTAGTGCATAATAATACCATGATTTTATTTTTGCATCATTTGTACAGATACATGTTTTTTTGTTACATATTTGAGCTATTTAACTCAGGTGGATGAGCCAAACTGTCCTTGAAACAACTCTTGGTTTATCTTGGTGATGTTTACTAAGTTTTCTGTATTACAGAGGGCGTTGGCATGGGAAGGTTGCAATAAAAATGCAGAATATGGATCCTGATTCTGATAATGAGGACCAATTAAAAGCATTCAAGCAAGAGGTAAACAATCAAATATGCTGATAAAAAAATGGCTGTACGTTAGACCATCAGGATTAAATATCTATTTTAATCTACTGATTGTAGTTGAGTTGAGTTGAGTTGAGTAATGGTGTTTAATGTCCCAGTCAAGAATATTTCACTTATATTGAGATGTCTCTACTGATTGTAGACTAGTGCCTAGTCTACAATCAGTAGATTTGCTGATTATAGACTAGGCACTTTTTAAATTAGATTTTTCCACAATGACAGTAAACTGGTCTATTATTTGTTTATTTTTTATTATTATAATTTTTTTTGAAAGACATGTTTCTCTAAAAGTAGTATTACACTATTTCTTCAACAGACAGAGGACTGATCTAGTAGGTTAGTAGCAAGTCAAAAAGTGGTCAAACTGCGGGAAAAAAATATATAGTTAAAATTTGAAGTCCTATTGTTGAAAATCATTAAATCATTACCTGTCCATTGACTGAAAAAAAAATGGAAAGCTGCAAAATTAACAAAATTTATAGATGAAATTATTTTATCAAAAGATACAAAATTGAATGCAGTATACTATGATAATGATTAAAGCTGCATTAAGTTTTCCAAAGAAGAAAATTAAAATGGTGCTAATCTAATTAATGATGTTCCTTATGAACAATGTTACATTTGGTTCAACGATAAAAGCTCGAATAAATACAGAAATTACAGTTATTACCCAGCGAGATGCAGCATTTGGGATTTAATATTAGAACATGGTAACGTCATCAAAACACAACTTTCAAAACAGTGAAATACGATAAATACGATAAATTAAACACAGAACTTCGTTGAATTTGTCATTTGTGACTTAGTAAGGGATATATAAAACCATTTCAAATACATCTGGATATTAATAAAGGAGACTTAATGCAATTTGTCATGTTTTACCTTCGATTCATGGGTTTTTCCATACATCCGTGCGCATGCTTCAAGCTCATAATAATCATCATTAAACACCAAGCGGTCAGAGGATTCCATTTATTTACAGTGAAAAGAAATGAAATTTTAGAAACTGAATCTCATGGATTATAATTAGAAGATATCTATTTTTAAAAAAATATATTATTAGAAAATAAAAAAAATTCAGAAAATAGATAAACTTAATATAGCTTTAATAGAGACTGCTCATGTATTAAATATACTACAAATGTTTTATCTGTTTTGATTTTATACAAGTTACATGTACATTGCAAGTATGCATTTTAACTGAAGAAACCGTAAAACCTGCTATTTTGACCAACTTAAATAATAACACCATGGTTATTGTTCTGTACGTTCTTTTCATAATTCCCTGCAAAATTCTCTGCCATCTCACTTAACAGTTATGAAGTCAATGTCTATTTTTTATGTTGTTCATTAAAAGTTATCATTGACTCATCACCCAAAACCATTTTAACGGTAAAATTTGACTAAGAAGTAATGGAGATGAAAAGAAATTTTCCTCAAATTGTTTGAAAATATAAAATCTTTTTATTAACTAAAGTTTTTCTTTGTGTTTCAGGTTGCTATGATGATAAAAGTTCGTCATGATAACCTTATTTTATTCCTCGGAGCCTGTATGAAGCCTCCACATTTAGCTATAGTTACCAGGTAAATATTAGTACTGTGAATCTACTTGTTCTTGTGAGCAGTTGCTGTACTTTTTTTATTACATGCACAAAGGACTTATAAATCATTAGAATAAAAGTAGCTGAAAATAGCTTTTTATGAAGTGTTAAACATCATGGAAAGAAAATCACAAATTTTTCATGCTGTGAAATAGTTCTTGGTTCATTTTAACTGAAAAAGTATCTTGAAATTACATGGATTAACTCTTGTTTTACATTTTTACATACATATAAACTTTTGAATATCTTTGCACCAAATTGAAATTTTTATATTTTTTTATTATTTTTTTTTTTAATTTTTTTTATTTTTTTTATTTTTTTTTTTTGCGTTTTTACATACATTGTATATTTTTCAAAGGTTTTATTTCACTTATTGACTAATACCTCAGCTAATTAAATATGTGTAGATAGTTTAATCTCACTTAACATGACACTGAAAAAAAAAATGTAATGCTAACCCCATAATGTACATAAGATCCTGCAGCATATGACATGTAAGAGTTGACTTGAGTTATGGTGTTTAATGTCCCAGTCAAGAATATTTCACTTATATTGAGACGTCGCCAGCTATAGGCGAAAGTGCAGAAATTTTGCCTGTGCATTGCACTGATGGCATAATACAGCAGGGTTCTTTATCGTGCCATGCTTGCCATGACACGGGACCTCGTTTATTTTAAGTTCCTTTCCGAAAGAACCGTGACTTTCATTTCGTAATGCTGAGTGCTTGGCGAAAGAACTGTCATTACCCACTCTCAAGTCCTGGGTCAGACCCGGCCGGGTACAAATATACATGTACATATAATTTTCTTTCGATTTTTTTAAACATTACAAAATGTTTTGTTTGTTTACAGTTATTGTAGTGGTCAAACTTTATTTAATTCCATACGGAAAGAAAAGTTTCCAATTAATAAAGCCATTATAATTGGGCAGCAAGTAGCACAGGTAAGGTTTACCTTTAATGAAGAAATTTATAGTGAAATATAGAAGATTGTTGAAAATAAAATTATTTGAAAAATAATATTGAAATTCAAAAAGAAGATAAAAAAGAAAATGCCATTTCGGAAATAAAAGACACTGTGGTTTTCAGAATCTGTAGCATTTGCATAGTATGAAATAATTCTATAACAATAATGATCTGAAGTACAGTCGCATGCTTCAATTTTGACTACCATACAAGTTTCTGAATTCCACTACACTTAATACACAGTATACAATAATTGCATTGTTTATTTGGTTCATTGATTATCATTTGCAGTGTTGAGATGCTATTCAGAAGATTGAAGATTTTTTAATGACAAAGTGTTAGAAATTGACCAATAATACTTTTAGAAATTTGTATAGGTTAAAAACATGTAATATGAGCAATCATTGTATACTTTAGCATAGCATGGTGATTTTATTCTTTGTTTTGTAGGGGATGGGGTATTTACATGCAAGGGGTATAGTTCACAAAGATTTAAAGACAAAAAATATATTCATAGAAAATGGAAAAGTTGTTATAACAGATTTTTGGTTGTTCAATGTCACAAAACAGTGTCATGGTAACAAGTGAGTATTGTGTTCTTATATAGTCACAAAAAACAGTGTCATGGTAACAAGTGAGTATTGTAATCTTGTAAATTAAATACAAGATCTATTTTTGCAATGTCACATTCTTTATTAACCAAGGAATTTGTAATTATGTGAGTTACAATGTTATATTGTCCCATCACAAAATGCTGAAAAATTTGATGATGTGATGGAAAACAATATTTAACTAACCCTACAACCTTGCTTTCTTAATTCTGTTTCAACTATTTATGTTCTCTGTAACTTTTATTGGTATAAGTTTACTGTTTTATTACCTAAACCATGTTTATATTATTTTTCAAGATAGTTTTGCTAGGCCACTGCCTTTGCTTCACAAACTATGATAGTTTGTCTCAACCACAGTCTTTGCTTCAGAAACAATGACTGAAAATTTTCGACCATGAATTTTTAGTAATCTGATTATATGTTATTTGTTTTTTTTCGTACAGAAATGGAAACTGTTTAACGATATCACCAGGATGGTTGTGTTATCTTTCTCCGGAGATTATAAGATTATTACAAGCTGGATCTACTACAAATGATTTACCATTTTCATTTAAATCAGATGTATATGCATTTGGGTAAGACTTAAAACAATGCTTTAAACCTGAAAATGTTTATCTCATATATCTATATTGTCGGAAGTTTTATTAAGAGTCAAAAACAAGTAACTATTTATTTCAACATAATAAGTTGTGTTATCTTAAATTTCAAGTTAATGTATGTTGCCCATTAAAAAATCTGTGAAAAAAATTATTTTGAATGCCAACTGATTATTTTTGTTTCAGTTTTTAAGAGAGAGAGAGAGAGAGAGAGAGAGAGAGAGAGAGAGAGAGAGAGAAATTGGGAACTGAGTACATTGAGAGGATGTATTGGGAGCTGAATACATTATGAGGGGGTATTAGGAACTGAATACATTGAGAGGGGGTATTAGGAACTGAATACATTGAGAGACAGGAGGGGGAAGAGAAGTGTTTCCGTGTTAAATGAGATATAGTCAATCCCCCTTCCCAACATTAATTTTTGGTCACAACAGTGTTCAAAGCTATCAGTTTTTGGCTGGTGGAGAAAACCAGAATACCTTAGAAAACTAACAACTACTGCCAATGGAACTGACAAATTGTTTTAAATAGGATCTGTTGTAAAATTAAAGTAAGGTCTTGTTTGTGGAATTATGCAATCATATATGTAGTTTATTAACTTGCTTGCCCTTAAATTCTTTTTTTGTGAAAAGGGAGCTAAATTTCTTTCTAAGAGTCCTTGGTAACACTTGTCAATATAACCTGTTTTTGACCTGTCTTTTACCTCTCTTTGTACAATGCACACACACACGTATAATATTACATCCAGATAATTAGTAAATAATTTTTTTTTTCTCTTTTAGAACTGTATGGTACGAGATGATGTGTGGTAACTGGCCATTTAGGAAGCTTCATCCTCAGGCTATTATATGGCAAGTTGGTATGGGTATTAAACAGTCTCTGGGTAATATTGCAGTTTCAAGAGATGTTAAAGTAAGTACTTTATACTTGTATATCTCATAAATATACTGCTACTGTAGCTTATTTGGTAGAATGCTTACTCCACATATTGAGGGCCAAGGTTCAAACTCTTGCAGGATTTTACAAATATTTGAAAATAGGTAGTGCAGTGACTGTTCTTTAGCCAACCACTATGCATTTAGAAATTAAAATTACAGGTCTGTTTTACATTTACATAAACACACAGAGATGCTGGTGACCACCCTATATGAATGAAATATTCCTGACTTGTAGAATATTTACTTGCTTGTTGTGTAGACATGTCAAAATCCTAGGCCTGTTTATCAGACTGATCACTTTCCACTGTGTTCACACATACAATTTAAACAGTCGTGAGCAATCACATTGAATCTGTCATCATAATCATCCAGATGATGTAAAAATAATCTCTTTAAGATTTGGACACGGACACTTGACTGGAGAAAAATGTCAAAATATAAATTAAATTGGGCATCTGTACACAAGTTTTATCTAATTCTATCATTCAAATCCCTTCTAAAAAGATACCATACACCTACATTGAAATATAAATTGAAATGCATGTTTTTTTCAGAATTTATTTAAACATTTCTTATAAACTTTGTCTGAGAGCTGCCATCTTAAATCTAAGGTGAACAACCTGACGTTAGTGATAGTAATTGCTAGGGCTAGAATGATACACCCCCTTTGCGATACAATATGTATCACGATAAATGACTCACAATCCATTATTTTTCGATTTTCGATACGATACATTACTTGAAAGCTTTTCTTTTCCTACCAGTACCACTATCGGTATTACCGGTCACATTTTTTGAGTTTGAAATCTCTGTATCTTCAGTAGATTGCGACTTAACTTTTATGTCCAGATGATGACGCTTTCCCGTTTTACAACTTATTTCAATAAAACATATTCTGCACACTGATTTGTTTTAATCGTTGCTTTTGAGTCTGAAATGTTTCCATACTGCTAATCTGTATGTTGCTGGAGCATTTTTCAGTGTTACCGGCGGAGTTATGGTGATGCCAGCCATCTATTTCTAAGGCGAGACTAAACAGTGAGATGGACTGAAACGGAACTGAAATTCCGGAAACGCTGTTGGTGAACCGAACTGAAGTAAAATATCGTGGTGAATCGTGTTTTCGGTGTATCGTTCTAGCCCAAGTAATTGCATGGGTGCACTTTAGCGAACAATCATTCCTGAACAGGTTGCTCATTAAAGTGAAAACATACATACACTGTCTTGAATGGGCCTCTGGTGACTTCTCTTTATGAATAAAAAATATTCCTGACTTGTAAAATATTTACCTGCTTGTTGTGTAGACAAATAAAAATCCTTGTTAGGAAGAGTGAGTTTTTGCTTGTTTTGCAGTCAGTCATCACAATAAGTAGTTAATTCTTCTACAGTATAAAGGTACTCAAGATAAAATTGTCATACTACATGTACATTCCTGTATTATAGTCATTTACTGGATAAAATGTCTGCCACATGACCTATGAAAATTTTTTATTATTTTGAACTAAACAATTACGTTTTTTCTAATTTAAATTCTTTTAATTTTTTGTAAGAAAAGAACAAAATATCAAGTTTTTTTTCCATTGCTGTACATTGGATTTGATTTTATTAGATTTAATTGGGATTTATGTCCCAATCAAGAACATTTCACTAATATTGAGACGTCATTAGCTATAGATGAAGTGGCAGAAATTTTGACCTTTTCAGTGCACTAAGGGCAATGTGCAGGGAGGGTTCTTTAACATGCCACACCTACTTTAACATGGGGCATTGTTTTTTAAGGTTTCATCCAAAGGACCTCATGACTTATTTCTAAATGCTGAGTGCTTAGCAAAAAACAGTCACTACCAATTTTCAAGTCTTGGTCAGACCTGGCTGGGATTTAAACTCTCCACCTCCCACATATGAAGTGAGCACTCTACCAACTGTGCTGTACATTGGATCTTGAAATACATGTAATAGATCACATAGGATATTATGTTACAAATGGAAAAAGTTGAAAATTAAAAATTGGTTTTTAAACTACATGTATTTAGCATCCTCAGCCATAAGCAGAATCATACAACAAAAAAGTTTAAATGAAGCAGGTTTGATTTATACAAAACTTGGCTTGGAACTTCACATGAATATTGGGCAATAAATAAATCTGCTTTTGTAAACCAAATACAAGCTTAATGTAGTATCCTTCAGCCTTCAGAAGTATTTAATGACTGTGGTTATTATCTTGGCAGTTGAGCCCTTAAAGGAGACACTTTAGGATGCCTTTTAATTTATAAAAAATATTTGTAAAAATTACAAGAGATATGAACATGCCATGTGGTAAGTGTTGAAGCTTATGTAAAACTTCTTTATGGGTTTACATTTTGACATGGACTAGATATGCTAACTTGTGAGTTTCTGATTGTCCTAATTTACATAAGATTATTCAGTGTTTTTTCTTTTTTGTAGGATATTTTAGTTACATGTTGGGCTTTCAAATCCGATGAGAGACCAGATTTTGGTTGGTTATATAAAGCTATGGAACGTTTACCTAAAAAGCCTCTCAGCCGAAGTCCCTCTCATCCAATTCATCTTTCACGAAGTGTTGACTCCGTGTTTACTTGATAGAAGTATATTGTTACACAATTCATTGTTAGTTCTTTCGTTTATTTATTCATGCGGTAGAGCCGGAACTACACAGACGTTGCTAGTTCTTCCTATCATTGAAGAGGGAGGAAAACATAAAAGCTGATGTTGACTTTTTGTGACCATTTATTCTTGAAGGAGGAAATTACAACAGCTGTTTTAATTCATTTGGAATCATTTATTGGAAGGAAGGAGATCACATCAAGTTAAAACCTATACCACATTTACTGGGGAAAGAAACATAACAGCTATTGGTACTGTTGTTATTAAAGGAGGGAGGCAACAACAACAGCTGTTTTAAAAAAATCATTTACTCATTCATTCAAAAAGAAGGGGCACCACAACTGCATTTTTAAAGATTTTTATTTAATTGGATTTTAAATATTTAGATTTAAATTTCTTATTCAGAGTTCATTGACATCCATATTTAAAATATTTAAAATATTTTTATTCCAGTTCATTTTTAGATTTTTGTTTTAGCTACTGACTTAAGACAGAAAAAATACAATTTCATCATACAACTTATGTGTTATGTTACAACTTTTTTAGACAAATTTCTACTGCGTTAAATTAAAGAAAATTTAAACATTTTTGTATTTTCATGTGAAATGAGGCAAATTGTAACAGTTTGTTTCTATAAACATGTAAAAATGTGATTTTTTTTTTCTGTATAAAATCTTTTATATAAAATTTTTACATTCTTTAATGAAAGAAAAAAAATGAGATTTTTAAAAAAAAATTATTTTCATTTAAAAATGAATGTCTTTATTTTGATTGGTTTAGACCTGTTTAAAGGTTTTGCTGAAGCCTTCATCAGTTTTATAATTCAATTCTTTGTACATTTCAAAATGGTAAAACAAGTGCAAGGCTGTATTTTTTACACCTACAAAGAAAACTTCAGTGAATTTCTACCATTTCTGTAGTTGGTATTTGGTTAATATAGAGATTAGATGATAAATTCAGGGAAAATTGAGTGGAATAACAAAACATGATAGATATTGACTTTAGGACATTAAATACTGTAGCGACAAATGATGTGGCAAAGTTTTCAAAACACACTATTTCACTGTAAAACAGTGTATAACAATATGGCAAAATTATACTATGATATAGTGTTGTTTAGATCACAACAACAAACAATGGGAGGCAAAAATGAAAATTTTGATATAAAAGGAAATATTGAAGAGTTATCTCCCCTAAAGAAGACAACTTCAAGTTGATGTAACCTGTACAAGCAAATGTACAAAAAGTAAAAAATAAAATGTACAAAAAGTAAAAAATAGATGTTTATGATTATATACATTAAAATAATTGATGAAGGCCTTGGTCTAAAACATTTTCAAACTGTCATTTTGATATTTGGATAAAAATTATTGTTAAAATATTGTCACAGGATGAGTCTTACATGTAAGTTGGTTCTTAATTTACACGTATTTGTTTTCATAGAAAAATAAATACTGTAAAAAATAAATCGTGGCCACTTTTTGTTCAGTCAAATTTTTGATGCCTATAAAAAGGTTCTACAATTAAGAGTTTATAAAACATAAAAGTAATACACTTTGAAACTTAAAAATACTGCGGATAAAAATGAAGGGGCATTTATAACATGGTTTTTACAGTATTTTGTTATGGTTGTCTGTCTGCCTGTATGTCGGAGGTTAAATTGTATATGAATTTTGATAGATTTTTTTTCTCCAGTCAACAGTGTGATTTTAAATGCCCAGATAACTTTAAAAACCAAACTGAATATTAGGTGCATTTCTTTTATAAATCTTGGCCAAGGTTTAGAAATATTTATTTCACCTGTAAATAAGATTTCTCTAAAATCTAAGGAATTTTGTTTTGTTTTCTTTTTTTTTCAGTATATTGAAAAAGGAAAAATGTCGAAAAATCAAACGGCAATGTTTTACAAAAACTTCTTAAATAGATTGGATTTGCTTTTTATATTGAATATAGTATTTAAAACAACCGCAGTTGAGTGTTGACCATAAAATTTCAAAACAGGGTGGTACAGGTATAAATTTCATGTTTTCAAATGGATATCAGGATATCAAAATTATTTATTTTACACCAAGTATACTACACAAAAGAACCATTTTTATTCCAAAAAAAAGTTGAAATACATTTAAATTATAAATTTTAAAAGTGAAAAAAAAGACTTATTGTTTAGTTGATTAATAACCAAAATCTGCATCCCCAGAAAATTGTAAGACCAATGAACTCTAAATTTTATGGGGGGGGGGGGAGAATACAAAGATTTCTCTTCCCCCAACCCTAGATTTTATAGCCCAGTTGAAAAAATAATGATGGCTGAAGACAATCTGACCCCTCTCAAATTTCACAAGTTGCCTGAGCGTGGTCATCAGTGTACATAATGCATTAGTATCCAGCATACCCCCACAGCTTTGTAATCGTGTGTGAATTTATTTATCGGAACAATACATCTCTTGTTATTTATTGGTGATTTTTAATTTTTTTTTTTTTTTGTTAACTATATACGATCATGCAATATTTGTTACAGCCTAAATGTGTGTTCAGCAGACTGCTGTCAATGACAGTAAGTTACTGGTGCATTGCTAATTACTAGGATTTAGTCACGTACAAATTTTAAAAAATTAGTCAAAAACATTCATAAAATTCTATGTTTAAAACTTATGTTAAATATTAATAAACTTTTATTTATTTATTTTTTGTTTTGATATTGGATCTTTTTGGGTGTTTGAATTTTATGCAGAAAAGAATAATAATAAAAATATAAAATCTTATAAATGTTTTAGAGGGGAAAAACTAACTTTTGGGTGTTATTTTTATGGTAAGGAGAAAAATAATAAAATTAGATAATTTACATGTAAATGCTTTAGAGGGAAAAAAATTAATAAAAATTTTAAAAATCTAAATTTTAGGTGGGAAAAATAATGAAAATAGAAAATTCAAAAGTTTGAATAAATAGTCAAATACTAAATTATTATCCCATAGTAATATCGTCCAAATTTTTTAAGGGCTAATTTTGAAATTAATCACCAGAAACAATATGTGTTAAGGTACGTATATTTTCCTTTGATAAAATCTAGAGTCACCTTTTTGGTAAACATGTTACAATCATCTTAGTGTATAACTTGCTAGGCCGCTGGTATACCTTGTCTTGTCCTATAGATTTTTTCCCCCATTTCGAAGCTCATACATGATTTGTGTGTTGTAAGCCTCATGATAATTTAAACATGTGCAAAAGTGATTATATAAATAACCTGTGATATAAATATATATATTTACTCACATGTATTAGAGAAACCCTTTCATGTCTAATGTAGGTAACTGTGATCTTGTTCCAACACGAAAAATGTTTCAGATAGCAAAAAATCTTCTGATTTTGAAACAAGTTTGTTTGTAAACAGACTTAAGACTTGCTATTCTGTTGTAAAGGAGTTTAGTACATTCTTTTGAACAGTACATTGTACTGATTGCAATCCTAAATGTCTAATTCTCATCCCACTGCAGGGAGATTCTAGCATGGGGAAGCTTGTAAATTCACCTACCAAGGTCAGTGATTTGCTCCGGGCACTCTGGTTTCCTCTTAAGTTACAGAACTAACTGCCTCGTTGTAATTGAAAATTGAAAAAAAAAAACTTGGCCTGGATGTAAAAAGCCATTACTGAAATTACCTGTATGAAAAGGTTTAAAAACAGAAACAGACAAGGGCGCTAATGACATGATTCCATTTGAAACAAATCCACTACTATTGTTTTGAACATTGTTTGTGATGGATTGCTAGCAATATAGTTCCTTTTTTATCAAATCCACTACTATCATTTGGAACATCATCCAAGAAAGATTCTTTGCAACATTATTCCCTTTCAAACATATCCACTACTATCATTTGGAACATCGACCCTTAAAGATTTGTAGCGACATTATTCCCTTTCAAACAAATCCACTACTTTATGGTGGAACATTTTCCCTGATGGATCAAGATCACTGTTACAGATGGTACTACTATAATGATTTATTTAATATGATTTTAGTTTCTGTAATGTAAGATGCATAACATGTGTATGCTATAAAAATTGATGACTTGTCGGTATATTAAGTTCAGTATTTAAAATGTGTCAGTTACATGAAAAAAATATTCTCAGACTTATTATGCATTATTATTATTATAATTATGACATTATTATTATTATTGTTATTATTATTACTATAATGATTTATTTCCCTGAAACTAAAATACTTAAGAATCATTCCATTTTATATGTAGTAATTATGTTGTAAACTTGGGTGTGTCTGTTTGCCTGCATGTATGCCTCTGTGTGTGTGTGTGTGTGTGTGTGTGTGTGTGTGTGTGTGTGCGCATGCATGTGTGTGTGTGTGTGCTTGTCCGTAGTTACTGTACACTTGTATTTATGTCATGAGAAATATGAGAATGAAAGTATTTAATAGGTAAGAAAAGTTGGAGTGATGTAACATACTTGTAAATATTCACCAATATTTTTTTCCTGCATTTTTAGATACTAATTTTTATCAAAGTCTTTTTATGCTTTTCAACAGTTTCACAATAGACAAATTTTAACTGAAATGAGTACCAAAAAAATCACTTGACATTTTCATTTGTAAATTAAACAACTCTGGTTGTCAATAGTATCGGGTATTTTTAAATTCAATATGATGTTGATGCATGACTTATGTTGGCTATTTTTAATTTTCATGACAAACCACTACCAAAAACAAATTAACAAAATAAATTGCAAAAATAATCTAGATTTGCCAATTATTAATTTTGTACATTGTCCTGTATGCAAAAGTCATCTTTTTGAAGTGTCAAACACTATTTCTGGATAAATTGGTTTTCAAGACAGTTTATCCCTTTTTTCACCTCATAGATACTGAATCAGGTCAAGGAATGCTGGTTCTGCATTCAAAGCACAGTGCAACCTCAGTTGCCACCATTTGTTTTTTGGACAGATATCATAACACTTAATAGAATAGATACATTGATTCTTTTATTAAATAAGTATTAAAGTGATTATAACATTACTGCATACATTTTGGTGTAACTCAAAAAATAATGCTGATGACAAATACTGTTTGTTTTTCCATGTTCTTTGCTTACATTATGCATTGCCAAGTGCATATTTTTCAGCTACATCAACATGTTCATGTATTTTTATTTTTTAAAAAAATCATTATTATTAATTAATGCTGCAGTGGATTGATAGATATCAAACCAGAAATGGATATGATTTGTCTTACGTTGATTTTAGAGGTTTCAAAACACGGAGGATGAAAGCACTGGAGTTTTTTTTTTTTTAAAGATTGCAACACAAATTGCCCCAAGATAAAAAATTATTTCTAAAACTGTAGGAAGATTTTTTGGTGAATATTTTTTAATGAACTTTACAAACACACTAGAACCATTTTGTTATGTATATATATCTATATTGTATGCATGTAAGTTGTTGTACTTCTTAATGTTGTTCAAAAAAGGGCTTATTTTTTGGAGAGGGGGGCGATGTGACAGAATATTTTTTATTATTAAAAGAAATAGATTTGCATTTGCCATTGTCTTTTTTTTTATAGAATGACTTCAGTATATAGTTTGCTTATATAAAGAGATTTTGTCGCATCCCCAATATCAGCATCAACATCAAAGTTCTGGATCAAAATTTATTCATAAACAGATGCTAAGTATTTTCAACAGTTTTGATGTGTTGGCACCAGATACATGATCATTTTGTATATAAGTTTTTCCTAAACTTAGTTTAATGCAAATTTTGGCAATTTTTAAGGATTTTACAGATAAAACTTTTAAACAATGCCAGAATGTAGATGGCATCAGGATAACATGATTTGTAAAATCACATCTTTAATACAGATTTAAGTTTTGCCAGGTTGAAGTGAAAGAAAAATTATTATCCTGAAAATAAACATGATTATTCAGATTTCATGTAAAGAAAATCTTAATGAAGAAATGATTTGTTGTCAAGCTTGGCATCGCCATAAGGCGAGACTTAGGTGTTACTTTTCCGGTGTCGCCGACGGCGGCGTGTCAAAATGTGAAAGTTTATGTGAAAGTAATGCATTTTCTACTTGATCAAAAACTAACTAGGCGACCATTAAATTCGGGGAATTCTTGTTTTTAACTTGCAGTGTCCAAAAATTGGCTGACTTTGTTATCATTGTATTAAATTTCAGTGTTTTCTGTATAAAAATTTATGAAAACTTATAGAATATTACATACAATGTATGACTAAAAAATTTATAGGTTTTTTACCTAGCTGTGGTTTGGCAAAATTTTAGAACAGGGCAGGAGATCTGTGCTTTTCCTGTGACATCTTTTGTTTTTGTGTCGCCTGAAAAACATGCATTTTACGAGGTTTATATAAAACTTATGCATTTTACATCATTAATTTGATTTTTAATGGTCTGTTCCACAACATTAAATACATTTACAGTATCGTATGAGATATAAAATGGAATTTACAATAAAAAAAAGAGATAATTTGGTAACAACAGGCTTCATCGAGGTTCACAATCATTCCATAACTTAAAATTTAGCAAATTTTAACCATCTCTTTTTGAACTTTGAATAAACATTTATGACAAAACCATAAAAAACAATTTATGTTATAAGCTTGAATTGATCTTCATAAAACACCTTTAACAACTGTACATGTATATCTTAACAATTAATAAAATTATTAAAATTTCATATTTGCTGAATTGAATTTTATGGAAAATCTTAGTTAAGAAATTATTGTAAAAGAGGGGCCAGTTCTCTTTGCATTTACGAAATTGTGAAACTAGCCAGTTGTCTTTGTAGTTTCTGAATTTCTATCCTGCCAATATATAACCAATTCACATAGTATAATAGGCAAACCTAAATGATCAATCAACATTTTCGTATGAAAACGTGAATTTCTAACCTGTTGCCTAGGAAACCAAATCAAGATTCTTTTTACACACTGTACCTTGAAGATGAAAACCTACAATGTATCTGATTCACTTAAAATAAATATCAACATAGTTATTGTTAAGAGGACAAAGTTTAAGAAGGAAATAATGTATAATGCAGCATTTATTTACCAGTATTTATTTTTTGATGTCATTTAATTTTGATTTTGGATAAAAATTCACAAGACTATAGAAATTTTTGATTCTTTAATTTTTTTTCTGATTTTTGTTGAGCCTGGAACTGCCATAAGGTGAGACTTAGGTGTTACTTTTCCAGTGTCTTTGCAGGCGGCAGCTGGGGTCTTAAAATGTGAAAATTTATGTTAAAGTAATGTATTCTACTTGATCAAAAACTAATCAGGCAAGACATTTAATTCCATGGAGTTTTTTTTTTTTTTTTTTTTTTTTTTTTTTTTTTCTATCAGTATCATATTTTGACTTTAAGATTTTAAGTGAATTTGTCCATTATCTCTATTTAAATTTACAAGATTGTGAAATTAAACTGAAATGTTTATCACACTGTTGGTATCTTTGTGAATGGTCTTTTTTTTGTAAATTTTGTAAAAAGAAAATAGGTGGGAAAATTTTTCAGATATTTCAGTTTTTTGTCAAGGCATTATTTGTCACTATAAATGATGAAGTTATATAGCTTTTATTTTTATTTTTCTTTTAATTTTCTAAACTTTGACTGTGAAATGGACTTTTAAAATCAATGCAAATACTTTTCTTTTATATTGGACATTGTCTATTTATGTTTTAAAAAATATACAAATTAGTATATGAACAGAAAAACACAGATGCACTTATATATTGTTTTTCTTTGAAATTATCTGACATTTGAAATATTTCCAAATTTACAATTAAGGAGCTATTTACTCTCAGTCCATAGCTGTTTGTCATATGCACATATTTGGAGAACAAAACTCCACTTTTAAACAAAATAATTTAAAAATATAAAAAAATTCATATAAAATTTACTGACCAAATGAGGAAAAAAAAACAGACTTATTCAAAAAATTGCATATTACAATTTTTTAATGTTTTTAACAAGTAAACAATTCACCATGTCCAAAATATTCCTTATGCACCTTCCTAGTCTTCAACATAAAATATGATGTCATGAATTGATAACTGCCCCTTAAAAAGGAACAATTGATTATTGACTTATGGCTTTTTCCTACATTTTTCTAATTGAAAAAATTCAAAACTTAACTATATCTATTGCATTTTTAGACATTGATTTCATATTCATATTTTTTTTTAAATTCAGCACCATGTAGTAAGAAATTGTGATTTGTCATATTATTTGATTTGACCTTTATTGACCTTAAAATACCCTGATGTAATCCTGGGTAAGGCCCAAATTGGATCATTGAAGTCATTGAATTTCAACTTTTTCCAAAATCTGTTCCATGTTCAGAAGAACTCTGAGAAGATTTTGTATTTGATATAATTTGGTAAGATAAAGTGTTTTTGATTTAATTTTACTTTATTTTTATGTGGAAAGTTTTTTGTTTTTTTTTTAAAAAAAAAAAAAAAAAAAAAGAAAAGAAATATTTAGAAGAAAAACATGTGACAACAGTTATGGACCAATAGTAAGGTGTGTGTGTGTGTGTGTGTGTGTGTGTGTGTGTGTGTGTGTGTGTTTTGATTGTCTATTAAGAATCAAGTTTGTGTATGTAAAAATAGTTTAAGGTGCTCTAAATATATTCTCTTTTTTTTTTTAATTAAAATTCATTCCCTCTTAAAGAGTTTTATGTTTTTATCTTTGTTCTTTAAAGAAAATCTTGTTTCATAAGCTGTTTTATTTCTAGTAAAATGAATATTTATTTTAAGAAAAAAGTTTGGAAATTTTGCTATTTGTTATGCATGTACATGCAAATGTATAGTTTGTAAAACGGCTACATGTGTGTTGTTTTTATATTGACCAACTCTGCTTTATTAATATGATGAAATCATTTGCCATAATTTTATCTAACTCTAAAAAGATTTTTATTGTGTACTGCTCTGAACATGTAAATTGTACCAGATTAAAATACCTATCTTGTAAAATAAATGTCTTGTACAGAATTCTCATGACTGAAAGGTCTTATTTGCTTGACTTACAGATCAAAGTTTCCATTACTTCCTTTGGGTACTCCAGTTTCCTGCGCCATTTCTACACCATTCATAATGATTTCCTGCGCCATTTTCACACCATTCGTAATGATTTCCTGCGCCATTTGTACACCATTTGTAATGATTTCCAGCGCCATTTCTACACCATTCGTAATGATTTTCTGAGCCATTTCTACATCATTCATAATGATTTCCTGGGCCATTTTTACACCAATCATAATGATTTCCTGCGCCATTTCTACACCATTCGTAATGATTTCCTGCGCCATTTCTACACCATTCGTAATGTTTTCCTGCATTATTTCTACACCATTCGTAATGATGTAGGTGAAAAATAATGACAGGGGCTGAAGCACCATGTCTTTACCTCCTTGTTTCAATATCAATTTCTATAAGCTCAACAGTCAATGAAAATTATATATATCCCAGTTGTGTTTTAGTCTTTTTTCTAGAGAAGAACTTATCCATTCTTTGCATCTGTCAAGATATACAGTAAAATCTTGATTCATTTCAACTGTTTTTTCAGTCAGATTTTTGTGTTATAATGGGGTTTGATAATAAATCTAGGAAAATTGAACAAATAATCCCATAAAATTCAGTTTTAATAAGCGAGTTGGCAAACTTATTTAAAGGGGCATTATAACAAAGTTTTACTGTATTTCATTTTATTTATCTTATGCAGCTTTTGAAATAATGATTTATTTGGTTTAGATATCTAGATATTGTCCATAAACAAAGAAGTTGTTGTATAGGATAGAAGGAAGATATTTAAACTATTTGGAGACATGTTTTGTGAAAGTGGGCATGTGCAAGCATTTTTAAATATGGCTGACATGGTCGGACCTTTTTCATATGAACTCTTTGATATAGGACTTGAGTAAAAATGAATCATTTGTAGTGCCAGTAGATTGTTTAAGTCATGGTTCAAAAAGTCTTTAGCTCAGTGTTACTTCATGTAAAATGATAAAATGGGGTATGTCAGCATTAGCCGCCTGATAAATGCCCATTATGTTTTGTGCTGAATGATATGGAAAAATATTTACATTGCAAATTCCTGGAAATAATGTCAGCCTATACAATTCCATATCCAATAAAAATACTTGTAATTGTTTCACACAACTATTACAAGGTATCTCATGGTGCACAGGTGAATCCCATTGGCCATTTAATTGTTTATAGTCGACAAATCAAGTGTGACCATATTCAGCCATTAAAAAAAGCATGCACTTGCTCATTATAATTATACAGGCTTGATATGTATTAATGTTTTTTGTTCACAATTCTTTGGATCTAAGATCAAGTGCTATCATATTAATTATTTAGATATATATTATATGTAATATTGTGGAATTTTGGAAATAGTCAAGGAATCTTTTTTTTTTAAAAAAATGTGCTGTAATTCCTAAATTTTAGTTTTCTTGAATATTTCCAAATTAAAAGAAAAATAATATTTTTTCTAAGAATGGTTGTGCTTGCTGGAAATATTTAAATGAGTTTATTAATAAGTAATTATATAAATACATGTGTAGCATTTTTATCATAATTACATGGAGTCCTCAGTCATATATCATTAGTAACACATGGTAAGACTGTTGCCATGGGAGACACATGTAAATATTAAAACAATCTTTTTTTTTTTTCTCTGAATATAAATTTTATAAACATTATAATAGGATACAAATCAAATGTTTTTATATATTTTCCAGTATCATGTGTGCAAGTATCCATGGAAACTTGTAACCAAGGTTCATTCCATTCCTCCATGGCCATGTTTTTGTTAGAAGAATAAAATGAGAGTCAATTTTAGAAATTATTAGTCATTCATGAATCATTCTTCATTATGTATAACTGTTAATGTTTAATTACATGTATAATTCATGTTGTCTAGTGTGAGTTTGTAGTGAAACTGTTGCTATGGAAACAAAAAAAATTTAAACACTGCATTTGACAGTTCTGTTATAACAAACTTGTATTTCAAATTTACAAGGTAAATACAGTGTCACAAAACTTCATTTGGCAAGCATTGAGCACAAGTATATAACGCTTCATTTTTGCTTGAGAATTTTGCATTTTTATCATATTGTCATGAAATGAACAACTTGGTTTATAAAGTTTTTCAAACAAATTTAAAGTACAGTTGACAAAAAAAAAAAAAAAGTGAAAATGAAATGAGACCCTTATATTGTTTTTTGGGATGAGTATCATTATTTATGACACACCTATTGCATTGTTTGTAATATCATTAGTAGATTTTGATTTTGTACCCAAAAATAATTTCATTTTCTTCAAGTTAAAACCAGATATTGCAAAACTGACTGTTCTCATGATAAGATGCAAATTTGTGCGAGCAGAAATTATTATTGACTGTTAACTGACTTTGCTTGTGTTTGTCACTTGCATGGGTAAATATTGATATCACATGTTTGTAGTTTCTTTGTATGTTGTCAGATTGTTTCCATGGTGATATTTTTTTATCACACTGCTTTAATAAATCTTGAACTGCTGGTACTCATAAAATAGATACATGAACATGTTTTCATGTTTAAGACAAAAAAAAATACGGACATAAAAACATGATTTGTCATGTATGTTTAAGGCATTTTTTTAGGTGTAAGACAAAAACTTATTTTTTTCCTGCATGTTTCATGTTTAATACATTTTGATATAGACATAAAAATGATATCATGTATGTTTCATGCATGTTTCATATTTAAGACAAAATGATATAAACATGACTTTTCATGCATGTTCATTCATGTTTCGGGTTAGAGACTAATTGATGTAGACATAAACGTTATTTTTTTTATGCATGCTTTGTGCATGTTTCAAGTTGAAGACAAAAATGATACAGACATAAATGTGTTGTTTCCTGAATGTTTCAGCTTGGGATAAAAAAAAAAAACGATGTTTTTGATATTACCTGCGGTAAAGTAATAAGCTATGTAATCAAACGTGCAAAGGACTTGTACAAATGTAAATGTGACAGTGTACAAATAAATTTGAAGATTTAAAGGTTTATTACAACTACGTATATATATGTAGCCATGATTAAATGGCTGATGAGCAGGTGCTCTTTATGATTGCAGTAAAAATGTATAAAAGTGGCTAATGAGTAAACATTTCATTGAAACATGCTTGAAGCCCTAGGGTCATCAAACTTTAATTTTGTTGGCTTATATACAAGCTGGAAATCAGGAGAAAACTTGTATTTTCTTGATCAAGATCAATAAAGAAGAACCAAAAATCAGTTACTGACCATTTTGCCCTGACCAAGGTGGTCTTGAAATTGCCACATGGCCACGGTCCAGTTTATCATCTTAAAAGTGCCTGGCATACCTAATTTTGAAGAAAATCTGTTAGTTTTTTGTTTTTTTTTTTCAAATAGAAATTTTTGGTATTTTTAGCTCAACTGGCTAAAGCCAGATGAGCTTATGGCATGATGCGTGCGTGCGTGCGTGCGTGCGTCCGTTAACAGCAAAAACTCAGAAACTACTGGGCCAATTTTAGCAAAACTTTGCAGAAATGATCCATAGAAGGAGTAGATGAAAATTTGTACAATTGGTTTCCATGGCAACCAAAAGTAGGTCACAGCGACCTAGAATGTAAAAAACCTAAAATAAGTTTCTTCTCTGAAACCATAGGTTATATTCAAAATCTGATGTGATATTTAGCTTCTAGACACCCTTAAACATGTAGGTTGTACATTTCGTGAAATTCTGTCAAAAACTAGGTTACGCGTTTTTAACGTTTTTCTGTCATACTTCGTAAAAAGTGAAAATAAGGCTTATAATGAGATATCAACTTTGAAAATCTTCTTCTCTGAAACCATGAAGCCTTAAGCTTTCATATTTGGCAGTTAATATCAGCTTGAGCCCCTTTACCAAGTTTGTACAAATGGTGGCCCCCGGTCTATTTTTGGCCCCACCCCAGGGGTCCATATATCTGCATATGCATATATGGCTTATAATGGAAAATCAACTTTGAAAATCTTCTTCTATAAAACCGTGAAGCCTTAAGCTTTCATATTTGGCATTTAATATCAGCTTGAGCCCCTTTACCAAGTTTGTACAAATGGTGGTCCCCGGTCTATTTTTGGCCCCACCTCAGGGGTCCATATATCTGCATATTCATATATGGCTTATAATTGAAAATCAACTTTGAAAATCTTCTTCTCTGAAACCATGAAGCCTTAAGCTTTCATATTTGGCAGTTAATATCAGCTTGAGCCCCTTTACCAAGTTTGTACAAATGGTGGCCCCCGGTCTATTTTTGGCCCCACCCCAGGGGTCCATATATCTGCATATGCATATATGGCTTATAATTGAAAATCAACTTTGAAAATCTTCTTCTCTGAAACCATGAAGCCTTAAGCTTTCATATTTGGCAGTTAATATCAGCTTGAGCCCCTTTACCAAGTTTGTACAAATGGTGGTCCCCGGTCTATTTTTGGCCTAACCCCAGAGGTCCATATATCTGCATATGCATATATGGCTTAAAATGGAAAATCAACTTTGAAAATCTTCTTCTCTAAAACCATGAAGCCTTAAGCTTTCATATTTGGCAGTTAATATCAGCTTGAGCCCCTTAACCAAGTTTGTACAAATGGTGGCCCCCGGTCTATTTTTGGCCCCACCCCAGGGGTCCATATATCTGCATATGCATATATGGCTTATAATTGAAAATCAACTTTGAAAATCTTCTTCTCTGAAACCATGAAGCCTTAAGCTTTCATATTTGGCAGTTAATATCAGCTTGAGCCCCTTTACCAAGTTTGTACAAATGGTGGCCCTGGGTCCATGTTCGGCTCCACCCCAGAGGTCCATATATCTGCATATGCATATATGGCTTATAGTGAGATATCAACTTTGAAAATCTTCTTCTCTGAAACCATGAAGCCTTAAGCTTTCATATTTGGCAGTTAATATCAGCTTGAGCCCCTTTACCAAGTTTGTACAAATGGTGGCCCTCGGTCCATTTTTGGCCCCACCCCAGGGGTCCATATATCTGCATATGTATATATTGGAAATCAAATTTAAAAATTTTTTCTCTGAGACTGTAAGGCATAATGCTTTTATATCTGGCATTTAACATTAGCTCAAGTCCCTTTACCAGGTTTGTACAAATGGTGGCCCCCGGTCCATTTTTGGTCCCACCAAGGGGCACATATATCTACATATACTTATATGGGAAGTCAAATTTCAAAATATTCTTCTCTGAAACTGTAAGGCCTACAGCTTTTATATTTAGCATTTAACGTCAGCTCAAGTCCTTGTACAGAGTTTATATAAATGAAGACACAAGAACCATTTTTGTCAGTTGAGCTCCACAGGCCCTTTTGGGCCTCTTGTTTACTATTTAAATCTTCATTAAATATTTCTATTCAGTAATTTCTAAAATATCTTGATGTTCTGTGACTGATGACATATTTCTGGATACGCCATTTCATTCATCAATTTTGACATTCTCCAATTAGTATGTACCAGTATTTCAAGTAGACAAAAATAAAAAGCATATCTTGTTTGTGTGTTTGTGTGTACTGATAGACTGTATCATCCTACATCAATTAATATTTCTCATTATTTAGAAGAAAATAAATTGCTGTCAGAGTTATCTGCGACTTTACTAACTCTGAAGTTATCTCCCTTTAGGTTACCATTCTTGACACAAATAAAAGAAATTGATTGGCTTATTGAAGAATATTTACCTTTTTAAAAATTGATAACAGATATTCATTATTTCATTGTCATTATTTACCCTTATATTGTTTCAAAGGTAATGATCATTTTTATCAGCTTTGCAGAAAACGACATTTTAGATATATCTGTTCAGCTCTAAAAAAAATCATCTCAAAAATTATCTCCCTTTTGGCAAGTTATGTATGATATGCACTCAAGTGTTAATAAGAGATATCATTAGAATCATTCAGGTCATTATTTATCACCTATTTAAATTATAATTTTCCAATTCTATTTTTTAAATGATGTAAGCTTTATCATATTGATATCAATTCATTTTAATGATCATGTATATTTTATCTGTGCGAGTTGTCATGTGACTGACATGTGATCTGATTACATTGATGCTTTTTATTATTAATTCGACTATTATTATATTTACTACTATTGTTGATCTTATTTCCATGTGCAATATGCCACAGTCTGTATATATTTATGACAAAAAATAAAATAAAAAACTTGTTTTTAAATATCTAATGATGTTGTTTTTTTTTTTTCTTTCTAACAAGTCATGGTGTCACTATATAAGAGTATTGTTACTGCCAGAATTTCTTGCCTTTATTTTAACAGAATATGTCCTCTTAACATTTTATGGGGCCTAAGTGGCCAAGTTGTCTAAAACAGTGCTTATAGATCACAATGCCTCTCAGTGCCTAGAATTAAATTCTGATTGTGCACATCCTGATGTATAAAGGTTTGTCAGTTTGCTTGCCCATCTTGGTGGTTTTCTATGGGCACTCTGGTTTCCCCCTCCATGCCAGAACCTCAAAATAAGTACAAGTATAAAGAATTTTGACTAGGGTGTAAACACCATCAATCAAATCTGATCTCTTTACAAGGGAGATTCGATCTTAAGTTGGGACACTCAGCTTTGAGGAAGTGTGTTGTGCTGTTATTTCCCTTTTCGCTAAAATTAGCTGATATTAGCCATATGATTGAAGTTGCATAATCTCCATGGCATAGGTATTAAGTCATTTTAACGTCCCTCGGGGTGCGAGATTGGTCTAAGGTGCATGCTTACTGATCATAGCACCTCTCATTGCCTAGATTTGGATCCCACTAAGGCGAATCCTAGTATGAAAAAATTTGAACAGATAATGACATGAGGTTTTCAGTTTTGACTTTTTCTTGAAATAACCTTTAAATTAGGGTCAAGGTCACAAATCATGGTCATGACCTAATTTGTGATTTATGCAGTTTTAGGCAATTTTCATGCAAATATTAAGAGAAATATGAAATCAAAACATTGTAAAAATGTTCAGCATGACAAAATTTTTGAAGGTACCAAGTTTCGTAACTATATGATAATCCATGTAGGAGTTGTTGCCCCTGAAATGTTATTTTTGGCTTATAAATACTAAAATTGCTAATTATCTTGAAAACTGTTAACTTTTTGTATAGGCATGTATATAAGAATATTGTAGGTATTGATATGATGATCATTTTGATATATGGTTCAAGGTCATATGTTCAAAGGTCAAGGTCACAGCTGCAAAAGAAGACTTAAATTGCTTATTATCTTGAAAACTGTTAACTTTTTGTATAAGCATATATATTATAATATTGTAGGTATTGATATGACAATCATTTTGATATATGGTTCAAGGTCATATCTACAAAGGTGAAGGTCACAGCTGCAAAAGAAGACTTAAATTGCTAATTATCTTGAAAACTGTTAACTTTTTGTATAGGCATGTATATTAGAATATTGTAGGTATTGATATGATGATCATTTTGATATATGGTTCAAGGTCATATGTTCAAAGGTCAAGGTCAGCTGTAAAAGAAGAATATAATTGCTAATTATTTTGAAAACTATTAAATATTTTTATAGGCATGTATATTAGAATATTGTAGGTATTGATATGACGATCATTTTGATATATGGTTCAAGGTCATGTACAAAGGTCAAGGTCACAGCTGCAAAAGAAGACTTAAATTGCTAATATCTTGAAAACTTGTAACTTTTTGTATAGGCATATATATTAGAATATTGTAGGTAATGATATGACGATCATTTTGATATATGGTTCAAGGTCATGTACAAAGGTCAAGGTCACAGCTGCAAAAGAAGACTTAAATTGCTAATATCTTGAAAACTGTTAACTTTTTGTATAGGCATGTATATTACAATATTGTAGGTATTGATATGACAATCATTTTGATATATGGTTCAAGGACATATGTTCAAAAGTTAAGGTCACAGCTGTAAAAGAAGACAAAAATTGATAATTAACTTGAAAACTATTAACTTTTTGTATAGGCATATATATTAGAATATTGTAGGTAATGGTATGACGATCATTTTGATAAATGGTTCAAGGTCATGTGTTCAAAGGTCAAGGTCACAGCTGCAAAAGAAGATTTAAATTGCTTATTATCGTGAAAACTATTAACTTTTTGTATAGGCATGTATATTAGAATATTGTAGGTATTGACATAGCGATCAATATAGTTCAAGGTCATATATGTTCAAAGGTCAAAGACATAATTGCATAAGTATACTGAAATTTGTGAATGATTTGGAAATTATTCATTGTATTACAGTTACTTCATGCATATTATATAAGCTACTTATAAATGAAATGCGAGTGGATATATTTCTGATTAAATTTTGTGGGAGTTCTTAACTTGAGAAAACTTGTAAAGTTTCTGTACCTAATATATTGTCTTTTGCGCTTTGCAAACAATTTTGGACATATACTCAGGTGAGCATTAAGGCCCATGGGCCTCTTGTCTCCATCACCTCAGAACTGAATGCCTCTATATAAATGAAAGAATCTTGACTTGGCATAAAACATCATTTCTCTACTCCACACTCTCTCTCAATATCTTTTATCAAATCCCAGTGTGTGAATGGTTTTAGCTCACTTAGGTCCATGGTTTTCACAGGAAACTGGTTTTTCCTCCCAATTCTAGAACTGACTAGCTATATATACATGCATATAAAATCTACAGACATCAAGGTAAACAATCCTAGTTGAAAGTTCACATTCTGTATGTTAGATGAGTCCATGGCCCATAATTCTTTCAAAAATCATTGAACTAGAACAAAGATCAAACTTGACCTATAACTCATTATGGTAAACTTGCATACCAAGTTTTAGTTTTATATCTGCCATCATTAAGAAAAAGTTTAGAAAACTTATATTTCAAAGAAATTTTCGAAGTGCAAGACTATAATTTCACCAAAAATCAGTGAACTGGAGCCAAACTCAAACCTGATCTGTAACTAGTAACAGTAGACTCACATACCAAGTTTGAGTTTAATATCAGCAGGTGTTTAAAAATTACAGTCTAGAAAACTAATACTAGTATTTTAATGAAATTTTCTAAGTGCATGATGGTCCATAATTTAGCCAAAAATCAGTGAACTTGAACGAAACTCAAACTTGATCTGTAACTTATTATGGTAAACTCAATAACCAAATTTGAGCTCAATATCTGCAAGGATTAAAAAAAAAAGGCCTGAAAACTAATGGTGCCACCCAGTATGCCTGTTTGCTAGCACCACCAAATTATGAAACCAGGTATAAATTGCAATGTGGCTAAAAACATCAAAATTGGAGTGAAAAACCCAATTGGGCATTGCAACAGTATATTTCACAGTAAAAGGTCAGGGGCCTTTTTGCCCATTAGCTCACCTGTCTAAAAACCAAAAGAGCATACATAAGAAATATCAGCAATGGACCTTATCCTTTTTTATCTGCAGGTATTTTGATGGACTAAACATGTTGGTAGGCCCAACAACTAATATGGAATGTTCTATATTTAATTTGGAGGGTCTGTAACAATAATGCCACACCCCTTTTTTAGCTACAGGGATATGGACAGTCCTTTAGATACTTACCCAAAGTTCTGACATATAATATCTTCATGCTTCATTTTTTTTTTAAATAATGGATTAGCCTAGAATTGAATTCACAACAAGAGGCCCATGGGCCTTAACACTCACCTGAACATATGTCCAATATTGTTTGCAAAGTGCAATAGACAATATATTAAGTACAAAAATTTAAAAGATACTTAATAATTTTAGTATTCCTATGTTGATATGACCTTGACCTTTGAACATATAACCTTAAACCATATATCAAAATGATTGTCCTGTTAATACCTACGATATTCTTATATGCATGCCTATACAAAAAGTTTATAGTTTTCAAGATAATTAGCAATTTAAGTCTTATTTTGCAGCTGTGACCTTGACCTTTCAACATATGACTATGAACCATATATCAAAATGATCATTGTCGCAATATCTACAATATTCTAATATACATGCCTATACAAAAAGTTAATAGTTTTCAAGATAATTAGCAATTTAGGTCTTATTTTGCAGCTGTGACCTTGAACTTTCAACATATGGCCTTAAACCATATTTCAAAATGATCGTCATGTCAATACCTACAATATTCTCATATACATGCCTATACAAAAAGTTAATAGTTTTTCGAAATAATTAGCAATATAAGTATTCTTTTGCAGCTGTGACCTTGACCTTTCAACATATGACTATGAACCATATATCAAAATGATCGTTGTCCCAATACCTACAATATTCTAATATACATGCCTATACAAAAAGTTAATAGTTTTAGATAATTAGCAATTTAAGTCTTCTTTTGCAGCTGTGACCTTAAACTTTCAACAGATGACCTTGAACCATATATCAAAATGATCTTTGTCACAATACCTACAATATTTTAATATGCATGCCTATACAAAAAGTTAATATTTTTCAAGATAATTAGCAATTTAGGTCTTATTTTGCAGCTGTGACCTTGAACTTTCAACATATGACCTTGAACCATATATCAAAATGATCATTGTTACAATACCTACAATATTCTAAAATACATGCCTATACAAAAAGTTAATAGTTTTCAAAATAATTAGCAATTTAAGTCTTATTTTACAGCTGTGACCTTGAACTTTCAACATATGACCTTGAACCATATATCAAAATGATTGTTGTCGCAATACCTACAATATTCTAAAATACATGCCTATACAAAAAGTTAATAGTTTTCAAAATAATTAGCAATTTAAGTCTTATTTTGCAGCTGTGACCTTGACCTTTTATTATATGACCTTGAACTATATATCAAAATGATCGTTGTCCCAATACCTACAATATTCTAATATACATGCCTATACAAAAAGTTAATAGTTTTCAAAATAATTAGCAATTTAAGTTTTCTTTTGCAGCTGTGACCTTGACCTTTTATTATATGACCTTGAACTATATATCAAAATGATCGTTGTCCCAATACCTACAATATTCTAATATACATGCCTATACAAATAGTTAATAGTTTTCAAGATAATTAGCAGTTTAAGTCTTCTATTGCAGCTGTGACCTTGACCTTTCAACATATGGCCTTAATCCATATATCAAAATGATCGTCATGTCAATACCTACAATATTCTCATATACATGCCTATACAAAAAGTTAATAGTTTTGAAGATAATTAGCAATTTAAGTCTTCTTTTGCAGCTGTGACCTTGAACTTTCAACATATGACCTTGAACCATATATCAAAATGATCTTTGTCACAATACCTACAATATTTTAATATGCATGCCTTTACAAAAAGTTAATAGTTTTCAAGATAATTAATAATTTAGGTCTTATTTTGCAGCTGTGACCTTATACTTTCAACATATGACCTTGAGCCATATATCAAAATGATCTTTGTCGCAATACTTACAATATTTTAATATGCATGCCTATACAAAAAGTTAATAGTTTTCAAGATAATTAGCAATTTAGGTCTTATTTTGCAGCTGTGACCTTGAACTTCTAACATATGACCTTGAACCATATATCAAAATGACCGTTGTCACAATACCTACAATATTCTAATATACATGCCTATACAAAAAGTTAATAGTTTTCAAAATAATTAGCAATTTAAGTTTTCTTTTGCAGCTGTGACCTTGACCTTTCAACATATGACCTTGAACCATATATTAAATTCATCATTGTCACAATACCTACAATATTTTAATATACATGCCTATACAAAAAGTTAAAAGTTTTCAAGATATAGTGACAAATATATAATTTTCAGCAATTACCCACTCAGTGCCTTCTTTTACAGCTGTGACCTTGACCTTTCAACATATAACCTTGAACCATATATCAAAATGATCGTCACGTCAATACCTACAATATTCCAATAAACATGCCTATACAAAAAGTTAAAAGTTTTCAAGATATAGTGACAAATATATAATTTTCAGCAATTACCCACTCAGTGCCTTACAGTTTCCCCATTTTGAGCCCCATGGCTACCATTTGTGCAAATCTGAAAATAGATGACCTAAGGATGTTATAAATGAAATAACTAAGGTATATCTTTTGTAGATTCAGAGGAGAAGATTTTTAAAGTTTTTCACTCTTTCCCCCCTTATAGGGCCCCAAGGGGACATAACTCCTTCATTTGTGCAAATCTGAAAGGGCTTCACCCAGGCATGATGGTTACCAAGTTTCATTAAATTTGGCCCAGTGGTTTTGGAGGAGAAGATTAAAATGTAAAAAGTTTACGCACGATGCACGACGGACGACGGACAACGCACGAAGATGGATAGCAATAGCTCATCTGAGCTTTCAGCTCAGGTGAGCTAAAAATTACAAGCAGTCATTCAACAATGTTGTTGATTGATTTTCACCCATTTCTGCATTACACATCTGCAAAGACAAGCAGAAAAGATTATAACACAGACAACCTGTGTTTTAGAAAGCATACATGCAACACTCATGGACACCCCCAGTATTTTGCCTGCACTGAACACATTGCATACTAAGTATTAATTTCTGATGACATCTAAATAAGAGTCAGTAATATGAATGGTACATACAATTTCATATCTGGAGTATTTAAATCACTCATGATACATAAAAAACATTTCACTAGTAAACTGATCAGGAAAGAATCCCTTTTGTACCCTCCACTAAAATATTAGTTTCAACTAAAATGATATCAAAATAATAAATTCCTGCCATTTTGATCATTTCTGTGAAAAAAAAATTTTCAAAAATTTCACATTGAATTTAATGGGTGGGGGGGGTACAAAAGGAAGTCTTACCACTGATAAATTCTTAAGGAGGACCTGTCCCACTTAACTTCAATCCAATTGGCACAGTGATTTCTGATGAGTAGATTTGAAAAAAAAAATGATGAGTAGATTTGAAAAAAAAAAAAAAAAAAAACCAGCTAAAATTATCACTTTATTTTATATATAGTACATGTACATGTGTATCAAAATTAGGTCAACTAAAAATCCTCAAAATAACCCATTTTATTTTTTTATTTGTTAAAATGGTCCCTAACCTACTTTCTACATGTGTTTTCAATCAGAACAAAATTGGTTGAAAATGAAACAATAAAGGCCATTTTTGTCATTGTTATTTATAGTTACAACAGCCAGGATTCTTGAGGACTCATGCCCGATAAAACTTTAAATCTGTAACATCAATGGCATTCAAAACCAAATATAACTTAAATATTTCAAACATGTGGATGTATATTCAAGTATACACACTCTCTTTCACATGCCCTTTTGAAAGGTCAAATTATTATTTCCATATTTCCTAGTTCCAATGAATGCACTAGTATACAGGTTTAACTGTGATTATAAGAATTTTTTTTTTTGCCAAAGTTAATTAACAAATAAATTTCCTGCACCACTAAGGACACATACAGTAAATAGAAATTTGATATTTGAATTCTTTGTCCAATCAAAAATCTTTCTTTTCAATTAGTCCATTGCTATCCCATTAGGCTCTCCATTCATCAGAATTGAAATTTCAAATTTTAATCCATCACAATGTCCAATTAAAAATCTTTCTTTTCTATTAGCCCATTGCTATCCCATAATGCTCTCCATTCATCAGAATTTAATAGTGCTGGCTCTGCTAACCATCCATTTTTAATAACTGATCGTCTAAAATCTTCTATTCTTGACAATGTGTACTGATATGAACAATATAATGTCTGCTCTATATCACCTATATGAATAAATAAATAAATAAATAAATAAATAAATAAATAAATAAATAAATAAATAAATAAATATCAAATAAATACTGGTAAATAAATAAATACAAGTAAACAAACAAATAAATAAAAATTGTTTTTCTTCATTATGTTCTACATCTAGATTATAGATAAATTTCTTTTTTATAGAAACCTGTCTAGGTAGTTCAAAAGATGTAAAATAATTGCAAGTGTAACAGGAGGGAGAAAAATGCAGGGTCGGACCGGGGATCGAACCCGGGACCTCCCGCACTATAGGCGAGTGCTCTACCAACTGAGCTACCCAGACGGCTACATTCCTCCCCTGTTATTCTTGAGTTTCCCATGATCCTATGGGAAATCTCACCCCAAATTCTGTCGTATGGACTTTATACGGCCAAATATATGTCAGTCCATCACTTCCGAGGGCCACACTGGCCACCAAACTGTACAGGAGGGAGAAAAATGCAGGGTCGGACCGGGAATCGAACCCAGGACCTCCCGCACTATAGGCGAGTGCTCTACCAACTGAGCTACCCAGACCGCTACACAAGTTTTAAGTCTCTCTCTCTCTCTCTCTCTCTCCGTTTCTCTCTCTCTCTATATATATACTGGTACATGTATTATATGTGTGTGTGTTGTTAAAATATTGCCTCATGTAATTCATCTGTATGCAAAACACTGGCTTTATGACAGATCTGTGTTCATCTATCTCTCTCTCTCTCTCTCATCTTTCTATCTACATGTATCTATCTACCTTTCTCTCTGTGTGTGTGTTGTAAACACTTTGTAATGTAGCTCAACTGTATGCAAAACATAGGCTGTATAAGACTGTTCATCTCTCTCTCTGCTATATAAGAATCTGTTCATCTCTCTATCTTTCTTGTGTGTGTGTGTGTTGGGGGTGTCTTTGAATACTTTTCAATGTAGCTCACCCGTATGTAAAGCATTTGCTATGAAAGACAAATCTGTGTTCATCTCTTCATTCTTATACAAATTTTCATACACATAATTTATAATCTCAGCTTGGAAACAACTCTGAATCTCATTGGCAACATCAGCATCCCTAGACAACACTATATATATACAACCTGAAAAATAAATCAGATCTGGTTTGATTTAAAGATTTACAGTGATTATTGTTTGGTTTTTATACTTAAAGCTGCATTAAGTTTTTCCAAAGAAAAAATTAAAACGGTGCTAATCTAATTAATAATGTTCCTAATGAACAATGTTACATTTGTTTCAACGATAAAAGCTCGAATAAATACAGAAATTACATTAATTCCCCAACGAGATGCAGCATTTGCGATCTAATATTAGAACATGGTTACGTCATCAAAAACCCGGGTCATTTAAACACAACTTTCAAAACGATGAATTACAATAAATTAAACACAGAAGTTCGTTGAATTTGTCATTTGTGAATTAGTAAGGGATACATAACACGATTTCAAATACATCTGGATATTAATTAAGGACAATTCAAGCAATTTGTAATGTTTCACATTCGATTCAAGGCTTTTTCGGTACATCCGGTGCGCATGCTCCGAGCTCATAATTATCATCGTGAAACATTGACCAACCGGTCAGAGGATTCCGTTTATTTACAGTTAAAAGAAATGAAATTTTAGAAAATGAATCTCACGGATCGTGGTTAGAGGATATCTATTCTTAAAAAAATATATTTTCAGAAAATCAAAAAAAATTCAGAAAATTGATAAACTTAATGCAGCTTTAAAGACAGTCCCTAACATAAACCTGTTATACATATATTTGTATTATTATTTGGTTTCTCATAAAATAACCACAAAAGAACTTTAAAATCAAAAATTTCCAACAAGGAAAAATACATATAAAATTTAAATCATTGTAATATTTTCTGTTTATAGAGAAAAAAAATCACAAATTTACAAATACATGTATTGTCAGTTGCCTAAGAACTAAAACAACTGTTATGAGCCCCATGTTCTAAAGCATTGGTATTTACGCCTAAATCATGGTGATTTTGTCTAACTTAATGTCAATAACAAGGGTGATGAAAGTGAATTGCATTTTAATTGTTTACTTTAGTTGAACCTTTTGATATATACATATGAGGTCATTAAGGGAACCTAATATAGCTGATTTTTAGTAAAAATAAAATGTAAATTTTTATCTAATGTAGGAGAATATCGAAAAAAGTAAAAACAAAATTAAAAATAGTTTTTGATGAACTTTTTATTTTCAAAACGAAAAGATAATTTTAGGTTTCAAACAAAAAAAAAAAAATGCATAAAAGTTAGTTATGATGACAGCTGTCTCTAAACATAAAGACAAACAGTAGTATTGTCACGTTAATGGGATACAAGCTTAAAGGACAACTTTTTCAGATATTTTGAACATTACAAACTCAGGTCATACCAAGTGTATATTTATTTTTAAAGGGTTATACTGAGTTTTTTAAAAATTAGCTGAATATTTTTTTTTTGCAATGTGAGCAATTTGGTTATATATTTAACCGCAAATTATACATTTGAAAAATAAAACATACAAAGAACCCCCTTCCTCTTTTCCCCCAAATGATGCTTCTACAGGCCACAATGCTTCTCACTGCCTAGGTTTGAATCCAGGTCTGTACAGGTCCTACTGTTAAAAAGTTTCTCAGTTCACTTGCCTAAATTCTTGTTTTTTTTTTACAAGCAAATAAATTTTTTTCCACCTTCCCTGAACTGACCACCTTGAAATATTTTCTTATTACCTTGATTATTCTTTATGAAATGAACAAGACAGATCACTGCAATTTCACATACCAGTCATGTTCAATTTAAACTATTTAAAATAATATATAATGTATGATAATGATAAAAGTGATATATTAACAGCAAATGCTACCCCCCCCCCCAAAAAAAAAAAAAAAAAAAGAAATAGACTATATAACACCCCAATCCATCCTGTCTAAGTTTTTTTTTTTTTTGTAATAGGCTTTTAGTCCAGAGAAAGTATTGAAGTCATTTTTATACCTGATTTTAAATCCAATCCTAGCAAATAATTGCTATTTTTATAAATCTTTAATACCAAAAACAAATCTTCAGATCTAAAAAAAAGAGAGAGAAAAAAAGATAATTAAATGATTCATTTTCTGATAAGAATGTTAAAATTTTACTGGTTTATGAAGTTCCGACTGTTACAATATTGTCAGTTTGCTTGCAACATGTCGGTTTTCTTTATGTTTTGGTTTCCCTGTTTTCAACACCTTGATACACACACACACACACACACACACACACACACACACACACACACACACACACACGTATATGGAAGAATCTATATTTCATCTTAACATTGTACCCACTGGCACCTGTAACTACTAACATTTTGGACTCCCAAACAAAAGAATTCTTCAAAAGGGAAATAACATCTGCAAAATTCTTGAACAATCTTACAATCTTTGACTAAACCACCAAACAAACTGGAGATGGCTAGTGAGTTGGTTAACATTATCAGCCATGGTTATATTCATCCAACATTTTTTTTTTTCGGAAGCTTTAAATTTTTACTACATAAAATTACAGAGACAAGCAATGTTTAACACACCACTGCTACATAAAATAATAATTTTGTGATGACATATATTACCTCAAACAAAGATTATCTAAAGAAACTCCAAGCTTTACATCCAGCGGCCTTCTTAATTCTGAAACCAAATACGAAGGGTACATGTATACAAAAACAACACATTGATAACTGTGGTTTGACTAACATCCAGTTCTTTTTCAATTCTGTATGAGTAAACCACAAATTAAGAGCCATCATCTGTAAGGATTTAAACTTTTTTGGTATGCATGTTCACCAATTTTGATGAAATTTGGCATACATATAGTTCTTGGTTAACTCATCATGGTTCTTGCCCCAAGTAGAGATGATGTAGAAAGTTTGAATAAAAATTGCTGACTATGCATGCCACACCCTTATATACAAGTTTCAATTTGTACAGAAAATAGCTATTAATAAAGTAAATGTGGTCTGATAGTGTACTACATGATCAAAACCTACAATGTAAGACTTGAGTGCAGAAAGACAAGGAAAATGTTAAAACTGTTTTTGGGAAAATAGCGACTTATCTGATACTACATCAAATGAAAATGATTGTTTACACCAGGCCTTCACAAATGCCAATTTTTGGCAAAAAACACTGATTCAAACTTAAAAAAGTCGATTGAAAAATATCCGAATCGGCTTTTCCCCATACAAGTGAGACAAAAATCTGATTAAAAATTAACAAGAGTTATGTGGTGTATTTTTTTCTCAATGTGTTAAATATTTAAAACATCTGTTTCTTTGATGACAAAGTGTTTCAATTTATGCAGTCAAAATTGTGAGAAAAGTGCAAAATTGTACACTCACTTGACAGACCGGTGTCACACATTTCTTTTCAAAAAGTAAAACTTTTATTAAGAAATAATTTTGAAACTGTAAATAGAAGCTAACAGTTTGAAAGACTTGACAATTATCCATTTTGTAAGCAGATTCACCATAAAATGTTCTTTTTCATAAGCAGCAAAGTGACTAAGGCTACATGTACTTTCAATGGAATTCCCCAGAGGTCCATATAATACCGCATAGCGTTTGTGTGGGCAAATTATTTCTATTTGCAATCCAATTGCAGAAAGTGACGTTTTCCCATAAAAACGACATTTTTTCGGGAATATCTGATGTAAACATTATCCATTTCATTCCGTGCAAACATTAAGAGGTAGTGATCACTGTGGTATACCGGCAAGTTCAATTAACTGATCCTCAAGAACATTTGTTGACGATTGTACTTGTAAAACACAAACTGGATGGGGAAAACCGTTCATGGAACTAGCAAATGTCTACTAGACATTAAAATTCCATTATAAAAGAGACTGCCTTGGTGGCCCAGTGGTAGAGTGTTGCCTCAACAGTAGGAGTTTTAAGGTTCAAACCCCTGCTAGGTCATACATAAGACGTTATAATTTCTTGCCTGACCCTCCACCTTAGTTACACAGAATATTTACAGGTTCATTCAGGATAATATGACTGTGGGAGTGGTAAGCTCTTCTGTGACATAATGATTTGGTGAGCTAGCACCTTAAAAATGTCGCCCTTAGTGCACACTAGTATAAGACAGACCATAATACACACTCACACATAAACAAATTTATTCTTTATCATTTGAGATGAATAACTTTGATTTTATTGGAAAAAGCTGAAAAATTGCGACATTAAACCACCTCACAATAAAAAAAATAAAGAAATTCCGTTTACATGTATATAAACATTTTCTTGTATTACTCACTCCATATAACTGGTTCTTTATAGTTTACATTGGCAACAGATGGAATGGTGAATGATGTTAGATATTCCTTGACAACAATATGTAACCTAGCCTGATTAAAGGTTTCCATGACAACTGATGTTACAGCTTTGTAATTGGCATAAAGATGTAAAGCTGTAAAGAGTAGAAATAAACTCCAAATCAACCTAAAATAAAAGATACAAAAACATATCAGAAGATTATTGTGGATACATTCAAAGGATAATGAATAAAAACAGTAGCTTCTAGAATAATAACAAGGAATTTATGATTTATGACCTAATGACCTATTTTTAAATGGGGGGGGGGGGGGGGGGCTATGAATACCTGGAGAAAAACAATGACTTTAGGCCGGCAAACTTTCTCATAATAGGACCCTACTTGAGTGAGATACAAATCTATGAGAGGTTCTGTGTTCCGTATGAATGATCTTCAGACCACTCTTAACACTTTGGCCCTTGAATTTTAATAAAAGTGGTATGTTTTAGAATGTTCAAAAGGTGTGTTATCCTTTGATCCATACAATTACTGGATATAGCTTTCTTCAATAGGATCGTGTTGGACAAGTCTAAAGAAATAAGAGTCATAATTTGTGGTTCCTTGTGATAAAAATGTTTGTCTAGGATTGGCTTAGCCACTTACATAATGAACCAATCATATGAGCCATACACAAATTTAGCCTATTTTTTCATCAGAAGGATCATTCGGGATGTTTGAAGAAGCTTTGAGGAAAATTGTGGTCTCTAATGCACTTTATTTCAAATACCCTAGGTTCAATCGGAGCCAGGCAAATTAATTTTAAGAAAGTTTATACAGTGAATAAAATAACTCACATTTCATTTCCAGTTACAAGTGGAATCAATGCTAAACTACAAATTAAAGCTGCCAGATTAACAAGTGTCTCCTGTAAAATAAATGATTAGATAAATGAATGAATGAATGAATGAATGAATAAAAAACTAGATAGATAGATAGATAGATAGATAGATAGATAGATAGATAGATAGATAAACAGACAGACAGACAGACAGACAGAAAAACAGACAGACAGACAGAGATAGATAGATAGATAGATAGATAGATAGATAGATAGATAGATAGATAGATAGACAGACAGACAGACAGATAGATAGATAGATAGACAGACAGACAGAAAAAAAGACAGACAGACAGATAGATAGACATATAGATAGATAGATAGATAGATAGATAGATACATGTAGATAGATAGATAGATAGATAGACAGACAGACAGACAGACAGACAGACAGATAGATAGATAGATAGATAGATAGATAGTCAGGTAGACAGATAGATTGATCTGTGCTTTCTCAAAGGTCAGACTGTCAATCATATTAGCATACAAATTATCACAAAACATTATGTTAATAAAAAAAACAAAAACAAAAAACATCGATATTATCTCTAGTGACTTATTGAATGTACACAAATTATTTTTTTAAACTTTTAAATGAAAACCACTAAAGAACATAATTACCTGACTACCGTCTTTAGCCGATACGTCAGCCATGTTATTTCTGCGAGCCTGGTGTTGTGTCAGAGCTGCTCTCGTAGAACCACCAGCCACTCCTACAATAGACTAATTACCCAATGAACATTTAACAAATAAATTATTAAAATTTTAATTTCAAAAACTTAAATGGAATACCATTAGGTCAATCAAACTTAATTGGAAGTTTCTCATCTCATGTGCTGCTCAGTCTTTTTTTTTCCTATCTCGTTTTGGGGATATTAAAAGTTTCAAAACTTTTGAAACACATGTATTAAATGAAAAATAAAACCCTCCTAACTGTTCCAAAATTTTTGTCCAACCTGGATGAGAATCTACTATTTAAGTTAAATTGTCCTTACTTTATTATCCAAAAAAATAATCTGGGCTCCAGATGGGGGACAATAATTGATGTGTCCAAAATAAAAAGCAAAAGGCACAATTTTTAATTCACTTGTTCTTCAAAATATCCGATAAGCAATCAGAGAATGATTTTTTAGAGGACTAAGCATTAAAAAAAGTTCATTTTAATTAAAGTCTGAGCCCTTGTGGCATAGTGGTTTAAAGTGCAAACATACCCATTACTGTGCCTCACACCACCTACATTCCAACCCCACTTAGAACAAATGTTATTGTGAGGAACTTTACTTGCTGAAGGTCAGAGGGCAGGAATTTTATCCTTACACTCCAGTTTCCTCCAATATTCTAGGACTGACTGTTTGAATTTAAGTGAAGAATTTTGATTGGGGCTAAAAACACCATTACTTGACTTATAACTTCATGGTCACAATTCGGTTTGTCAAATTTAAGTAAGTTTATAATCTTGTTTTAAATCTGTGTTTGAACTGGGCTATGAAATCTATTCTAATATTTTTCAAAATATTTTCATTATTTTTTGTTTTTACAGTTACAATTATGATAAATATTTACCTTAAACACCCCAGCTACACAGACAATTCCTGTGAACACACCTGGAAAACTTGGGGCTAAAATCTCCAAAAATATTGCAAAATCATTTAAAATGTCTGCAAACAATCTGAAAAATAAAATATAAAAATAATGAATTTTCAAATCTTAAATTATTTCACATGTTAACTTGAAATCTACAGGGTCCTTTCATAACAGGAATTTTTTTTTTCCCCAAAAACATGAGCTTCTCAATGTTAAGATTTTTTCCCAATGATTTTACTTTACTATTCAATTTAAAAACTTATAAAACTCTTGGATATCTCAAAGTAAAAATGGAACTCCCATGTGGAATTTCCAACCATTTATGCAATGTTATATAATTATATATGTATTACGCTAAAATTGCATGAACAATTTCGTAGTCATTTTTCGGTATTATGAGCAGTGTAGAATGAAATGGAATAATTATAGTCCCATTTGAAATCAACGATTTTGTATTTGTATGAAACTTTCCAACTTTTTTGACAAAATGAAAAATATAAAACCTGTGAAGTTGATATCATACCTCCATCTTTTAGCATCACAGTCAAGGCTTGTTCTGAAAAAGTAAAAATTTATGTAAATGGAACAAAATACTGATACTTATTTGCAGACAAAATATGATTTACATGTATATCTAAATATTGAACAAAATTACCGTACTCATAATGGAGTTTCAGGCAAACCTGAAAAAAACATACTTGGAGCCTTGGTGGCCAAGAGATCTAAAGTGTGCATTGACAGAACACAACGCCTTTCACCACCTAGATTTAAATCCCACTCTTGAGGATCCTAGTGTGAAAAATTTTGTCAGTTTGCTTGTTGAAGGTCAGTGGTTTTCTATAGGCATTCTGGTTTCCTCCACCATCTCAGAACTGATCGCCCTGACAAAAGTGAGAAAATCACGATAGAGGCATAAAACACAATGAATAACCTCATGATACATTATCCAAAACATTTGTACTGTTGGATATGGAAATGCATTATTCAATGTTCTCTCAAAAAAAATGCTGTTAGACTGGGAAAAATGTGCTGTAAATTTATTCAATATCCATTGAAAATGAATTTTCCATTTAAACCCTAAAGAGTATTATATGGTAACTTGGTAAACTCCATTGTGGCATCTTGCTGCCTCTTACTACATAAACATTGTAGAGTACACCTGTACTGAAAAACTGTAGTGTAGAGTACATCTATACTGTAAAACTGTAGAGTACACCTGTATTGTAAAACTGTAGAGTACACCTGTACTGTAAAACTGTAGAGTGCACTTGAACTGTAAAAATTAGAGTAAAGCTGTACTGTAAAACTGTAGAGTACACCTGTACTGTAATACAGTATTGTAGAGTACACCTGAATTGTAAAACTGTAGAGTAAAGCTGTACTGTAAAAATGTAGAGTACACCTGTACTGTAATACAGTATTGTAGAGTACACCTGAATTGTAAAACTGTAGAGTACACCTATACTGTAAAACTGTAGAGTAAAGCTGTACTGTAAAACTGTAGAGTACACCTGTACTGTAATACAGTATTGTAGAGTACAACTGTATTGTAAAACTGTAGAGTACACCTGAACTGTAAAACTTTAGAGTATAACTGTACTGTATAACTGTAGAGTACACCTGTACTGTAAAGCTGTAGAGTGCACCTATACTAAAACGCTGTAGAATAAACATATTCTGTAAAACTGTAGAGTACAACTGTACAGTACAACAGTACTGTAAAACTGTAAAGTACACCTGTACTGTAAAAATGTAGAGTACAACTGTACTGTAAAACTGTAGAGTACAACAGTTACTGTATTATAAAACTGTAAGGTACACCTATACTATAAAACTGTAGTGTACACCTGTACTGCAAATCTGCAGAGTATCTGTACTGTAAAACTGTAGAGTACAACTGTACTGAAAAACTGTAGAGTACAGCTGTACTGTAAAACTGTAGAGTACACCTATACTGCAAATCTGTAGAGTATCTGTACTGTAAAACAGTAGAGTACACATGTACTGTAAAACTGTAGAATACACCTGTACTGTAAATCTGTAGAGTACAACTGTACTATAATACTGTAGAGTTCACCTGCACTGTAAAATTGTAGAGTACAACTGTTACTGTACTGTAAAACTGTAAGGTACACCAGTACTGTAAAACTGTAGAGTTCACCTGTACTGTAAAACAGTAGAGTTCATCTGTTCTGTAAACCTGTAGAGTACACTTGTATTGTAAAACTGTAGAGTACACCTGAGCTGTTAAACTTTAGAGTATAACTGTACTGTAAAACTTTAGAGTACACCTGTACTGTAAAGATGTAGAGTACAACTGTACTATAATACTGTAGAGTACACCTTTACTGTAAAGCTGTAGAATACACATATTCTGTAAAACTGTAGAGTACAGCTGTAATGTAAAACTGTAGAGTACACCTGTACTGTAAAGCTGTAGAGTACAACTGTACTATAATACTGTAGAGTACACCTATACTGTAAAGCTGTAGAATACACATATTCTGTAAAACTGTAGAGTACAACTGTATTGTAAAACTGTAGAGCACACCTGAACTGTAAAACTTTAGAGTATAACTGTACTGTAAAACTTTAGAGTATACATGTACTGTAAAGCTGTAGAGTACACCTATACTGTAAAGCTGTAGAATACACATATTCTGTAAAGCTGTAGAGTACACCTATACTGTAAAACTGTAGAGTATTACTGTACTGTAAAACTGTAGAGTACACCTGTACTGCAAATCTGTAGAGTACAACTGTACTGTAAAACTGTAGAGTACATCTGTACTGTAATACTGTAGAGTACAACTGTACTGTAAAACTTGGGAGTTCATATGTACTGTAATCATTTGCAATCCCCAAAGGATGAGGGAAAACAGAGTGGCTAGAGAAAACCAATGCCTTCTGAAGTCTAAGCCCCACGTCTTCATCATAGCATGAGCCTCACCCGGTATCTTTTCTACTGAGCCTGTATCATTCCATACCGGACACTTACAAACCATGTAACTTTTTTACCCTACCAATGACCCAATGCTAGATCTTTTTTTTTAAATAGAAATATTGCTGATGAAAGAAATTTCAAAAAAAAAAATCCGACTGCACTAAAATATTACAAGGAATATCACTTAATAAGGTTTAATGCATGTTATTTAATAATATCACATTTGAACTTCAAAATAAATAAATAAATAAGTAATAATAATAAAAAAAATTTTGAACTGTCCTTTAAGTGTTTTAAACCACCCCTACACAGTAGAAATTTGTAAAATGACATACTTGTGCCGTATACAGAGTTAAAACTAGGTCATTTTTGTTGACGTTTACGTTAGCAACAGGGGACGTAACTCTAACCCACCCGATATCGGCCTTGCTGACCTAGTATTTTTGCGTGTGCGGATATGTACGGAATAATACTGGGTTGGTCATGTGATTCAATTTAGCCAATCACTTTCATAGAATTTAGTCAGAGGTAGGGTAAATACATATACTCACCCCTGTACCCATGCAAACAATATCCTCCCAACCATTCCTGTACCATCTGAAAAATAAATATATATGATATAAACAGTATGTCCCAAGTAAGTACTGGAATGCTTAACTAAAACAAAAATTAATAACGTTATTTATGTGAGACTAAAAACAAAGGTTCCATAACTCGGGAATGTATAAAGATACTTCTGAAAAGTTTAAAAATGTATCTAAAGTTTATAGGATATCTGTGACAACTCAAACAGATGAGAATAAATTCTACCACAAGAAACATAAGAGACTCAGTAAAACAGAAAAAGAGCAGAAATGTACATTACATGGTATGCTGAATAATTATGAAACTATAGAACACATAAAACACAAAAATTACTTTTCAATATCCATGTAATGGTGGCTGCTAAGATGGTGGCACTTTCATCTCCTACCCCCACTCCTTTTAACACTGCTTGAGTAGCTAAAGTACCTGTTATACTACTAGCAAATGCCTGAAAATCATAAAAATCAACATGACATGATCATAATTTTATAATAATTTGAAAATATGTGTTTTTTATTTCTGAAATCGCTTAAGATAATAATTATGTAAAGATTCAGAACAAATTAAATTAATGAGACCCTATTGTAAGGCGGTACATTGTAACATGAAAACCCATTCTAATACAAAAGTAGTCTTTTAGTTTTGGTTATTTTATTCAAAGAAGTTGAATTGAAATATTGGGAGGAAATATTGTGTTGGCCTGGGAAATGGATTCATAGAGCACTTCTCTACAGTGTAGAAGGTTTTGTGTTTGATCCCCAGTTTGACACAGCATTTTCTCTTTTCTTGTACATACTTAAAAAAGAAAGAAAAAAATTTGCACATACAAATTATACCTTATTATATGGTACAAAGATTTATAGTTATAAATTATACGTGATATTCAAGATGTAAAGCAAAACTTGATCATAGTAAAATCAAAAACCAACTAGTCTAATAGTTCTTGATATGGAGTGTAATAGTGACCTCCATACAAAAAAACAATTCATTAACTGCAAGTGTGAAGAAAAAAGAATTTTCAAAGTTCAAAGGCCCATAACTCTCGTAAAAATTAGCAGATGGAATCAAAACATAAACTTGATCTGTAACCCATCATGGTAGAGTCACATACCAAACATTAGTTCCATTTCTGCAAGCGTGCAAAATAAAAGTGCGGAAAACTAAAATTTCTGTGAATTTTCAAAGATCAAAGGGCCATAACTCCCGTAAAAATTAGCAGATGGAAACGAAACGTAATCTTGATCTGTAACTCATCATGGTAGACTCATACACCAAAAATCAGATCATTATCTAAATGCATTTAGAAAAAAAGAGTGGAAAACTGAAATTTCAGTGAATTTTCAAAGTTCAAAGGGCCATAACTCATGTAAAAATTTGCAGACCAGAATGAAACGCTAACTTGATCTGCAACTCATCATGGCAGAGTCACATACCAAAGTGTGTAGAAAAAAAAGTGCGGAAAACTAAAATTTCAGTGAATTTACAAAGTTCAAAGGGCCATAACTCCCGTAAAAATTAGCAGATGGAAACGAAACGTAATCTTGATCTGTAACTCATCATGGTAGACTCATACACCAAAAATCAGATAATTATCTAAATGCATTTAGAAAAAAAGAGTGGAAAACTGAAATTTCAGTGAATTTTCAAAGTTCAAAGGGCCATAACTCATGTAAAAATTTGCAGACCAGAATGAAACACTAACTTGATCTGCAACTCATCATGGTTGAGTCACATACCAAAGTGTGTAGAAAAAAAAGTGCGGAAAACTAAAATTTCAGTGAATTTACAAAGTTCAAAGGGCCATAACTCCCGTAAAAATTAGCAGATGGAAACGAAACGTAATCTTGATCTGTAACTCATCATGGTAGACTCATATACCAAAAATCAGATAATTATCTAAAAGCATTTAGAAAAAAAGTGCGGAAAACAAAAATTTCTGTGAATTTTCAAAGTTCAAAGGGCCATAACTCCGGTAAAAATTATGTCCTGATGGACGGACAGATGGACAGACAGACAGAGTGCAAACCTAAAGTCCCCTTTGGCTTTCACCGGTAGGGGACTAATAAATAAATAAAATAAAAAGATGTCTAAAATTGTGTTTTTTAAATTTATTTATTTATCTATTTATTTATTTTGTATTTGGAATTTTGCCCCTTAAATAGTTGTAATTGAATTCTCAATAATTTCAATTCTATGGTCAGAACCCCACCTTCTCTCTCTCTCTCTCTCTCTCCCTCTCTCTCTCTTCTCTCTCTCTCTATTATTTACCTGTATTGTATCCCATATCTGATATGTAAGATAATCTACACTGACACTATCTGGATAACCTTGTGGTAGGAAAGCTGACTGGAAAATAAAAATTACCATACATTCTTGATGTCAAATTGACCAATCAGGAAATAAAATATGTTTGGAGTTAAAAGTCCCTAAATTGTATTAATATACAATGAGTTCAGTATATTTATTTAGAATGACTTTTTCCTTTGTCTAACAATAATAGGAGAACAACAAAAAAAAAAAAAAAAAAAATTAAACAAAGCTATCCCAAGACCAATATTAGAAAACAGGCTTTATTAAAAAATTATGTACTATCTACCAAATAATGTTGACAGCATCCACAGGTTTGAAAACAATCTAAATATCCATTGGGAAAATATAAACATAAATTTCTGCAAGAATAAAATATACCAGCTAAAAATATTTTCAAAAATCAAATTCAATGTCAGGAATACAACCAGAATGGATTGGAGAGGCTATAATACTTCAATTAGTATAGTCTTAAAACCAGGTATAAGGTAGGTATAAGGTATTAGTAAATGTTTTCTGTAGTAAATTCCCAAAAGGTCTGTACCACTCAGAAATTATAACTGAAACAGTCACACAAGATGATTATTTTTTCCAGCTAAATAATCAACGTTTAAAATACTGCAAGTCCACAAATAAAGTTTATTATTTCTAAGTTCTGCAGTTTCTCCTGGTAAATAATTTACTGAACACGACCTTCAAACTCAAATAGTAATTATTCAAGCTACTGCTAACTACAATTTTGCTACTCACCCTGAAGAACTGTGACAGTGATGTCCATTTTGGCGATTGGTTTATCACACGTAGTTTGCCATTTGGTAACTTCACATATTTTTTCTTTACAGATGAAGAGCCGTAGATTTCTCTGCATATAACAGATTCTTGCATGTTCGACAAGTCTGTCGGCTAGTTTCAGTTTGACAACCAAAACAAATCCACGTGTGACAATTTTCTTGTTCCTTTTAAATATCCCTTCTCTGATAAGGATCACCTTGCTACACTCATTGTTCTTCCACAAAGTGTTCTCTGGTATCTTTGTTTATGCATTGTCTCTGTATGGATAAAAATGTATGTGATGCAAAATGTTAAGCCTGGATCTTAATGTAGAAGTACCATTAAATATCCAGGAGAAAGATACAGGAAAACCAGCACTGGCTACACCTTTTCACTTAGATAGGATACACTTTTTCGATAATGTGTATCGGAAGTAACAAGTGCGAGGAAGCAAAATCAAAACAATGCAGTAACATTTGATTTTCTACTGTAAGACTTTTGTGCTATCTATCCATGATTGGTAATGATAACTATATAGATGTCCATGATCCATATTTGGTCACTTATTTGTTGGTAAATGGCATACTGTTAATCCTATGACTTACTGATAATCGGATAAATCACTGTCGGCTTGATGAGTTCATCGCTTAATTAGGATGGGTCACACTTTAACATTCGAAATTATGTTTTAAAACCCCAAAATCTGATCTTTTTAATGAATAATGATAACATTATTTATTATCATTATAATTATGCATAATTCAATGTAAAAGTGGATTCAACAGTAAATTTTATTTTTTCTATTAAATTCAAAGGTTATTTGAAGTGGTTTTCTATGCTTTTAACATAAATCAATTATTATTATTATTTTTATTATTATTAAAATTATTATTATTATTATATTTATATATATACTTACATGTAATAAAGTATAGAAAACTATAAAAGAACTAAAATTACCTCAGAAAATTGACTTCCAACTTCCAACAGTGACATCTAGTCCTGAAGATCATGACTCTTAATGGCTTTGCCGTTACAGATATCCATATAGCAAAACCATTAAGAGTCACGATTTTCAGGACTACAGGGACATGCCTATTCTACTGCATTAAGTTTTGCATTAGAATCCATCTCAAATACTACATTGAAGCAAAAACATTGTGATTGTAAATATTTTGTCTTGAAGCTAAGGAAGTGATACAATTTTGTCTCCTCTCTTCTTAGCCATGCAACAATTTATACAAGAATTTATACTTTTCTTTTTTTCAGATAAATTAGTTGTGTAATAGCTGGCTTCAAAATGACAACTCCACAAGAAAGAAACAAGGAAATATTCAAGAAAAATCTGGCAGCATTGAGGAAAAAATCACTTGAAGTCAAATTTGATTTAGAAGGGACAGACTATATTCCTTTAGAAAACATAGGTATTGGGGCCTATGGAGTTGTTTGCTCAGCTATTCATTCAAAAAGTAAAGACAGGGTTGCCATTAAGAAAATTCCAAGAATTTTTGATGTTGAAAAAATTGCTAAAAGAACATACAGAGAAATTAAAATTCTAAAACACTTCAAACATGATAACATTATATCAATTCGTGAACTACTTAAACCAAAAGAATCAATCAAGGAATTTAAAGATATTTATGTGGTATTTGACTTAATGGAAAGTGATTTACATAAGATTATTTATTCTGAACAAGAATTGAGTGAAGAACATGCTAGATACTTCCTCTATCAATTACTACGAGGTCTTAAGTACATACATTCATCTAATGTTATCCATAGGGATTTAAAACCAAGTAATTTATTAGTGAATGAAGATTGTCAGCTACGTATAGGAGATTTTGGTAAGAAAATTTACACTTTTTTAGGTATATGTACTGATATATGTACACGATAGATATTTGCTTTAAAAATATATACAAACACCTGTATTGTATATTATCAGCTAAAGAATTCAAGCCAATTCTCCCCATGGTAAATTCGCCCCCGTCAAATTTGCCCCACTTTTAACAACTTCACCCCCATGTCAAAATCACCCCACTTCGCGAAAATTCGCCCCCACTTTCAACAAATTCACCCCATGTACAAAATCGCCCCCATCAAATTCACCCCCATTTTTTTCTAAACTTCATTTTGTAGTAATGACTTATGAGTTGATTTATGACGACATGCTCAAGTAAATTCCCCTGGTACCTGTGCTCTCCATCAGCGACAAAGGTAGTAGGTCTAAATGCAGTAGCTCAGTTGGCAGAGTAATCGCATCGTAAGTGGGAGGTCGTGAGTTCAAACCCAGACAAGGTAAGGTCCAAGACCACAAAGCACTCAGCATTATGATAGCTGGTGTTGTCTCATTATAAGTGAATTATTTTTGACTTGGGAGTTAAACACCATTACTTAACTCAACTCTAAATACTGGAGGCTACTAGACGGTAGTGGTAGCAATATTTCACTAGCTATCATCTAGTACCTTCTAATAGTTCCATATATTTGTCCAAGTTGAAACTGTGGACAGTTGGTAGTTAGAGGTAAATAGCAATAATCGTAAAAAAGGACTTTTGATAATCACCATTTCAATATAAATTATTACAGTTATTACAACACACCTGGGCTGTCTTATGTGTGAATTCAGTCAATGCATTATGAATACTCGACATAAATTGCAACACACACAATGCATATTTACAAATAATATGTTAACAGTGTTAATTTGGCATATTCGAGGTAAAATAAATTTAATAATAATAATAAAAAAGTTTTAAAAAAGGTAATATCTCAATAAAAGTTGGGGGCGAATTTTCAAGAAGTGGGGGCGAATTTGAAGGGGGCGATTTTGACATGGGGGCGAATTTGCAAGAAGTGGGGGCGAATTTACCGTGGGACGAATTGACCCGATACCCAGCTAAATATAGAAGATTTTGGTAAAGTATTTATACAAGTATATTTCTCAGTTTTTAAATTAATGTACAGAATATATATATACAGTATATAAAATCAAAATAAAAAAATCCAACACCAGCAGTTAAGGAATCACATTATTAGCTGTTCACTGGCACTTTTATGTCTGCTATCATATATACCTTATTGTATTGATGATTTCTGAACACTTCGTACACATATGTATTGTTTTGTTGTATTGTATTCTTGGTTGCTTTGCCCATTTTCATGTATCCCAGTACAATGGTTTTTTTTTTCAATTTCAAAATTTTATATCCCTATATTCCATTAAAACTAAATGAATAAGGCAGTGGAGCGGCGTAAATGGTGTTTTACTCCCCTTTCAAGATTCTTTTACTTGAGATAGTCAGTTCTAAGTAGTGGAGTAAACTGAGTACCCAGGTTAAACAATGACCTTTCTCACTCTAGGATCTGCCAGAGCAGGTTTTGATTCTAGATGGTTAGGGGCACTGTAAGCACATGCTTTAAACCATTTGACCATAGAGACCCTAAAGCGTTATGGGAATATTAAAAATAATGTACATACATTCATATGCTTTATGCATTGCTTTTTATCAGTTTTTTATTTAATTTTATCATTAATTTTATAATTTAATTTTTTTTACATCTTCATACAAAATGGTTTTGCTGTAGCTCAAATGTTTTTGATATAATTTTTTAAGGTATGGCAAGAGGCAATTCATCATCACCTGATGATCCTAATCACTTTATGACACAGTATGTAGCCACAAGATGGTACAGAGCTCCTGAGATCATGTTGTCACTGGTGGAATATGGTATGGGAGTTGACATGTGGTCTGTTGGATGTATATTTGCGGAAATGCTTGGCAGAAAACACCTTTTCCCAGGTACATAAAAGCATCTTTATAATGCTTTTGATTAGTATTTCCTTCATGTTCACATGTTTATTTAATTAAAGTTTATAATAATGATAATTGTTATTATTATTAATTTTTTTTATTTATTTATTTTTTTTTTTTTTTGCTTCATAGTTTAATTATTTTGCTATTCCTGACTCACATTTATAATACCAGATTGAATACCCTCAAATAGAATATTAATTATTAAATGAGTGAAATATTCTTGTCTTGGACATAAATTCCCATTCAATAAATCAACCAATTGAATTAAAATATGTTAAAATTTGAATCTGTGTCCAACAAACTGTTTGATTTTTTTATGAATTCACTTTTTATTTACAGGAAAAGATTATATAAGCCAGATAAAACTGATCGTTGGTGTTTTAGGAAGTCCAGACCAGAAATTACTTAAGCTGTGTCAATCTGATATCATCAAAAAATTTATTTTACGTAAGTGAAGATACTATTTCTCAAAACAAAACAGTTAAAATGAACAAATAAATTAATTAATTTTGATTCATTCATTAATTATAATATATAAATTAATTAATTAAATAGATAGAAAAAATTCTAAGAACTAGGTGCGATGGACACATAGTCCTGATGAAGGCCATCCAAGACTGACAGAAAGCTTAACCAGCACCATAGAATCTACAAGCAAATCCTGCTAAAGACCACCCTAGACCAAAAGCTTGTCGGCACCGTACAGCCTACAAGCAAATCCTGCTAAAGACCACCCCTGACCAAGAACTTGACAGCACCATACAACCTACAAGCAAATCCTGCTAAAGACCACCCAGACCAAGAGCTTGTCAGCACCATACAACCTACAAGCAAATCCTGCTAAAGACCACCCCAGACCAAGACCTTGTCAGCACCATACAACCTACAAGCAAATCCTGCTAAAGACCACCCCAGACCAAGAACTTGTCAGCACCATACAGCCTACAAGCAAATCCTGCTAAAGACCACCCCAGACCAAGAGCTTGTCAGCACCATACAACCTACAAGCAAATCCTGCTAAAGACCACCCCAGACCAAGAGCTTGTCAGCACCATACAGTCTACAATAAAAACCACAATATCTGAATATGTTGGTGTCTATCCCATTTATTTGTATTTAATGCTAAATACACCAGTATCCATACAGATCCATCTGAGGATATTTTCAACACCACTCTGTAAACCATAAGACATTGGGAATCTCCGGTGTACCCTATATAATTGATAGAAAAACAAATGCAATTTATAACAAAGTTTTAGTTGATATAATCTTGAAATATAAATGTATCTATTGTTTTGATATACTTTTACTATGGTAAATTAATAAAAATAAATTAATATAGATCTGTATTTATAAATCTATACAAACTGTATAAAAACAAAGATTATACATACGTTTGTATTTCAAAATTATTATAAAGATGATATGATTTATCTCCCTTGGTATGGTATTGTCTGAAAATCAAATCTTTCCAAACCAATGTTTTATAAGTTATTGCATTACCAGTGTTTATGTAAAATGCATACATGTTTCATTATTAAGCAAATACAAAATATAAGAGACTTTCAATTTTTTTTTCAGCTTTTAAAAATAGGAGTCATTGATGATCCCTGCCCCGAAAACTGGGGCTCAATTTTCAGTTGAAGGGGTCATGGGATTAATTCTAGATTTTTTAAAATTTGACTATTATGATTTCGATTATAGAAAAGTTCCCATGTAAATAAAAGCATCATAATAACTGTATACATGGTACAATAATTTTATGGCATGACAACAAGATAAGCAAGTTCTGCCTAGTCTTGAATTCGCTTTTCGAAGGTCGGTGGTTTTCTCTGGGCACTCCAGTTTCCTCCACCATTCAAGAACTGACTGCCTCAAAATAAGTGAAAGATTCTTGACTGGGGCATAAAAAACCATTACTCCACTCCACTCCTAGTCTTGAAATTCTACTCTGTACTATTGCCAAACCCTTTTCTTTATTTTTTCAAATTTAAAAAACCGATTTCAATCTCTAAATTTGATTGCATCAAAAATAAATGATTTACAGCACTTGTAATGTCTTAGGTTTGAATCAAACCAAGGCATGTCTTAGTTTCAAAAAGTGTTTCAGTTTGCTCGTCAAAGGTTGGTGGTTGTCTCTTGGTGTTCAATTTTCCTTCACCGTCCCAGAACTGACCATCTGGAAACAACTTAAAGAATTTTGACTGGGTCAAAAAACACCATTATTCTACTTAACTCATGTACACATAAATATTTATGCATTACTGCCAGAGTTTGAAATCAATGTCAAGTTGATGGTCAGAAACAAGTAAGTTCTCTCTGCCCTGCAGTTGTTGTTTTTTTTTTTTTTTTTTTTTTTTTTTTTTTTTTTTTTTTTTTTTTGGGGGGGGGGGGGTTGTTTTTTTGTTTGTTTTGTTTTTGTTTGTTTGTTTTGTTTTTTTTGTAACATTTCACGTATGCTCTTTATTATTGTGAAATGTATTGTAAATGGTTTGTAAATGGTATTATTGTGTATTTTTATGGAATCTGAAATTTACTGCTGTTCTGCTAGGTTCACAATGAAACTGAAAAGTCCTTTTAAGCTTTTTAACCAAATTTTGGAAGCTAAATAGAGTTGAAGTTTAATGAATATAAATGCTTTATTTTAATTCAGAACTTGGTCAAAAACAGGCCATAGCCTGGTCGACCTTATTTCCTAATGCCAGCCGTAAAGCCGTCAACCTAATTAGCAAGATGTTGGTACTTCATCCAGGGGAGAGAATTACAGTAGACGATGCATTAAAACATCCTTACTTGTCTAAATATCATGATCCTGATGATGAACCCATCTGTGTTCCGGCGTTTAATTTTGATTTTGAGAATGAGGTAGGTGTTCATTGAAAACTTGTAAATTAATTAGCTAATAAATAATAATAAAAAAAGATCTTGCCAAACAGAATTTTTTTTACTGATCATTGAGTCTGATAAACCAGGAAAATTTAGAAAAATGAGTATTCTTTATGAAATTTTGCTTTATCATTAATGGGGCTTGTTGGACCAACTGGTCTAACGGACTGGAAAAAGTCTGTGGTTTTCTCAAGGCATTCCGATTTTTTCCAGTATTCAAAATTATGCCTTGGACATTACTCCACTCTAATCAGATTCCATGCTTATTTGTTTTAGGAAATGGATAGAAACAAACTAAGGGAGGTAATCTGGAAAGAAATAATGGAGTACCATGAACCTAGAACCCCAACACTTAGTTTCTCTGCTTGTTTAAGACCTGTTCCCAATGCATCTAGCACACACCCACCACCTAGTGGTGAGGAAGGACAACCTAATACTGAAGGGGAGATAAAAAATAATGCAGTACAAGAAGGCTTACAGGTAGTTCCCTCTGTGGAAGTCACTTGTGAAGAAACATTCAAAAAACCATTTGACATTAATAAATCACAATCTCCAGTTACCGTGGACACCAAAAAAGTGGAAACATCTGATATAGAAATGCATAGTGCAAAAACTGTTGACAGCAAAACAGAAAAAGAAGCTGAACTAAAAGTAAAATCTCAAACTGACTCTAAAAAGGGAGATAATAAGTACCAAGAGACAAAGATGATATCGTCAGACACTAAGGCCTTAATTAAAGCAGCGTTACTGAATTCAAACTTCAAAAAGAGAACTGGTAAGAAATGTTATATCCAACTTTTTTATGGCAGTTAAATTTGTTTATTTATTTTTGAAGCTGTTCCATTATTCAAGATAAATCTTTTGAAGTGTAGTAATTATGGTATAACAACTGCTGTAGATTTTCCTGACAAACTGACCAATGCGCCATGGCACATAATGATTAGTTTCCACATTATTGCTTATATTTTTTTCTCTAGAGATCTTTTTTTACAGGGGTGTATAGCAATTATCTGTCTGTGTGTCTCTTCGTTTGCTCATTTTTCCAATATTGTTTCCACTCCCTTACTTCAACATTAATGGATGGATAACTTGGCATAATTTTAAACCAACATGAGATGATGTGATGTGCAACATACCAAATTTAGTTTTGTAGGTCAACAGTCAAAATTTTAAGGTCAAGTTTTTGATTTGGTTCCAGTAGTCTGGGGGTATTGTATCTTGCTGTGACTGCTCTAGTAACACTGACAATTATATGGATACTAAATCAGATGATTTTAAATGATTTCAAAAGTTCAGAATCCCACTGTTATACAACATTACAAATTATGTGATTTCACTAGATTTAAAAGCCATCTTGTTTTTCAAATGACTGTCATAATTACTGGTTGAACACAATGTATGACAACAATAGTCTGATAAAAGGATTAGGATTTATAACAGAGAGGTCATAGGTTAAACACACATAAAATGTAAATATATAAACACTGAGTCTGATTTTCATTTGGGTCATGGAAAAAAAAAAACTAAATGGATGCTTTGCACACTTTGTAATTTGCGAACTTCAGTCCTATCTTCAAATCCTCTATAAGAGTTTTTGCCCAAGAAACCATTAGCAATTGGTCAAATTTAACTATTTTGATGTACATGTATATTTTAGAGTCTGTAGGTGAAGTGGATGACAAACCAAAACCAGTGACAGCAGCACAGAGGCAGAGAGAAAGAGAAGAGAAAAGGAGAAAGAAGAAAGAAAAGTCACTAGAAAAAATGAAAAAACAGAAAGAAAAGAAAGGTGAATTCTTCATTTTTACTGTATCTTAAACTTGCCCACTTAAAATGAAAAAAAAAAACTATTGTCAAAAGTCTTCCATCATTCTGCATCCAACTTTAAAGTTAAAAAATACATGTATAATGACTCATTTATACAGGCAAGCTATCTGTTTGCTTTTTCACCTGGCCTCAAGGTATATAAAAATTCCTTGGTTTTTTAATACATGTACTAAAATATAAGGCAATGTTAGTATATTCTCTTAAGTTACAGTTATTAGACTTTGTTTTAAGTTGCTTATTTTGTATCTTGACTGTATCTAACAAATCTGTTAAAAATACACCAAACATTTCTTTTAAAATAGACAAGATCCTAATGTTTATGCATGCAACTCATTGTTTTTGAAATTATAAAAGGAGGTATGGTATTTTATCCTTCATATAAACCAAACCAATTTAATTGTGAATCTAAATTTTTTGTCATCCACTTGATGAAGATGTGTGATTTTTTATCAGTATTCAGGTTACTTCCACTATTCCAGAACTGGTTGTCTCAATATTATTAAAAGAATCTTGTCTAGCATAAAAACAGCAAAGCGGAACAATGTGACAGTCAGTTCAAAACACCATTGTTCCACTTTGCTGTTTTCATTAAGAACTAAAAAGAAAAAAAAAATTGTATAGATTCTTTAATTTTGTTTTTTGGAAAGATATATATATATATATATATATATATATATATATATATATATATATATATATATATATATATATATATATATAATATATGCTTTAGTGATCTTTAAATTCTGGTAGCAGCAAATTTTATTTTGATTTGTTTTTCAATGCATATATTATATATATGGTCAATTTTTTTTTTTATATATATATATATATATTTTTTTAAATTTAGGAATTTATCAGTTACATCATTCATACTAAAATCCTCTATTTCTGGAGTTTGTTTATTTTTATAGTTATTCTTGAATTATGTTTATAGGCATACCAGACAAAGCATCCCCTACATTATCTGATGCTGATAAGGAACTGTTACAGAGGTGGCACAGCATGCAGGTTCCTATAGCACCAAAACCAGTTACCATGGTGAAAAATGAAAATGTGGTGATTAATAACCAGTCCTTGAACATAACCCAAACTTTAGATGGTAAAACAGGACTAAATATTGTAAACCTACCTCAGCCTGGGTCATTGTTGTCACAGTCATCATCTCTCAACCAATCACAGCAGAGTTACCATGGAAACAATATGGCAGTTGAGAATTCAAATCAGATGCAAATGCATTTGATTGGTTCTGGCATGCAGCAGACAACAAGTGTAACAAATGAACATCAGAATCATCAAAATGTTTCAAATAATCATCAGGTTCAGTCAAATAATAGTCAATTTCCAGTTGTCAGTGGTTGTAGTCAGGTAACCAGTGGCAACCAGGACTCACAGTTGTCAACAATAAATGTGGATGGTTTAGATATGCTTGGACTAAATTCACAACAACCCTCAATACAAAACAGTGGAACAAATAATCAATTTTACAATTCAAATTTAAATTTGCCATACATAGCATCAAATGTGAATACAGGAACTTACAATATTTCCTCAACAGCTGTGGCCAGTGATAAGAATTCACAAGACACAAATTTTGTTAATCAGAATTACCAAAGAGTTATGGGTGATACTGCTCCATCCTCTCACCAGGGGTCACCTCAAAGAGATTACAGCAATCATAGTTCTCCAGAAAACTATCAGCAACATGGCTCCCCAGAGAGCTTCCCATCTCTTGGTTCTCCAGAAAATTCTTGTGATTCAAATCCCAACTTGCAAAATTATAGTGATGTTGCTAATTCACCTAAACAAAAAAGATCTCCACAGCCTTCATATGTGCAGAAAATGCCTGAACAGCATTATGGGATTGGATCAAACAGTGTGGCAAATATAAGAAACGAACAGAATTTTATCTCTGGAACTGTGACATCTGAATCACATTCTACAAATAACATATTTACAAGTTCAAATCAAATGCAGATGCCTTATGCACCAGTCATTAATAATAGTGATATGAGTAATTTTCCAAATTCATCTCAGATATTTCGGGCATCTAATAATGTACCTGGAATACAGCTTCCATTTACCTCATCTACCAGGAATATGTCTCAAAATCTACCCTCATCATCTCAAATGATGTTTCACCAACAAATGAACTTTTCTTCTCAAAGTGATCCCAATTTACAGAGACAAATGCCATCGACATCATCTCAGAATATGCCATATAATCCTACCACTACACAGCCAGATCTGATATCCATATTATCAAAGCAGTTTTCAAGATCACAAGTCGAGGATCCTTGCCCACCAGCTCTAGCTCTGACACCGCGGGGGACTGGTGCTGGTTACGGTGTTGGGATGGATCTTGATATGTTGATGGTAGATGCACAGGACACTGATACGTAAGTAGCAATATTTGTGATCATCTATTTGCATTTCTTTCGTTAACTGTATATTTGTCTTTTTGTAAAAAAATAAAACAAACATACCAGTCCTTGTCCAAACCACAATCAAAAAAAAAAAAAAAAAAAACAAAGTAAAAACTTTGAAAGCTGGCAAAATTAGTTATACACGTGAACTTCCATTTCTAAAATCAAACAGAAAATCTTAGACATAGAAAAACAGAAATTTTCATTACAGTAGAAGCTTAAATAAACTACTGCAAATAGGATACCGGTACTTTTTTCATTTTGTTTTATTTTTGCGAGTTACATAACACACAAAATTTTGAAAATATTTATTTTGACAAATTTTATTTAAACTTGAATCGATAATCATCTGTCAGTGCAAAAATAAAAGTGACTATGTATCTTGAAATGGTGATATTTTATGAAAATTTCTTAATTTTTCAGTTTTTTTTTTTTTTCAATGCAAATTTCATTTAATTTAGAGCTTCAGTTTACTTACAAAAATTAGCAAAACAGTGTTTGAGTAAAATTTAAATGACAGAGTAAAATCGCATTTTTTCTCAGATCTGATATGCTAATTAAAGCTGCGTTAAGTTTTCCTACGGAAAAAAATTTAAAATGGTGCTGATCTAATTAATGATGATCATAACACCATTGCCAATACATTTGGATATTAATGAAGGCCAATTAATACAATTTGTCAGGTTTCACCTTCGATTCATTGGAATTTCCGTACATCCGTGCACATGCTCAAAGCAAAATCATCATCATTAAACATTGACCAACCCCTTATAGAGATTCATGTTATTTACAGCTTAAAGGAATGAAATTTTAGAAAATGAATGTTATGGATCGTGATTACAAGTTATCTATTTTTAAAAAATATATTTTTAGAAAATTTAAAAAAAAATCAAAATATTGAAAAATTTAATGCAGCTTTAAAACAATACATATCAGATTTTTGCATAATTTATTGCTCATAAAGGAACACTGTATACTGATTTGTTATTATTATGTAATATTTAGAGATTTTTTACATTCATAAATTTTTACCTTAAGCAGGTTTTTTGAACTTCATTTTACAGGTAAATACCTGTAGCAGGTTTTTGAGGATTATTTTACTGGTAAATACCTGTAGCAGGTATTTTACAGGTAAATACCTGTAGCAGGTTTTTGAGGTTTATTTTACAGGTAAATACCTGTAGCAGGTTTTTTGAGGTTTATTTTACAGGTAAATACCTGTAGCAGGTTTTTTGAGGTTCATTTTACAGGTAAACACCTGTAGCAGATTTTTGAGATTTATTTTACAAAAAAACACCTGTAGCAGGTTTTAAATGTCCTTATCAGGTAAATAACCAAACATGAACAACATCAGAAATATGTTGGTTGTGTAAGGAATGATAACTCCAACAGTCTTAGTCTATATTCTTATGCTTTTCATTTATTTTGTCTTTCAGAAGCAGAGTAGAACCATCACCTCTTTCATCATCACTATTAGTTGACTGGATGGAAGTTACAGGAGATCTAAATATAGACCTGGAGGCATTAGAACAAGAACTTCAATCACCAATGACATTATCATACAGTGATCTATCATTATACCCATCTTAGCCCCAATAGAGCTCATTCATTATATCCATCTTATCCCCAGTAAAGACCTTTCATTATATCCATCTAAGCCCCAATAGAGCTCTTTTATTATATCCATCTTAGCCCCAGTAGAGACCTTTCATTATATCCAGATTAGTCCTGATAGAGAATTTTCATTATATCCATCTTAGACTCAATAGATATCTTTCATTATATCCATCTCAGCTCCAATGAAGACCTTCATTATATCCATTTTAGCACTGCTTGTGTACGTAGAATGTTATTATTACATGGAAAGGTTCAGGGCACTATGATTCCCTTATGAAACTGTTCATTTAATAAACTGAACAAATTGAACATTAAATGTAACTGATAAAGTATTGTGGGGCCCACTAAGGGAGGTAGTCTTGAAAGAGAAAAATGGAGTACCTTGAACCAAAAACACCAACACTTAGCTTCCCAGCTTGTTTAAGACTGGTTCCCAATGCATCTAGCACACACCCACCACCTAGTGGTGAGGAAGGACAACATGATGCTAGAAGGGGATAAATGGTCATGTAAAACAAGATGGCTTACAGGTTGTTCCACATGGAAGTCTATTGTATAAAAATATTTGTGATAAGAAATTGTGTCTACAATTTATGTTCTGATAGCATACTTAGGGATCATAGATTTTGCCAGTCAAATTTTTTTTTTTTTTTTTTATTTGATGATGATGAAATGGTAGTTGACAAATTCTTAACATAATATGGCTTCTACACATATTTTCAATTGAAACTATGTAACATTTAGTCAGATAAACATGATCCAAATTTTTTGTCAGAAGTTTATTCAAGAAAACGGGGGAAAAGTAAGTCAAGTTTAAGTTTTTTTTATACTTGATGCAAGTTTATGTAATTATCATTCAAAGTTTAGCTTGCTGTTGAAGTATCCAAAATATGCTCTTAAATAGCAAATTTGAAATTAAGTGGCAATTACTATAATTATCATAATAAATCTGATATGATAGACTTCATTGTATCTTATTTTTTCTCCTTTCTTTTAGCTTTGAAATATTCATTAGTATTTGGATTTATATCAATTTAGCATATATATAGTATATCATTTTGACTTCTTGTTATATACCATACATACAGACCACTGTGGTAGCTCAGTTGGTAGAGTGCTCGCTCCGTAAGTGGAGGTCGTGGGTTCGAACCCCGGCCGGGTCTGACCCAAGACTTGAAAGTGGGTAGTGACTGTTCTTTCGCCAAGCACTTGGCATTACGAAATGAAAGTCACGGTTCTTTCAGATGGGAACTTAAAATAAACGAGGTCCCGTGTCACGGCGTGACACAATAAAGAACCCTGCTGTATAATGACATCAGCGCAACGCACAGGCAAAATTTCTGCACTTTCGCCTATAGCTGGCGACGTCTAATATAAGTGAAATATTCTTGACTGGGACATTAAACACTATGACTCACTCACTCATTCCATACATACAGAGGTATTACCTATGTGGCATTTTTTTAAGTCCACAAACTTTTATTCCATCCTAATTATTTATTCAAATTTTGACTGTCGTATACACTTGAATCCAGATATGAAAAAAAAAAACTTGTGCATACTAGGCTTTAATTACAATTTAGCTGTAATTTGAACTTTTAATCAAACAAACACTGCTTTGAGTAGAGAAATATGTATGTGATCTTTGATGATTCTCTCTGCCTCAATATTCATATAGACCAAGCATTGCTTCTTTCTAGCCAAAACTGTTGCCAACATGTTTAATCACTTCATTCTACGAGTGTTTTTAAGAAAAAAAAAAAGCATTGCATCTTTCTAGCCAAAACTGTTGCCAACAAGTTTAATCACTTCATTCTACCAGTGTTTTTAAGAAAAAATAATAATAATAATAATAATTATCATGATAATACTTTTGCAGTTATTTTTTCAACTTTTTGAGCCAACAGGATCTGATTTATGAAGACAGACAGTGCTAGAATTTATTATGCCATATAAATTAAATCATACCTTAAATATATTACTATTGTTATTATCTGCATACATAAACCACCAAAGAAAACCTAGAAAGAGTTTTTGTTGAGGAGGTGATATCTTTATAGATGTGAAATGAAATGTTTTAAAATATTTGAAGGTTGAATGCCAATTTATTTAGACTTTTAATTTAAAAAAATAGATATGTCAATCAGTATGTGCAATATCGTGTTTTTTTTTTTAACTATTTTGTCAGTTGATTTGACATTGATGGCATTATTTTTATATTTCCTCGTATATATGATAGGAGTGTTGTTTTGGTGTTCGCTATTCTCGTTTTTTTATACACCCATGTATGCAGAAATGCAAATATATTATTTCATGGCTTGTATGTGTAAGTGTACAATTGTTTAACAATTTTTTGTTTGCTCCATAACTCTTCAATAGAATAAAGGATTTTAATAAAACTTTCCATTATTGTTTGCCACATTTTAAAAATGTACAAGGTTCAATGAACAGAAGTTAAGGTCAAAGGTCAAGGTCACAGCATGCAGAAAACTAAAAAATTTTGTTTTACTGTTTATATATCATTGTTCACTACATAAGTCTTATTATGTAAAATTTTTGTCATATTTTGAAATGAATCAGGAACAATGCGTAGAAATTAAGGTCAAAGGTCAAGGTCATCGAATGCAGAAAACTAAACATATCCTTGTCCACAACATTAGTCTTATTATGTAGAAGTTTTGTCATATTAAGAAATTTGGTAGCATGCAATGTACAGAGTCTAGGTAAAAGGTCAATGTCACATTTTGGTGTGCGCTTAATAACTCTTGAATAGTATAATGGATTTTTAAAAATTTGCTATTAATGTTTGTGATATTTAGATCTGCAAAGAAGGACTGCAATGGGAGCATATGGATCATTTTATGGATTTGGTGTCTACTAAAATACATGGGTCATAATTGTGCAAAATTCCATTTTGATAATATTACTATTTCATCTACAAGATACAAGACATTGAATGCATTTGGAACTACAGAATTATCAAATATTTAAACAGGGGCGTAGTTTTTTTGCAAATTAACTTTCGCATTGATTACAAAACGAGTTTATTGAATTTAATATAATTGAAGACAAGCTCTTCTTCATATAGCTTTCAATAATCTTTCAGTCGAAAATAAGAGTGGCTTATCACTTGTACAAAGACAGTAAGTTCTGGTCGTAGAGGAAACTAGAAATATCCGGAGAAAAAGACAGACCTTCGACGAGCAAACTGACATTTTAGCTGACACTAAGACATACTCAAGAAGGGTTCGTTGAAACCTAGATGTGATCTGTAAACGCGAACCCTTGGCCAAGTGGTACCTACCCGGAAAGAAATAGTCTTCATGGTCTGTTCCTTGTCCATAGACCCGGATTTTTTGTTTTGATATTATATAAATTATGTAAATCTAGCTTATTTATGAATTGTTGTGTATATCCATGTACTTGTTCTAAATTATAATTTGTAAAAATTATATTGTAAAAAAATATAAAATTATCGTGATAAATAATTGTCTTATTTGTCAGTATAAGTATGTGATGTTCGTGTATGGTCATGATGCTGTAAAGTAATAAATCTATGTGGTACGATACCAAAAGTTTTCTTTTTCTTTCTTTCTTCCTTTTTTTTATTTATTTATTTCAAGGTTACCACAGCTGAACAATATAATATTTTTCTGTATTCCATAATTTGCTGTCAACAAAAGACCATAATCTTTTCTTACTTCCTGCCTGTTACGTCAGCTCAGTCGCAAGTGTTTCTGATCAGCTTTGTACTAGTGCGTACCTAATACAACCTTTTGAGTGGAATACCGTTACACTGGTCCGCAGTATCGGAGATAAACATTGCAGACCTCTCAGTCAAGTTTACTGGTACCAAGTCAGTCAGTAAAGGACAGCAACAAGGAAAAATCCTTTTTTAAATGTGGTTGTCCAGGGTCGAACACACAGTCGTGAGTAGTCCTCATTTCCTAGGGTCAGAAAATTTCTGTAAAAAAAACCCGGGATTTTCCGATACCAACTAGTGTTCCACTAATATTTTTAGTCTAAAATGAAATGAGCTGGCGCCCCTTCCGACAGCAGCTGGTATATGAAAATCCCGGATTTTTATACAAGAATTGTTCTGAACCTACACACAGGCGCCAAACTGTGTTAAAGAAGGTTTTCGGACTAGTGAGAAGGGTTCCTAAGACGTCTAATTTATAATAACAAACTCTTGTTTGTACAATATACTTATAATGATTTGTTCTAAAATGTCTATTCATAATGCTATTTGCAAATGACATCGTGATCGGTTTGTCATATAAAATATACCAAAACGTAGATTTCATCGATTCCTTTGTCAAGCCAAGTCAATTTACGTGGCCTTAGAACCTTGTTGAGATGAAATCTATTGTGAAACTGGAGAACCCTCTGAAAATTGTAAAGATGTTGTGAAACTGGAGAACCCTCGGAAAGTTGTAAAGATGTTGTGAAACTGGAGAACCCTCTGAAAGTTGTAAAGATGTTGTGACACTGGAGAACCCTCTGAAAGTTGTAAAGATGTTGTGAAACTGAAGAACCCTGTGAAAGTTGTAAAGATGTTCTAAAAAGATCTTATCATGAATCAAACATAAACTTGTATTAAATTTGTATTTATTACACAAATATCTGTTCATTATGCTATTTGCAAATGATATCGTGATCAACTTGGCATGAAAAATATATATAGAATTCTCGATTCCTTTGTGCCTCGCATGCCTTCCTCAAAACCATGTTTGGTGAGATGAAATATATATTGCAAAAGCAGGAGGACCCACTGGAACTATCTAAACCAAGACAATAGATGTATTTGACTCATTGTATCCGATCTCCTTTCAGAGTTGAAGAGGTTTTTTAACACGAAGTCTTAAAACGTGTATGTGCACGTAGTTGTGATCTTGGTTACACCGGCTATTTTCAATATTCACATTTAACATGGAAAAACTAAGTGTTAAATTTAAACCAAACATGAACGTAACGGTCCACGTCCAAATCACAATTCCAAAAGCAAAGTAAAAAAAAAATACAAATTGTCTAATTGAGTTATAATCGTTAACTTTCACTAGGGAGGTAAACCCGGGTGTTCCTGAAGGGTAAGCACCTCCTGTCTAACTAGCTACAACCGTCACGTGCAAATACAAACTTGAGAATGAAAAGAACATGAACTATGGAAAAGTCAAATATATCTAGTATTAGTTGGGATATAGCGACTTCATAATAATCAACAATATTGTGATGACGAACATAAAATCTTTTTGTCAATCATGTTCAGAGCCCGTCGAGAGTCTATTATTTCAAATGATGGCCATTTTCAAAATCCAACACCTCTGTAGTATTTTGAGCCTTTCATATTTGTTTCATTTTTTAATATTTCACATTAAAACGAGGTAAAAAAGTGTGAGATTTTTTTAGACTAAAAAGGACAAGAAATCAGTTTAAAGGCTATCGTAATCTGTCAAGGTTAAGGCATCGTCAGAAAAGCCGATCTTTTGACAGTTCTCGTTTGTCGGATAAGAAAAAGGATTAATGATGATGTTTGACAGGTTTTGTTTGCCGACGTGTAACATTTGGACATGCATATTAATTTTGCATATAGTGATATACACAATCAAACCATTTATTATATTCTGTATTAATGCGTATACCTGGTCAATGGCAGTCGGCAGAGAGGCGTCTTACGTCCAACGTTTTTATGGTTAAAATGACACTTTAATTATAGATAATATGCCCGCTGATAAATAATTTCTGTTGCAGTACGCTACTTCTCTGGCTATTTATGCAGATAGACAAATATCGCTGGAAAATAAATTGTAAATTACCAATGTATTTATAGCATTCGGTGCAGTGCTTAATTAGGAAGAATTTTTTAAAATTTTTAAAATCCTTTACCCAACAACAACAACAACAACAACAACAACAATAATAATAATAATAATAATAACAATTTATAATAATAATAATAATAATAATAATAATAATAATAATAATAATAATCATAATTAAATAAATAAATATTTATATATATTAATCAACGGTTGTGATTGCTTTCAAAAGATTATAAATAAACTTCGGGGACACCCAATGTAGTCGAGCTATTGGGGAAAGCACTATGATATTATTGCCCATGTTCTGCATTCTTGAATTCCTTAATTTCAAGGAGAAAGCGAAGCATAGAACCCTCTGACACAATAAATAATACACTATATGCAATTACACATGTAATATATTTTATTTATTGTTTTATATATATAAATATACATATATGTGTATTGGGTAATATAGGCCAAACGGTCAATAAAACTGACCGCTTAGGTATCATAATTGACGGTTTTATTTGTTTGTGTGCCTAGATAGCCATTTGTCCATTAAACTTGACCACAAACAGGTGTGAGATAGATGGGGCAATACACAACCTTGTGAGAGAAAGAATTAACTAACTTTATACTGGTGTTTGGTTCAAAGAGGAAAACATGTTTCTGAGGGTTCTTACATTAACACTCTTTGCAGGTAACTAAACTTATTAAAAATTAATCTGGTTAAAATATTATTATGTTTTTTATAATGTCAAATTTTAAAATTTTAATTTTTGTTTTTATCTTCATTGTTGGTTTTCTGTCTCATTCTTTTGGTAAGAAACTAAAAACACAAAAAGTATGTTGTGGAAAGTAATCAAATTTTAGTACATATTTTTTAAAATTTAAAATTCGCTTTGTTAAATTTTCTTGAAGCATTCTTTCATTTATTTATACTTGGATTTTAACTACCGTTGCAATAGATAAATTGTAGAAGGTCTACAATTTTAAAAATACCAAGGATACTTTTGGATGAAGTCTGGTATATTTTAGGCATTAATTCCATAGCTATTTGAGACAATTATTTCAGTTTATGTCTAAAGTCTGAGGTTTTATAATTAGCATTTGTCTTTTCTTGTCTATTTTGACTTCTTCTTTCATTATTTTATATTGCTTCGCATTATTTTTAATGTAAGCTGCTGGCAAATGCATTTTTTATTTCTCATTTTATAAATTTTCTTCTTGTTTCTATTTTTCCTGATTATGATATTTTACTTTCTAAATTTCTTGATCTTTGGTCTAAATCATAAATTTGCTTCCAAACTATCATAATAATGTTTAACAAAAATTTTGGCATTTAACGTTCACATATTTAATGCGCCTTGTGTTAATGATGTCTTGACTTTTTTCAATGCTAGTTCAAAGTCGATGTCATGTCCAGAATTTTAAATTTTAATGAGCAGAAATATTGAAAATTCTGAACAAGATATCGGTTTTAAAGTTTAAAATCATTTTAAAGTCAGTTGTTTTTAAGAAGCAACTGTGTATGCAATATCAACCATTTTGAATACTGTTGATTTTGCAAATTTTAACCACCCCGCCTGCAAATTAAGCCAACAAATATATTTAAACTTACTGTGTATTATTATACACAAAGAAATTAAATGTTCCATTGCAACTTATATAAGATGTTTGAACTATTTTCTTATCATGCAAAGTTCAGAAAATTTGCAAAGATACTGTTTTTTTAAATAAGTGTTTTTATTTATTTATTTATTTATTTATTTATTTATTTATTTATTTATTTATTCTTCAAATGCATTTTCTATATGTTGCAGATATTTTTCGAATTTTGACTTAATCCTTCTTTGATGAAGGCATTTTTTGAAAAAAAAATCTTTGATGTATCCGATCTGATCTTTTCCTTCTGTTGCATATATTCTTGTTTACAGGCACGTTTTTTATTCTATCTTTTTGTTCTTTTCTAGGTTTTTGCAATGTTGCTTTTGGTAGTAAGTATACTTTATTGTATTTTTTTATTTTTTAAATAATATATAGTAGAAAAAACTAAAAAAAAAATCAACAAAACTACATGTAGTGATTTTTAGATCGACTAGTTTCTCCGGTAAAAATCCGGCCTCATCGGTTAAATCAGCGTCCGAAAATGTCCTCAAATGTATCGTTTTCATTAGCGTATGTAACAAACAAAGAAAAAAAAAAGTATCAAAGTAAATACTCTTATCATTAGGAATTGGATTGGATTTGATAAATGGTCTTTCACGCCAAAATCAAGATTCTTGAAGATATCCCGGAATCATTTTGCTATAATTCGAGAATTTGCACAAAATTGCATTAAGGGAGATGTGAATCCAGGTTTTGTTTTAAAACAGTTAACAAAATTTCGTATAACGAGCACTTTAATTTATTACCTTGTATTTGTTGGGCTTCGATGGATTAGGATCTACGGATCACAGTCTGCTCACTCTGCCCCTCACCGCCTGGGTACAAATCCCACTCAAGACAGATCCTAGTGTGATAAAGTTTGTCAGTTCGCTTGCCAAGGTTGGTTGTTTTCTCTGGGTACTCCAGTTTCCTCCACCATCCCAGAACTGACCGCCTCAGAATAAGCGAAAGAATCTTGACTGGGGCGTAAAACACCATTACTCCTTCTAGGATAAAATTCCCTTCGGGCAGATCTTAGTGCAGACAGTTTGCTCTTTTCTCCGGAAACTCCGGTATCCCCCTCAAAATAGGTGAAGCAGCCTTGACTTTGGCGTAAGCCTATATTTCGTCACTCCAATTTTGTATTTGTTTAAAGCACTAAAAGATTGTTTTAGTGATATTTATATTTTTCTTGTCAATATGGCGTTATTATTTAGCGGAAACGATTTTCTTTAATTAATAGAAACAGCTGTTTTGGACAAACTTTATATTAATTGTAAAAATATTGTGAAGCAAAACTTCTTGCACTTGGATCTGCCCTACTAGGCCACGAATCAAGACTGTAGAAGGCAAAACCAGCGATTTTATTAGTAAGATTTTAAATATCTAACAGAAAGATGTAACGTTTTCAACAATGAAAACAAAACTGGCTAACATACAATACTTCTGACAAATATAAACGCAAGATATAAGAATTGCTTTAGCGAATTGCGATGCACGACTGCTGTTTTTGTATATTTGACTCGGAATTCTTTTGTTAAGTTGTTTAAAAGAATTAAGATATTTTTGGGGAACTGAAGAAATCTGATAGACACCTTCTACGCAAATTTACGAAAGAATACTAACAATTATTTTAAGATTGCGTGTAACATCCAAGTATACATTATAGTAGTATAATGTTGTAAAATATATGGAAATATGGAAAGAAAAACTGATTTATTTTCGGTTGTATTATATTTATATATTATACCGACACTTTCCGCCTTGGCTCAAATCATATGTCAATCAATCAAACGTTACCATGACATTTAGTAGGCCAACGACACGACTTTGTCATAATTATGTAGAAATGTAACCATTTTGATATACATCTAATTATTTTCGATCATATATTTTTATACGCTTTTGAGAAGCCGGCACGTGTGTCTAAATCTGTAGCTGTTTCGTTCAAATATTGTCGAGCAGACGACGTTTGGTCGTGAATTGTGTTGATGGACAAAGAGAACAATCTTAGACGAATCGAACGACACCAACATTTTAAAAAATAAACAAATATTTATCGTGTATAAGTTGGGATTCCCTCGCGAGGTGGAAATTTTTTCACAAGAAGTGAGATACCTTGTCTTTTTTATGATATGATATGGTCGATTTTTTCGACTTTCTTAAAACGGATCGTACTCGGGTAAAAAGTGTTGTATTATAGTTGATACATCATCAGGAAATATTTAAAAGTAAAAAAGTCTAGATAATTTTATCAAATCGTCCAGAAAACAATAATCCGGGAAAGGGGGGGGGGGGGGTTACCCGTCCCTAAGTACCTGTGGTTTAGTTAGCTACACCAGTCACAGAAAGAATTATACGATTGTATAGCATTCACCTAGCAGCAAAATTATGACACAAAACAAAATAACGATAACAAAAGCCAAACAAGAAAACATATCATATCAAACACTGATCATATAAAATTCCCGACTTTGGACAGGTAATAAAAAAAATGTCCAATTGTGTGTACTTTAGGGTCAGCTATCATACTTATTTTGCAACAAGTGGTCCAAAATGCGCACATTTAGAAAATTTATTATTATTATTATTATTTATTTATTTATTTATTTATTTATTTATTTATTTATTTATTTGTTTTATTTTTTTTTTTTTTTTGAGCAGCTGGTCCAGGACTTAATGTGGGGCCGTTCCAAAATGAACATTTCTTTTTTGACACCACGGCTGGTGGAGGTGGATATGGCGGCAAAGGAGGGGGTGGGGGAGGTATTGCTGCAGTCAGTGCGCCATTGGTGCCATTAGTGCGTCCAAACTTCTTCCAGATGACAGAAATACCTTTTGTACAGCAACAACCGTTCCTAACAACAGGTAATTCAATAAGTTTAAATCAAGTGGGACCTACAAAAGTTCTAAAATTGCCTGTTATAATATTTTACCATTCAACTTCCAAAAAGGATTTGGTAAAGGAGTTATCTAAAAGCACGCGGTTAAGGAGCACGTCGCTTTCACCGTCTAGTATTAAATCCCGCTCAGACAATTCCTAGTGATGTAGGTGGTTTTCCAGGTTACTCCAATTTCCCCTACCATCGATATATGTAAATAAATCTTGACTTGGGCGTAAATTACTCTACTTCTCTTAGACCCAAAGGAATTTTAGCGAAAAGAAACACAAAGTTCTAAGTCCTCGTTATCCGAATGCAAAAGCCATGATTCGATAATCTACATTGTAGCAAGACCATAGGCATTTAACAAAAAGTAACGCTAATGTTTGTGTAATTGTATTTGTGGCAGTGAGTTATGCTTAGTTTTCACAGAAAATCCAATTAACTTGAATTATGGTTGGTGTTTTTTACTTGAGTCCTTTCGTAACTGTGAAAATCACTATGCGCTGTTTTTCCATAGACTATTTCTGTAGACAGAAAACTGGCTTTTTTAACTTTTTACTGTGTGCAGAAATATGGCATGGAAATTCCTAGTTACGACAAAAATCAAATGAGTGAAAAATAATTTAATCCAGTTGTTTTTTTTTTCCTTATTTATTTATTTATTTATTTATTTATTTATTTATTTATTTATTGTTCTTTAAAGTTTGGCATAACTCACCGTCACGAACACAGTGACTTAAACACTCAGGTGGTCTTCTTTAATGTTTAAGAACAATGTAAAAGATATGATTTATCTTTACTATAGCAAAACACCAGAGAATATTAGTAACCGAAATGAGAACAGCAGATGACAACATTAAATTTATCTAGTACCATATGATACGTTTTTGAATGCAGTGGGCGGTAAAAAATAATCCAAAATTTTACAACGGCTTTTCTTAGGGCTTCAAGATATCATCCTCTTTAGAATATACCCAGTCAAGGATCTTTTTCTTGGTTGTAAATACTTAAACCTTTTTAGACTTAATTACACACCATAAAGAGCTTAGTTTGAATTCGAACTTTAAACCTGACCATTTGCATGGCATTTTATTAAAATGTTGTTATTGGTGATGTTTTTGTCTTCATTTTTTTCTGTATTAAAACAGTTCAAAGTGGACCTGCTATGTCGGCTCCAGTAAGTGGACCAATTGTTTCTCTCGGAGCCGCTTCGGTGAAAGGAGCATCCTTTACGCCTTTGCAGCCATTTAGTAAAGGTGATGACCAAATTGCCGTTCCCTTTGCAGGACCAGCTTTCTCACCAATACAAGATGCTGGGCAAGTTGTGAATGTAGACCAGTCGGCGGGACCAGTTTTTACGCCACTGCAAGCTATCGGATCGGTTAGTGGTAAAGGTGAAAATGTAGCTCAGGCGGCAGGACCGATTCTTGCGTCAATTAAAGCTGCGGGAGCGTTTAATGGACCAGCTGTTGCACCAGTTGGTGGGCAAGTTGTAAATGTAGCGCAGGCAGCAGGCCCCGCATTTGTTCCAGTAAAAGGTATCGGACCTGTTGGTGGACAAGTTGTAAATGTAGCCCAGGCGACTGGACCGTCATTCGCGCAGGTTAAAGCGGCGGGAGCGATTGGTGGACCAGCTTTCGCACCAGTACAAGCTATTGGACCTGTTGGCGGGCAGTTTGTTAATGTAGCTCAGGCCACAGGGCAAGGTGTCGGACCGGTTGGTAGACAAGTTGTCAATGTAGCCCAGGGGGCAGGACCAGCCTTCGCGTCAGTTAAAGCAGCTGGAACGGTAGGTGGTCCTGCTTTTGCACCATTTGGTGGACAAGGTGTTAATATTGGACCCGTCCAGGTGGCAGGGGCAGCATTTGCACCAGTGCAAGCTGCGGGAGATGATAAAGGTGAACAGAGAGCAGTCTTTGTTGGAACACCTGCATCAGTGAAAGGTGGAAACATAAGAATGGTCAACTTTGCAACAGCACCTCTCGGTATGGCTTTCCCGTTGAGAAGAAACATAATTGCTAATGCACCAATTGTTAATAATGCACGGGTACCAGTTGTCCCTCAGATGATTTTTGTTCCGCAATCTGAGCAGGTATCGGCTGTTAGGCCATTTATTGGGAAGGGAGGAGCACCGTTGTTAAGGCCAGGTGTGGCTCAAGCGAATACAGCCTTCATTCCAAATACAATAAATGCAAAAGGAAATATTAATACAGGTAATTTCAATATCAAATATCTTTTGCCCCCTTATATAAAAAGTCTGTGTTCTTACCAAAACTACATATTCACTTCTCCAGTAGAAGTGCATGCAGAAAGGTATTGAAATATGCTTTGTAATATTTCCACGGAAGCGTAACAATAATTAAATCAAAGTTTTTGTACCTTTTTGATAGGCACTAAGTGCTAACGTTATTAGTTTCACTTTCTATACTGATAAACCTGTTTGGCATATTTCGTATTAAAAGGGCTTAAAATCCCAATTGATTTTTGATCATCATTCTTCTGCGACTCAAAACCATGGCTATGTTACGGCTTTTGATTCAGTTCTGATTTGGAAGTTTTCATACTCCAAAAAAGTAAAGCTCTTTATTGGAGAATAACCCCCTGCATATCACAGTTGGGTTTTATGCCTGGTAATAAAACGCTGATTTTGAATGTCTCAAAAGTAAAGAAAAAAGGAGATAAATTTACTGCTACCCAAACTCCCTTTGAATTTGTTGAATGCTTTTTCAATGCATACTTGGAAGGTCAGAATTGTCCAAAAGAAAATAAATTTAAATTGTTCATCGATCTCTCGCGCATCATGAGTTTATTTCCGCTGGTTTAAAGCATAATTTAGAGGCACTTAAAGGTCTGAATGCAACAAACTGTTTTTGTTCATCTATCTCCTGCGCCTTAGAATACCTGTGAATGCAACAAACTGTTTTTGTTCATCTATCTCCTGCGCCTTAGAATACCTGTAATTTTTCCTTGTGGTTCAATGCGTACTTGGAAAGTACTGTTAGGTCTAAGGGCAAACACCTTTAATTATTTATCGATCTTCTCCGCCTTACAGTTTTTGTGATTTTTTTCTGCGTTCCCATGCGTACATTGGGGTTACTTTAGATCCAAAGGCAAAAACCTTGTTCATCAATCTCTTCCGCCTTACAGTCCCTGTAATTTTTCCTGTGGTTCAATGCGTACTTGGAAGGTACTTTTAGATCCAAAGGCGTAAAAACTTTGTTCATCAATCTCCTCCGCCTTGCAGTCCCTGTGATTTTTCCTGTGGTTCAATGCGTACTTGGAAGGTACTTTTAGATCCAAAGGCGTAAAAACTTTGTTCATCAATCTCCTCCGCCTTGCAGTCCCTGTGATTTTTCCTGTGGTTCAATGCGTACTTCGGAGGTACTTTTAGGTCAAACGGAGTAAAAACTTTGTTCATCAATTTCCTCCGCCTTGCAGTCCCTGTGATTTTTCCTTTGGTTTAATGCGTACTTGGGAGGTACTTTAAGGTCCAAAAGCGTAAAAACTTTGTTCATCAATATCCTCCACCCTGCAGCCCCTGTGATTTTTCCTGTGGTTCAATGCGTACTTGGGAGGTACTTTTAGGTCAAACGGAGTACAAACTTTGTTCATCAATCTCCTCCGCTTACAGTCCCTGTGATTTTTTCCCTACGGTTCGGTGCGTACTTATAAGGTCCTACGGGAATCCTAATTGTTCCCATTTTCTGTCCTTACTCATTACAAGCAATATATATTTATGTCTTTTATCTTTACATTACCTGTGTGTTTTATTGTGTTATGTTCTCGGTGGTTCTAGCAATGACCTTTGACCTGACTACTTATTTCGTATTTGTAATCAATTTCAATATTCTTTTATTTCAGTCAATGTTAGACCTTTCGTACAAAAGCAGAATGTCAGAATTTTACCAAGAGGTTAGTTAACAAATGTAGTTACTGAAGATGCTCACATTTCAGTAAAAAAGCGTACAGAACGCAATTTAAACTTTGAAAATAATTTAACACCACCGTACTTCACTGTTTGCTTGTTATGTCTTTTTTGAAATAAAGTATACCTGACTTATTTTGAATGTGCTTAGTAAGATCAAACACATGACGAAAAACTTTTATTGCGTTTACAGACCACAGATAAACATTTAACAAAAGCACCTGTTTAATTTCGATGTGTCATATATGCACATTTTGAAAATTCAATCCTCATAGGTGACACTAGGGGCCGAAAAGTTGATAGATGAAAAAGGGTAATTAAAACATTTGAAAATTAATGAATCCAAAGTTCCTAAATTATATAAGGAATACTTTGCATGAGGGATAAACCTTAGTTTAAAATAAATTTCAAAAATTAAGACGGTTAAATATTTTTTCACAAGGTACATTTTCTGACAGCAGCACAAAGCACTGCCTTCTGAATTATAATAACTAAGTAATTCAAAATTGCCCTGACGAAAAACCTAAGCGAAACATTTTGTCAGAAGTCAGTTAATTGTCCTCTGATAAAATCCTGGCTCTATACTATCATCAAAGTTAACAAAAATCTTATCTTTGCTTCTTGTATATCTTACTTTTTTAGCCCAAGATAAAAGTAAACGCTTGCTTAATTGTCAGTAGTTACTCGAGGAAAATTGTTGGCTGATCACTGGTTGCTGGTTTCTTAGAAATATTCAAAGACCCTTTAAATTGCTTTCTTTCACAATGAGTTTTAGTTTGGACTTCGTAAACAAATGAAGTACTTAAAAGTTCTTTGCTAGAAGGACAGTCTGGTTATACGAAAATGATGAATTTGTCATATAACAACATGTACTTGATTGTTTCTTTTCACTAATCCCCCGACATCAATGACTATGTTCGGTCAAACACGATCCGTTGTTCGATAATCTCCCGATTCTCAAAACAACATCATCGACCAAGTCGTACAATAACCTTTGAAATAATCGCCACTGACATAACACCTTGACCAAGTTGTTAACCCCTCACTTATTCCTCAATGCAAATGGACCAAATGTCCTATTTGCACTTTTTATTGATTCATTGACGGCCGGAAAGACAACAATACAGTATTGTTTACTTTTTATACATGTATTTTTATCCACTTACCACATCACCAATTACTTTCGAATCCCATTCTGAAAAAAATCTTCCCATAAGTTCCAATACCTATGTTGTCAAAGGCTAACCATATCCATATAAATAGTTTTGCTTCAAAAAACACAAAAGCTTAAGCGGAGTTTTAGAGATGATCCAACTTTATCTTATGCCAATTGGAAAAGATAAACAGTAATATCAGGAAGTAGAATGTATATTGATGTCAAGCAATTTTTTCATTCTATTCAACACTTTTTTAAACAAAAATTATTAGTCTTTTTACATACAGTTTAATCAACTGAAAAACATTTATAATTTAATCCTTAAATCCGACCCGGGCATTGCGAAAAATACGGGAACTGTATTTTTAAAGAGAAACCTCCTTCTTTAGTTGATTTTATAACGTCATCTTATGAAAGTTACGAGCTTTTATCAAAAATAAATAGTCTTTGTCTTCGCAAAAATTGATAATCTTCTCCGGGAATACTAAGACTTCAAGCTTTGTAAAAAGACCGCGACAAAGAAAAAATCTTTGGGTACTGTTTAGTGGCACACGTTGCTAAATGAAGATTCTGTTTCATAGCTTTTAATTAACTAATTTTTCTAATTGTTTAATTTATTATTTCAGTTGTTGCAACCAATAGGGTAGAGAAACCCATAATAGCCCCTCCTACAGTTATACGAAGACAACCAGGTATTCTATAAATAGGCTTCAAATGATATTTCATTCCTTTTCGCGTAAGCAGTTAACCTTCTCGCAACACGTCTTGGTAATTCAAATATTTTTTAAAGATAGACAATTCAAATTTTTGCAATTTTATCATTGTGATATCTAAAGCCTAAGTGATAATAAGCTCAATTTGTTTTATAAATTCTGTTAAAGCTGCATTAAGTTTTCCAAAGAAAAAATTAAAACGGTGCTAATCTAATTAATGATGTTCCTAATGAACGAGGTTACATTTGGTTCAACGATAAAAGCTCGAATAAATACAGAAATTACAGTATTTACCATTTACCATGCAGCATTTGGGATATAAAATTAGAACATGGTTACGTCATCAAAACTCGGGTCATTTAAACACAACTTTCAAAACGGTGAAATACGATAAATTAAACACAGAACTTCGTTGAATTTGTCATTTGTTACTTAGTAAGGGATACATAACACCATTTCAAATACATCTGGATATTAATGAAGGACAATTAATGCAATCTTTCATGTTTCACCTTCGATTCTAGGGTTTTCCGTACATCCGTGCGCATGCTCCAAGCTCATAATTAACATCGTAAAATACTGACCAACCGGTCAGAGGATTCCATTTATTTACAGCTAAAAGAAATGAAATTTTAGCAATTGAATGTCACGGATCGTGGTTAGAAGATATCTATTTTTAAAAAAATATATTTCTAGAAAATCAAAAAAAATTCAGAAAATTGAAAAACTTAATGCAGCTTTAATCTAGTCATTTGACCAATGTGGATTTGCGTTTTCCTTGTAAATGAATTATCGCTTTCTCTGACGTATCATTTCGGGAAACATTTTTATATCCGGGTTTTGAGACACGTTCTGTTTTTTATTTTATATTATCACATGATTTTTTTATTTAATGATTAAAATGAAAAGATAAGTGAAACAAATAATCAAACTGAAGCTATTTGTAAATAAATCAAATATATATACATACATTTATTTTGGATATTTGTTTTAATTAGTGATTAAACTAATTATGGATTTGATCAATTTGGTACTTGATTTAGCCATTTTTCTACTTTTATATTTCCGTTGGATTCTTAGTAACCTCAATAATACCTAACCATATCACAGAAAAACATATTTTGTCGACAAATTATTAAGGATTTAAGTTTTGTTTTAATGTTTAATAACCTTCTGATGATATGATGTTTTTTATTTTATAAGTTCAAGTTGAAATGTTTATATTAGGAACACACACACACATGCGTGTGTGTGAGGGAACTTAATTCCTCAAGGAGCTTAATGACGGTTATAAAAGGCTTGTTAATTATTTAATTTTAATTTTTTTCAGTTGATGGTGGAACCTTTGTAGTAAATGCTCCATCAATAAGACTTGAAGCTCAAGCTCCTCAGATAGCACCAACGAAAACCGTAGAAACCAACCCTATAAACGCAGGAACAGTGGTTCTTGATGCTCCGCCAGTTCAGCTTGGTCCGGATAGAGTTGTGGCTCCAGCTCAAACAATTGATGGAGGGAATACAGCTATCACCCAAAACATCGCCACATTAGAACCCCCGCCCCAAATAAATGTTGTAGATAATGGCAATTTTGTAGTACCTCAAGTTGCCCCAACAAATATTGTGGGTCAAGTTCCAACAACAAATGGCATAGCTCAACAACCTGTTGGACCCGTTTTTACCGGGCCTGTATCAGGTGGAGTAGCAGAACCCGGATTGATTCCATTAATATCAAATCCAACTTTTGCGTTCCAAAACAACCTTCAGCCATTTATGACACAAAGACAATTTATCGGAGCTCCAAGGGGAGGAGTTGTACCAAATCAGATAGGTTAGTAGTAAACCTTTTGAAGGCATTGATAACCAAGCTTATATACGGACAACAGTGCTTTCACTACCTTGGTTTCAATAACACTCGGGACATTGGTGTGATTGTCAGTTCGCTTGTCGAAAGTCGGTTGTTTTAAGGACTCTCCTTCAATAATTGTCTTGATATGAGATAAAAGAATTTTGACTGGGTATTTAACTCTATTTCCCCACTCTACATCACAAATTACATCTATAACCAGATTTTTATCTATTGCATTAGACGTTTAGTTAAGGCAATCAAATTCAAGTTGAATCGGCGAATAAGAATAAGGTAGGGTCACAGGTATTAGCTGTGTATTGAAACCTTTAAGTAGACATTTTCGGTGGTAACATTTTTCGAACTTTACGCTGATTTTTCAATAATTTTTCAGAACATTATCAATCCATTTAAGATTTTCTAGTTTAACAATCTGGTATATAAATTGACCAGAAAGTAACAGTCAACAAGTACATAGGCAATATCTTCATTTTTCATTCCTAAACCTGATTGATAAATCAGTCAAGCTAAGATTTATCTACATAAAAATTAACGCTGAAATAAAGAACAGCCGATTTGTATCGGGTACCGCTGCTGGTGGTGTAAACCTCCTCGATGGTATCCATAACTCAGTAGACAGTACTATGTGCTGTCAGAAAATGTACCATTTAGCAAAATTTGCAGTCGTTTCAACTGTTTGGCTTATGTTTTTTTATCTTTCAAACTTTTTGGTCTTAGTGTCACTCGTGAGGAATCACAATTTAAGCGGTATTTGTGTTATATATATAAAGCTCGTTATTTCTTTCAATTTCACGTCGGTTTTAATCGAATTGTTTGTAAAACATAACATTTCAACAAGACAAAGTCTCTGAAACTGATTGAAAAAGAAACAGCTTCAGTATAATTGTCAGATTATGAAATCTGGTAAAATATTAATATTAACATTTGCTAACAGAGTCAAATTGACCACCTCCAAATTGAAGCAGAGAAATGGTTTCCTCCATAATCTTAGAACTCATAGCCTCAATATTTGGTGAAAGAATTTCGACTTCGACGTAAACTCCCTTTCTTCATTCCCATCTGTTTTAATAACAAATGTCAATTTAATTCCATATGACAAAATTTTATGGTCATCGGGATAATAGTTTTATAATGATGTTGCGATTTCAGGTGTAGGTGGACCATCAGTGGTGTTTCCACAAGGTGTTCAAGGACTATCAAGGTTTAGCAACATCGAAGGAAGATTTGAATCTGGTTTGATTAACGAAAATGATGATTTACGTAGATTTCAATCTGCTGGGTTGAACGGCGGAATTGTAGGTCCAGAAGCTGGTGTTGGTGGTATCGGCGGAGTACAACAATTTCCAGGAACTATCGGTGGTACATTTGATGGACAGTTAGATAACAGAATTGATGATTCACGACTTGTTGTGGCCGGCGGTCCAGTAACAGCAGGGGGGCTTGTTGATCCATTAAACACCGCATTTAATGATGGAAGAAGCGATTTCATTGACAACTCGAGGATACTTAATACAGCAGCAGGAAATATAGGAACTGGACCTGTGATTGCATCCAATGGAATAGACAACTTTGTACCAGAAGCCTTCGCTTTTGAAGATAAAACAGGAGGAGTAGTCAAAACTCCAATAAAGAAAGAAAAATCACTTAATTCTCCAGCTACGAAAATGTCAATGACAAAGGAAACTAAAATAAAAGAACAAGAAGTTGTCAATAGCAAGTCCGAACCAAATTTACTTATAAGCGGTTCTGAAACAAAGTCTGTAATGGATGGTAACAGTGTGGACATAACTGATGTGCAATCGTCTGTTATAATAACAAACGAGGCTAAACTTCCAACAGAAGATGTAGTAAAGGCAGACGGTTCATTAGATATGACAGTTGTTTCTGTCAACACAGATCAAAAGAGAGATAAATCTAAAGTAAATATAGACTCTACTTCCGTTAATGCCAAAAAGGACGCAGAGGTATTGTTTACAACACTAAAAAGTACCACATGATAGGGAACAGATGGCAGAAAGTGTTAAAGTTTAAGCTGTCTGTGACAAAACATTCTTTGAATGTAAATTTAAAGGTTTTAATAAGATATTTTGCGTTTGAAGCCATTTTTTTTTTTTTTTAAAATAAACAACTATAATTTTACCAAAACTCCTCGCTTCCTGTATTTTACATGATAATTTTTATTGTCTTTTACAGTGCTATAAGTGAATAAAACCGTTGTCGTGTCATTTTAAGTGAGATAGCGAGATAAAAAACTTTAGACTTAACTAACTGGCATCCTTTTTATTTTTAAGAATGATATACGGTCTCCAAAAAGCATGTACAAGGCTTTATGTTAAGAATTTTCTTACAGAAGTGAAAAGGGAAAATAAAGTTGGCAGTAATATTTCACTGTTGGTTTACTTTACGTAATGGAACGTCTATACGTTGTTTATAAAAAAGTTCTTAAGCAAGTGATATAATATATTTTACCTAATAAATATCATTAAATATTTCTAGAAACATTGGTCCGTGGTTCATTGTTGTCTATATACCTTCCTAATTATGTCAAAACATGGTCTCAAAACACATAGATACTTTTCAAATAGTCCTTCAAATTTGTACAGTAATTATTCCAAATTTCATACATAAAGTTTGTTTACTTTCTCACACAGAATTAATATTAAATTATTTAAGACAAGTTTCTATTTTGAATTGTTTTACATTATACAGAAACAGTAACCAATCATTTTTTCTGTAACAATTTTTATGGGATCATTTAAAAACTGCTCAGATCATACTTTTGAAATATACATATGTACAAATGTTAAAAGAAATTGCAACGGTATAATAAAATAAATTGAACGTTACAAACTTTCTTTTTGATTATAATTTTGGTAAGTATTTATATATACAAGAAATTTAACCACATTTCTAATTTTTATCCACTGTCCACACTCCTTAGTATCTTTAGTTTAATAATCATCATTCTCCATTCTGCATATTTTCAGTAAAATTGTTTCGAGTTCTTGGTAACACTGACTGAATAAAATTATTAACTATAAATTGCTTTGATAATTTTTCAACACACGCATTTGATATTATATCTGTGAATTTGTTCCAGAGAGAGAATCATTTTTGTGTTGCAATATGAATTGCTATTCCCGACTACGATAGGTTAATCTGTACAGTCACGAATTGCTGTCACAAGAAGTCGTATGTTTCCGTGTCGAGCGGTAAAAATGATTATTAAGACATTATGAATTTATTCTCAGCGTAATAAATAAAAAGTCAGAGGACAGGAAGGAATGTTTAGAATTCTTAAAACATCAAAAACAAAATTTTATTTAAATTGAAAATTAAAAAAGAAATCTTAATTAAATTATTAACAAAGAACAGTATTTACAGTATTTTTATTTACCTTAATAATAATTAAATTATAATGCATGAATTTCAATAACTGTCTAACAATTTTACTCACATGCCATTATCCTTTACAGCATGATGAACAAACTTTTACAAGAACTTTCCAAATGGAAACAAACTTACAAAAACAAGCAGACAAACAAAAATTGACTACTGGTAATAGACCTGCTAAATCTCTGTTTTTAAGTACCAATATGGCAGGTATAGAAAAAGTTAAAGGAAAAAAAAAAAAAAAAAAAAAAAAGGATTTGAAGGCAAATAAACATTTGACCACGTATTATAAAATGACAATTTTTTGCTTACAATTCCAGTGTTGTAGATTATACACGAGTATAAAAATAAGTTCCGAAGGATAATGTCGAACAAGCATCAGGTTATTTCATAAACCATATAGCTTAACATACACGAATTAAAGTTTATAGAATTAAACACATGCACACCAATTTATGCCCAAATCACAATCGCAAAACACATAAAAAGGTTTCCAAACTCGTCGTTTCAGTTACACGCGTGTTGTTGACGGGTGTCCGGGTGCTCCGGAAGAGTAAGCACCTCCTGTCACCGATCACGTGCAAAATCAGATTTGAGAATGAAAGGAACATAGGACTACGGGATGTCAAATATATCGAGTATAAGTTTAGATACAGCGACTTTATATTTGTCAATAATATTTCGATTGTTATTGTATAACTTCAATACTTGCAAGTAACATAAAATGCAGGCAAGGCAGAAAGAATGGAGAGAAAAGTAGTACCATCTTATTTGTTGTTTATATCCAATCTCAATGTATAAATCTCTGTGGTTGTGTGAATGTTTACTTACAGAATATATTATAATTTACTTTTCAGATTTAACACGTAGTTTATATATATAAAAAGAATAGTTAATGCTCTCAAAGTAGTTGAGCCACATAACGGGGCGTCATTTTATTCTATCATTAAATCCAATGCCCGTCACAAAAACACAAACATACCAGTCTTTGTCCAAATCAAAATCCCAAAAACAAAGTAAAAAATGTGAAAGCTAGCTAATTTAATTATACACGTGAACTTCCATCAAGGAAGTGAGGCTTGGTGCTCCGGAAGGGAAAGCACCTCCTGTCTAGTCGGCTATTATCTTTAACACATTAAAAACTAATAACAATGATTATTCATTCTCCAAATGAAAAACGTGTTTCAATACGTTTCTTGCAGGATGCTCAAAAATGTCTGTTGTTGAAATCTTTACTTTTCCTTTAGATATTACAAAGAAAATAATTGATGATAAAACTATTAAAAAGACAATTTGATACTATAAAGGTTTTAACAAATAAAACATTGATAAATTTCAATATTAATAACCCGAAATTAAACTGAAAAACCCCAAAATCTTCAGTTAAGGACAAATGTAAGTCAAGCAATGGAAATGAATATGCAATGTTTTTCTCGATCTGATCTTTTTAATAAGAATAATAATTATTATAAGAAACAGTAATATCTTTCAGAATTTACGATAAAAAGGGGCGACTTTGGAATTTTAATTGTAAACTTTCTCTGGTTGGATGATGTTGTTTTAGAGCTCCTGGCATTGATTTTCAAATTATTTTTATCTATCAATTTTTTCGGCCACAGGTGTCACTAATGAGGAATGAATTTCCAAAATGTGCGCATAGGGCACAGATGTTATATATTCATTCAACTTTTGTAAACCCCCCAAAAAAAATAATAATAATAAAATAAAAATCTAAAAAAATGATAAAATTTGTTTTTAAATGTTTAGCTTGTGGATACCATTTGAAAAGAAGTTGTTGTTGATCCTGATTTTAATGTTTAAACGTACTCGTTTCTGAGTTACATTTCTTTTTTGTTTAAACCGTTGCATTGTTACACTTTACTTAATCAAATATCCAATATTTATATAAGATGATAACAAGTATTTAAAATGAAATGGTTCAACCTCAAAGTACTTCTTACTAAGAAAAAAAACTTTTTGTGTCTCTTTTACTCTAGATAGATTATTCTTAATTTTTGTGATTGACAGCCCTTATCTTTACCCATCAATCATCAATAACACGGGTAATTAATCAAATTTACAATATCTTGTAAATGTGATACATTTCAATTACATGTACTTATTCTGTGTCAATAGTAATATGGACATTGATATGATATATTCCTTTATTCGTTGACTAATGACAATCGACCTTTAATGAAATTGCATATAATAACTGGAAATTCTCATTGGACATTCTTAATTTTCTGAGATAGAAAATAATGGGCATTAGTAAGGCAATTTTGTTGGAAATCTAATTAACAATATGAGGTTATTCACGTTTCCGCCTTATAGAACCAAAATAAATAAACATCTTGTCCCTGAAGCATAACTGCCTAGTCTGGTGTTGATTTTAAGAAAATAGGAAATCATCAATATATGGTGTCATGTGTTCTTGAAACAATTAATTCTATGTTAGCATTTTGTCGTTTGATACATTGAGACTTACCTTTAAAGGAGAAAAGCTCTGGGTTTTGTCCCAATAAAACATTGATCAAGTTAGCAAATGTGCTTACAATCTTCGGTTTGATTGGAAATGATCATCTAGTCATTTACAATTCTCCTTATTTTTTTCTGGACATAGTCGTACAATAAACTACGCAGGGAGGGGATATGCTAAGACATGCTATAGGACTATTTATTGACCATCGACCGGTGAAAGGACAATAGAAAGTTAAAATTAGAGTTTGTGCTTTTTGAACTTCAAAGAATATAATTTAGGAAATTTGATAACAGCACTAATACGCCAGGGCAAAGGAATGGCTGATTAAAGTATGTGCTTGAAAAATGAAATAATTTTAGGGTCAAAGAGTCAAACAATTTATTTTTCGCTGTGATCAATTGTTTGCCTAATAATTTCCCTGTAATACTAAAATACTATTGAGCTGAAACAAAAGGTTTAACAGACTTTAGAACAAAAATGCCTACTATCTCCGTTTTGTATGAAATTTAATATATGTTTTATATGCGACATTACTATTTTGTTTCAAAACAACAAAAATCAATAAAACTAAAAAGAATGCAAGGAAAAAATAACAAACTAAATGGGAAAGATAATTGGATAAAATAAAGTTCTCTTTAAAAAGTCAATTTGTGTCTTAATTAAGTCTTTTTGTTACATCACTTGTATTCATACATTTATTATGGACTCCCAAGCGTACTATCAATTCTCCGTTACACATGTGCGGAAGGATTTAAAAAACATTTTTATCTTAAATTCGTAAAAAATCATTCATGAAAACTTGGTCTATGTAGCAATATCCGGTAGTTTTAATTGTTGATATTAATTTTAAATTAAGGTTTGTTACCTTATGCAAAACGTTCCTTAGCTGGATTTGGATTCAAATAATTTTGGAATTAGATCCAATACTTTTCAACTGTTTGGCTTATGTTTTTATCTTTCAAACTTTTTGGCCGCTAGTGTCACTGATGAGGAATAAATTTTCCGAAATGTGCACATATGGCACATCAAAATTTAACAGGCAATGTGTTATGTATTCACATCCATTTCAATTATATATACAAATGTAATTGTTTAAATATAGGAAACTGGTGACTACCTCTGACAAGCCCTGTACTTAAGATTATGACGAAGACGTGATAAAAGCCATGTCATCTGATTTTGTGGCATAGAGAAAACTATCAAATGATTTTCATTATTCACTGGCATTCGTTCTGTTAAAAGTTAAATCCTTATGAACACGTCAACAAAATACCGCCATTGAAATTTTAGAGTTCTATTGAATTTGTTCAGTTGGCATGCTCTTTATGACTTCATGCTACAGCAAGAAGTAAAACTCTATATATTAACTCATGATGTAGCTAAGAACTCTTCATTAATAGTTTAATGTATTAAATAGTAAACATAATGATTGAATTTTTTTTGTTAATAGGTGCATAAATATATCTATATTGCTATTTTTGAGATTAGGTGTCTCTTTGGTTAAGTTTTTTAAACCACGGTTGGTGATTTTAGTGCCTCTCATTCCTTGGTTCGATTCCCGCCCGGGACAGATTCTAGTGCAAGAAAAATTGTCATTCGTAAAAGTCGTTGTTTATCGGTTTTTTTCACATCGTCCTTGAACTCACCACTTCGATATTAGTGTTGGAATATTGACTTGTCTTAAATCTTTAGTACTAAACTTAACACTTATTTAACACTAGTTGAGTTAAACACATTGACACAGAGTAAAAATTATTGTATTTTTGAACGCAAGTATGACGTCAATAAAACAATATTCCAGATAAATCTTAGTCAGAAACTCTGTTGGAGTTAAATGTAAACTACAAGTATTGATTAGGAAAGAAAACTTTTTGATTATAATGGAACACGAAATGACGTTTGTAAAACAAACAACCAAAATAAATAAATAAATCAATCAATTAATAAAATAATGATGATTATATAGGATAAGGAATATAAAACAAGATATTTCAAAGAGTTAACCAAGTTGTAAAATCAATTATTTAGTCCACGGGAAAACAATAATAAATCCATCCTTTCATAAGAACACTTCTTAAATTTTCATGTACAACATGCAATGATGTTTTTAAAATTAGAAAAGAGTAATCCCCTGGTGAGACAAAACAAAATTATTCCTAAAAGCTTTCATCTTGAGCGATATGTGCAATTTTGTCTTATTATTCCCAACATCTTACTCGCCGATCAAAATATCGTCTTTACATTCTAATTTATCTTAGATGTTAAAGTAAACGTGAAGAATTATTTGTCATTGTTCTGGATGGCAAGGTTTTTTTTATTGATTTTAAAACATCTAAGAACAAACAATTTTTTGCAATCATTGCAATTCCGTCAAAATAGATTCTACAAGAAAGTTCTTCTATCAACACCATATACAACCAATTCTGGTCAGTAATTTGACACAAACATAGATCTATGAATATATACAAGATCTGCTGTTTTAGATATATATATATATATAACACAAATACCGGTGAAATTTTAATGTACCAGATGTGCACATTTCGAAACTTCATTCCTCATCAGTGACACTAAGACCAAAAAGTTTGATAGATAATATTTTGTATGTATTTAATTATATATGATACTAAAGGTAAGCTACTTTACCGGTCTTAATTAACTACGGAAGTTCACGCGTATAACTCAATTGGCCAGTTTTTAAAGTTTTTACCTTGTTTTGTTGGAATGTAATTTTGTTTGTGTTTTATTTTTATATATGTAGCGTGTATTAACATAAAGATGAGTATAAAACGTCATTGTATAGCCAACGTAAAAAACGGATCAGGTATTTTGGTTTACAGATAATTTTTTTAAATATTGGAAAAAGCATAACGTTTCTAATATTAAGCCCTTTAAATCAAAACTATAATTTACTTGTGGAAAGATCAAAATTAACTAATTAAGGAATAACTCTACCTTATTCTAAACTGGATCGCATCGTTCTACTAAATGTCTAAAGTTGCACAAATTTAAAATAATCTGATGTTGAAGAAGATTTTTTATTTTGAAAATCTACTTATATCAATTTCTTAGCTGGATATCGATTCATATAATTTTGGAACTTTAGATTCATTATTTTTCAACTGTTTGGCCTATGTTTATTATCTATCAAACTTTTCGGCCCCTAGTGTCAGGAATGATTTTTCGAAATGTGTAGATATGGCACATCAAAATTAAGCAGGTATATATGTTATATATTTTCTAAATTGCTGTTCCAATTCCAAATGTTCAAAATGAGAGCCACTTATAACTTTTTTGTTTTAAGTTGAAATATATAAAGAGCTTTAGTTTCTTTTCTAATTTCTACCCTAGAATATTAAACGGGGAATCCAATGTTCTTCATAGTGGGAGCTTGTTCGTAAAATTGTCGATATCCATAATGCATGTGGAAAACTGAAAAAGAAATGGTTATATAGAAATAATAAGAAAATATAGATTCTTCTTATTGCTAACGGAAGCAATACAACCGTTAATCCCTGTCCCTGCACTCCTACTGATAACGTTCTAGAAAATCAATGTCGGGTTCATTCTCAAACACTAAGGAATAAAAGAATCCATTATGAGTATCCATGTAGGATAGGGAAATCTCACCCGAGGGGTTGAATATTTCAGTCAGAGACGAGGCTTGCCGAATAATAGAGTGAGTTTCTGTAAGACGTTCTGTTCAAGATTTTTCAGTTTTGTGGTAGAGCGCTCGCTTGTCACCCAGAAAGGGCAAGGTTCGATCCTCAGCCGGGTACAGTCGGTTCGATTATTTTGCTTACAAATGAAGCATTGTTGATTTTAAGTCAATAAGAAGATCTCTTTCTTTTTTGGTAATCGAAAGTAAGTTACTTTTTCAGAATGATCCTCAAGCTGTCTACTGCGTCGATGTACAATTAAAATAAAATCTTTTTTGCAACCAAATTTGGCCTAATATATATATATATATATATATATATATATATATATATATATATATATATATATATATATATATATATATATATATATCTTTGGCAGTATCTGTCGCGAACCTAATTTATTAATCGTCTTACATATATTAAAAACCCATATTCTGCTACACACATTTTCTCTTCTCCAATACAATAGAATCAATTAATTTTGATAAATTATAAACAGAGTAAATATTTTATCTTTGGATTTGAATTTATTTCATGCTTTAACTAAAATTGTATAGACCGTAACACAGTAGCACAGAACTGGCAATCGGGGAAAAAATTTCAATTGCATGTGACTCTGAAAACACACAGGATGTCTTATAGATAACAACATACATCCATTACCATATTCAATAAGATATAGTGGTGGGTAGTCATGATTTCTTCTTCTCACTACTTATTTCAGTTGCTGCTAGGGGCATACCTTATATGAAAAAAAGCTAAGCAGTTATGTCTAAATTTTTTTCGTTATACATGCCCCGTGTGCACCTTTTTCTAGTTTAAGGCATAGGGAACCGGTTTGGTACCAAAAAAATGATTAAAAAAGACTGGTCAAAAAATAATAATTTTTTTTTTAAAATCGACAAATATAGACCCTCATTAGTTTTTGTCGTTGAGTCGACAAAGCGCCGTGATTCTTTAAATAATAACATTTTGGACTTTAAAATCTGGCTTTAATTAGAGAAATTCCTACGATGGTGTCAGCGTGAAAACTTTCTGAGCCATTACACGCTTTTATATTGTAAACTTTGGCTATAATATTTTAACATTATATTGTAGATAAAGACCTTCCGCTCTTCTTTGCTTTCCGATAAAGGGTGGTAACATATGCAAGTATAAATCTCAAGCATATTGAAATAAAAACTTTTTAAAGGTAATTATTCTTCAGTTCCTGTATGTCTACTAAGTTCTGTTTATAATAGCTATGTCGAAAGTTTAAATCCCATTTGTCATACAAGGCTTTAAAAAGTTTATCAGTTTGCTTGTTGAAGGTAGGTGGGTTTCTCTTGGTAGTCTGGTTTTCTGTGATGTAAAACATCACATCAACAATAACAACATACGATAATATACACAAAGTTATATCTTGATAAGTATACTAATTAAAATCATTAAACATTGGATATATTTATTTAAAATGCATTTTAGTTAACCACATACATCAGTATGCAGAAGTATATGTAAAGAGAAAGGAAACATTCATGGAAGTTCCCATGTTCTATAAATATACATTATGTCATACAAACAAGAAGTAAAACATACTACAATGTTACATAAACACGAAGGTTATATATTCATTACTTAATAACAATACGAAACATTGACTACTTATTGTTAACATATATTTTCCTGGCATTTTTCTTTCTGATTTTTAGTATCGCATATACCCTGGTTGCGTTAGAAAACCAACTTTGTTACTCATGATATCGTGAACCATAATCAAATTTCCTGCCAAGTGTGAACCATTCAAGGATCGCAGATTAAAGGGATAGCACTCTTCCAGTTTCAACATTTAGGCGTTTTAAATATACATAGTTTTTTAATTTGCGAAAAAGAGAAAACAAAAATCAAAAAATAGTGTGGAAACATTCGTCAGGTATCGTCCCCAATCATAATACTTTTTAAACTTTTTGGAAAGCATCGGTAAGCGTCATGATTTTTCGTAAAGCATCTAAAATGATAATTGAAAAACTGAATCTTTCTGATGAAATGATGCTATTTAAAAACAATTAAACCTAATTCGGCAAAATAGTATCCTTAAAACGATTAACCAAGTTTAAAATACAATCATCATCTGCAAAATTAAAGTATCTGTTTGTGTTATCTAGAACGTCTTTCTTAAATTGTTACTAGTATGTTTCAATTTCGGTAGCATTTAAAAACACTTTTACTTTAAAAGACACACATTAAGTACAAATATACCACTTTTAGCCATTACAACATTATAGGATGCTATCGCACAAGTTCTATTTTACCAATAAAATAGGGGGAAATATATAATACATAACCATTAATATCTCTACTTCTAAACCTGAATTTGTTTTGTTGAATGAATCACTCGGTACTTGTCTTAAAACCAGTTTTGCGAATTTGTATCACTGATCATTTTAAACAGGTACACATACGTTGAAGTTGAAATTATCATAATCGGATAGATTAATTTGTTCCAATTCAAGTAGATTTCGAAACTGGTTTTATTTCTTTTCTTTTCTGTAACATGTATAACTGTTTAAACATCTTCATTGTTATAAAGTTTCCGTTCGAACGTGTGAAGACTTCTTTGTGCTTGAAGTAATATAGGTAGTGACTCCGTGGTTGGTCGAGTTAAATACCTCCATCTTTCTTCTAGTATGTTTTTGGTTACCACAGCAACGCCTCAAATAAAACATTCGTTTGAATGTGACGCGGAACTTCTCGCTGAACCAACAATATAGAATGAAATTCATTGAAGATTTCAAACCAAGCAAACAACACGTGACATCAATAACGATGTAAATATTCTCCGGAATGTTTTGTGCGTCAAAGTCGTAAAGATGCTTGTAACATATGACTACAACATATGGAGCTTGGCAGATGAAAAAGACAATGACAATGAAGACGAGCATGATGGTTATTTTCAATTGCTCCGCGGATATCATTGTTTGCATTTTTGAATCAATTCCAAGTTGATATCGTAAATATTTTGACGATTTGTAAATTTCCACAATCAAACGGATGTTTAATGCCAGCAATGCTAAAAAAGGCAATATTGCACAAATCACCCCGTCAATTATCCAAGCATAACAAATTTTATATATCTTACTGCGACCCATTTCCGTAAGTTCTACAAAATAACTCTTTTTCTGTGTGCATTCGTCGTAGTGCCAGTTTATGGTAATTCTGAAGAAATTTAAACATCTGCAACAAAGGGATGCTGCAAATGTAAATCCAACGACTGCTCTCGATCGCCATATTGTACAGATTGACGCGGCTCTAAGTGGATGGCATATTGCGATGTATCTTTCTACTGCAAGGATAACAGTCAACCATACTGACGTTAATAGGAAGGTGTGAAGAAATATCTGCGCATATTCAAAATAAATATTGAAAATATACCATTCTCTTCTGGATAATTGGTTACCAATTAAACGTGACGAAAAAATGACGAGAAATCCAAGATCGGCAATGGCTAATGATTTTAAGTAGATATTAGTCGATGTACACATGTGTTTTCGACTCAACACGATGACGGTCATAATTATACCGACGATTCCAATCAAACATATTATCAGCATCAACGAATCGAAGAAGGTGACATAGGTAGAATTGCCCAACGTATCCGCGATGGTTGTGTAGTTTGAAGAGAAATCCGTTTCATTTCCGGTAAGATTATAGCCACAGTATTCGATCTCACAATGTGTATCGTTTATGCAGTGGACCACATAGTAACGTACTCCATCCATCTTGTATCTGAATTATTGTTTGGTGCTGGAGTTATTAATATTTTGAGTTTTCAACAGAGCAACTTTGCTGAAAGGAAAACCTAATGGTAGTAATCTGCAGGAGTATGCACGAACATGGTGACAATTTAAAATCCAATATTCCAGCTGATACCTGTAAACGATAAATGTGATACAATTTATCACTTGAAATCAAGTAAAAATGAAGAAAATACGGGATTTTATAACGCGCAGGCCTATAGCATCTACTGTGGAAAAGAAGCAAGATTTTGTTAAAATGCTACCCAGACTAATTGACAAGTTTGCTTGATACAAAAAGCCCCTAGAACTAACTTCACTTGTATAAATAAAAATATTCACGCTGGATCATTATTTTTCCAATTCCATTTTGCCATCGGACCACAACTCGCCTAGAGTCTGTTTTCTTTATCGGTGGTCTCATTATGTGTTAGGTATCCATTGTCTTACGCGAATTCGGTTAATTTTTTACCTTTGTTTCATTCGTTAAAAGCCGTATTTAGGGATTAAGGGGGGGGGTTAACACGAATTATGTTCAACATAGGCACTAGAGACACGGAGAGACAGATGAACAGACGGACAATTCCTTAGAAATCCTCCGACTAAGTTTTTTATATATTTCATATTTTTATTGAAACCATTCTTGCAAGGGATGCTGAATCTTTGGTTGGTAAAATAAAGCTTTTTCGTATTTTTGGTACAGCCGCTGTAAAATAAGCGTAATCATTAAAGGCCCTTCTATGGCACTGTAACCACAACTTCCAGTGCCCATCCGAATTTTATAGCTACTGGTGCAAAATATGAGTTGTGTTCTTGGGCTGTTTTCGTCATTTATTTGTATAGTTCTGCATTGTAAATTACGTTTGTTGAGCATTGCAAACTACAGGTTTTACAGTTGATGATATTTCTAGAATTTAAGGCATTTAGATTTTCTTAAAACAAAACAAATACGGATTTCTTTAATTCTATGGTAATTTTTTACCGCTAAAAGCTTTTATCACACAATGCAACCTACAGCTTCTTGCCAGCTGAGTAAATTTTTCAGAAGTAATTTTACATAGTGGGCAAATAAATTTCTCTCGCTCCCTTTATTGTGCTCGTAAATTTTTCTTGGCATGATAGATTAAAGCTTTAAGGGCAGACGGTACATTTTGGTAATCATGACTTATACTCTTACACACACACACACATATATATATATATATATATATATATATATATATATATATATATATATATATATATATATATATATAATCAAAATGCATTGTTGCCAGAGTTTGAACAAATCTATCAGTCTTGCTGATGAAAAATGTTCAAGTCATACGAGTGTTCTTAATTGACTGTTATAAATTATCAAAACAAAAACTGCGTTGGCATACACATGGAAAACCCTTTGTACTGTTGTGCATTAGTAAATTGCTTTTACTCACAAGCACTCAATAAATCAATACAATGCAATTTGAAGGAAAAAATTACAGTGTGAAGCTTTCAAACTGTTCATGAAGCGTCTATTATTAATAATATTCAGGAGATTACAGCTGGGGAAAAATCATCAACAAGAGCAACAACAACAACATAAAGAAAAAAGCAAAATTAAACGTGATAAACGAAAAAGAAAAATAAAGTTTGGATAATAGTGTAAACCATATAGCTTTTATCTATGTTTTGATGGTTTCAATAAGGAAGTTACTTTGAAACCTTCGATACGCCTAAGCAAGCAACTAGACGTCCCATAACCTTGCGACCTCTAGTGGGGTCTAAGAGTCTGCCTTGAGCGCGAGAAATAAGGGGTTTGACCCCGTCGGGTCACACATAAGACTGACGCTACATATTAAGGGGACATAGTATAAAATGGTTCACCCGGTGTCAAGATTTGTGACTTGGGGAGTGGTATGCTTGTCATACTGACTCGGTGAGCTAGCATCTTAACAAAAACTCGCTCGAGTGCGAAGGTATGCCACGCATTAATATCTCACACATATAAGAAAAATAATTCTATTTTTTTTAAATATCTTGAAGCAGAAACACCTCAAAAATAAATCGCGAACAAAAGGTTAAACACCATTCCGAATGAAGCGTGTGATGTGTGATGTAAATTTTATTTTTTTTTATCAAAGAAAACAAAAAAAGGGAACAAAATAAATACATGTAAACAAACAAATAAATAAATAAATAAATTGTGGGTATATCTGCTATATCGCTGATCGACCAGACATTACTTAATAACCTCTGAAAACAATTTTGCACGAGGAACTTTATCAATTTACAAAGTTCATAGACTATCCTGTTTTCATTGGCACTCTCACACACCAGTAAATTAACCCAAATTTCCCCTAGTGAACTCTAAAAAACATTATTTGTGCTGTCTTATGGTTTCCTTTTAGGAAATTTTCTTTTAGAAAGTTTTTAGATTTCGACCTTTAATAGATGTGTAAATAAATTTTGTTTCGTAAGAGAAAAGTGTCATTGGTACGTCAGAAATTTGACTTAATTGGTGGTATTTGCCATGGAGCAATTAAACCTATTTCTGTTTTGAATGTTACTATTGAAAACTGTTCAGATAAATTTTGTTTCGTAGTAGATTGTATACGGTACATCTGAAATGTTATTAATTATTTGCGATTAAACTAATCTCAATCATGTCCATATGACACAAGAATGTGTGCAAGTTGCTCACGAATATACGACAGCTACGGAGTGGAGTGGAGTGGAGTGATGGTGTTTTACGCCCCAGTCAATATTCTTTCACTTATTTCAAGGTGGTCAGTTCTTGGACAGTGGTGGTTTTATCTTACCGTCCCACAACTAACTGTCTCAATATAAGCAGAAAAAAATCGACTCCTTTTGTCGTAAAACCATTTCCGGTATTGATCACGTGTTAAACTGGGAACCTGGAAAACCGCCCTGACACTATGCTTAGTCGAGTCGTTAAAAGGATCTTGTCTAGAGCAATAACACACATCAGATTTAAATATGTTAATCCCTCTTAACATACGTTCAATAGTTATTTCCCAAAAGAATAATACAAATCATATCTAATTTAGCATTACACAACATGCGAATAATAATTTTTTTTCTTAATGACACTAAGTATCGTTATGCAAAAGTTTCAATGATAATACCAATCATAATTCCCATCAGATTCTCCATGGAGCTTAACGGAAAGATTTTTCGATGCAAGAGATACCACAATATCAAAATGCTACTCGGATTAGTAGAATTCCTACGTAATGTTGAATGTGTTTTTTCAGGGAGAATAATGGATTATACTTTATGACTTGTTAATAATAAACCACCATTTGAAATCATTAATCAAATAGATTTAAACATGTTAGTAAACAGAAAATATTTGATTTAGAACTGCTATTGTGGTAGATAAAATATGTACATTTATTAATTTGCTTCACGCTTATGTTTTGCTGATGAAGTGCTAACAAGGACGCGGCATCCAAATGATAATCACGCCTATCGCGTACTTTTAAAATAAGTTTCTGCACTTAATTTTTTGAATATTTCTTTTTATCCGAGCTTGGATATTGTATTTTTATTAACTTAATTTTTTTGCCGAGCTAATCCTTGTTGAATGTTGATTAACCTAAATAAAAAGAGCTAAATCAGACTTTACTGGAACTACAACATTGGAAATCATCTGGTGCAAGTTGACGTTATTGTTTATCTTGTGCGTTATTTAGTACCTAAATCTTTATTAAAGCAGAAAGCAATTTGGAAAACATACAGCCAATGCCGCCATGCACACGGGGTTTTTTTTAGCGTGCAACGCCTGTCATGACAAGGGGCATCGGTTTTTAAGGTCTCATCCGTGACTTTCATTTCTAATTGCCGAAAACTGAGCTAAAGAACAGTCATTAACTTTTTTCACGTCTTGATCAAACCCGGGTTCGAAACAAAGCACAGAAACAACAAACAAAAGCAAACTGGACAAGAAATGATAACTACATATTATAATACTCCTGACTTTGAACAGGCGTTAGGTCAAATGATAAATGATGACCAGTGGCGCGGGGATACACTATTGGAGAGATCTTTACCATCTTACTTATTCCACAATTCATAAATACACACGCGATTTAAAACGTAGAAAAAACACAATTGTTGTGTGAAGAATTTTGAATTTTTAAATTCAAAATTCTGCACATGACACCAGTATTCACATGACACTACTATTCGCATGACAGCACTATTCACATGACAACACATACACTATTCACATGACGCCATTATTAAAATTAACATTATGTAAATATGTTAGACATAATTTCTAAATTATTTTTAAATTCTTAAATAAAGACACTTTGGAGAAACTTTTAATAAATACAAATGTAAATAAATAAATAAATAAATAAATAAATAAATAGAATGAAAGATAATTACTTACTACTTTTATAACAATCACATATTGCAAACCTCGGAAAAATCTATAGGATAAAAAAGTTTATTTTAATTGTAATATACATTTTTTAAATGTATCGAACGGCTAAATCTAAAAATAGGTATATAAGATTATTATTCTTTTCAGAAAAATAAAACACATAAACATTCAAAAATTTCTTTTAAAAGATAGGCAAGCAGAAATAAAAATGGAAAAAACTCAATTTTTTAGATTGATGATTTGAAAAGTACTCTTAAACTAAAATCAAAATGTCATTTAGATAGAAAACGCAAATTAAACATACAATAAAAATAAATAAATAAATAAATAAAAATTGAAAAAAATTGAAAATAAATAAAAAAAAAAAAAAACTAGAGAAAATGGATTATTTAATGTCAATAATTCAATTTGAGTATAAAAATAAATAAAAAAATAAAGTAGAGAAAATGGACTACTTAATACCAATAATTTAACTTGAGTAAATAAATAAATAAAAATAAATAAATAAATAAATAAATAAATAAACTAGAGAAAATGGATTATTTAATTCCAATAATTCAATTTGAGTAAATAAATAAAATTTAATGAAGAAATAAATAAATAAACTGGAGTAAATGGATTATTCACTGTAAATAATTAAACTGGAGAAAATAAATAAATAAATAAATAAATAAAATTTATTCTAGAAATAACATATAATAACATCTTACCATTTTGAATTCATTCCTTTCTTTTCCTTCCGTTATCGAAATTTAAAGTATTTCTTCGGAAGCGTTAAAACACGCACTCACACAGAATTGGGTGATAACACCATTCCCTGTTTGTGTTTTGCAATCAAAATGTAATGAGCCGAAGAAATGATTAATCCGGTGCCAGAAAATGGATTAAATAAACTTATTTTTCAGTGATAAAAAGTCTTCCTATGTTTTTTTTCCGTTCGTCTTAACTGTAAAATATTACGCGGCTAAAAAGAAAAAAAACTGAAATAGGGAAAATAGATCTTGATAAACTTTGCTTTGATAAATACCAAATGACATATTATATGTCTGTTGTAAGAAAAATCCCCTTTTTCATGTAATTACAGTCTTTTTTTTTTGCTAGAAAAAGTATAGATGTTGACAAATTAAACGGTAAAAAAAAAAATCCTCCAGTTTTTCTCAGCAACGTTTGAGTAAAATACAGCTTAAGAAAAGGCGCAACTAAAATTAACTTAGGAAAAAATGGTTCTCCACAGTTAATTGTGCGATATAAAAAAATCTTCCGATGTTTCATCCAATATGAAATATTACGCGAAAGAGAAAAACAAAAGCAAGCATCTATTAAGTTTCCTGACGAATCTGTTTATTTATGATCAAAACAAAATCAGGGAAAATCATCATATATCAATATTGAATTTCTTGATAATTGGAGGAAAATTAGTCAAGTCTATGCGGAACGGTTTTCATAAGAGACGTGTTTGATTTACCATCTTCATAAGAAAGCCGATCAGATGTAGTGTCATGATGTTACAAGATTTAATTTCCTTCATTGGATTAAAACATTGAATATCTGAATTTTGTAGCAGACAGGTTATGGTCAAGACCTAATTATATTCAAAATGTAATTACAGTGGTCAGACAATGTAATATGGAGAAGAGGAGTGGTTTAAGGCCGAACTTTCTGCCTTAACGATGTTAATATACTTTTTGTTATTGCTGTCTGGCTACGATGGTAGCAATATAAAAATAGTAACTGAAATGGTTAGGCAGAAAGATCCACCTCACCATCGACTAACTCAAACACAAAATCTTTATCACAGTCCCTTTTTATGCCTAAGATGTCATCATTAATGCAGAAAGTTCGGCCTAAGAGGGGAGATCCACTTACTCAACACAAAACCAGTATTACAATCCATCTTTGTTTATGTGGAATTTAAAATCATTAAGGTAGAAAGATCAGTCTAGGGGAGGGGACTGTCGAGGAAAATCAGTCTGGGGGGGGGCGTCGAGAAAGATCAGTCTAGGGGAGGGGACCGTCGAGTAAGATCAGTCTGGGGGGGACGTCGAGAAAGATCAGTCTAGGGGAGGGGACCGTCGACTAACTCAACACAAAGTCTGTCCTACAGTCACTCTTCAGTTTATGCGTAGCTAACCAGCATTAAGACAGACAGCTTGCCTAAGTGGGGGAACCGTCAATTGACTAAGTGAACACAAAGTGGGTTCTAGAGTTTTTCTCGGTTTTTACTGTTTTAACTGCTCTGTGTGAATGCGGTCCATGTCTTTTTGGGGGGTCGAACTCTACAATTATTGTGTATATATATACATATTTATTTCATGCCATTGGCTATTATTCGTTTCGTACTTATTTGCTTCTGATATTCTACATGTAATTTGTTTGAAATTAAAAAATGAAATATAGCACAGGATACTAATCATCCGGCATGGATATAGGCATGCTTAGGACAATTACTCCAGTGCCCGTCTTAAGTCGGAAGTTCAATCATCAGTGGACCAAAAAGAGTTTGACTTTTATTGCCAAGACTTTCTTTACTGTTTATTCCTTACAAGTTTTGTGTCGAGTTCTTGATTACGTTGGCTGTTTGCAAATACATACATATACACTGGTGTGGAATGATTTTCCGAAATGTGCACATATGGCACATCAAAATTTAGCAGGTATTTTGTTTTTTTATATATTTACTACCCCTGAGCGGGTACCGCTGCTGGTGGTGTAAAACTCCCCGAGGGTATCATTAACTCAGTAGGCAGTACTTTGTGCTGTCAGAAAATATACCATTTAGCTAAATTTTCAGCCGTCTTAAATTTTGATTTGAAACTAAGAACTGTTCCCTCGTGCAAAGCATTCCTTAGCTGGATTTGGATCCATATAATTTGGAACTTTAGATTCATTAATTTGCAACTGTTTGGCTTATGTTTTTATCTATCAAACTTTTTTGGCCCCTAGTGTCACTGATGTGGAATGATTTTCCGAAATGTGCACATCTGACACATCAAAATTTAGCAGGTATTTGTTATATATATATATACATGTATTTCAATTGTAATTTTTTTTCTTCTTTCTTTTGAGAACTAGCGATACGGTATTTGTATGAGTACTTACGCACTTGCCATATTTGAGGGACAAATTGTCTAATAGCTAAGATTTATATTGCAAGGTTGATTGGTCTAATCTCCAATCAGATAAGTGGATCGTCCTTGTTTGAGCAAGTTAGGCGGAGTAATAGATGAATACTAGCAGAAAATGTTGAAAGTTAACATTGCAATGAGTACTGTAAAAAAGTGTATTCATAATATTGAGTATTGAGACGAATATCAGTATAAGTCTAAAACACTGCAGTAGAGAATATGAAATTAATACTGTTGTACACACCATCGAGATTTTTTTTATTGGCCTGCTTTTTTAATGTTGGGGGCCGGGGCAAGGGTGGGGAACATGAAGATCTGTCCGGAGTCTTGAATTGAAATCGAATCTAGGCAATTGGAAGCATTGTGATTTAGAGAAAAAACATTTTTATTCATAAGGCATTTGGTAAATATTAATTAAAAAAAATACAGAAGTATGTATTATCAGCGACATAAAGGAAGGGAAGTACGCCCTGTACGCATCCCCCCCCCCCCCCCCGGATTCACCACAGCTTGGTCACTTCGAAACGCTCAAACTTTTACATGTGTAATGTAAAAAACTACACTTTGTTATTCTGTCTTAAAGTTTAACTAAAACAATGTCAGGTTTATCTTTTTGGGTCATATACTGTTGTAATTAAGCGTAACTTGGTTTCTGTCACGTGACTACTTTTATAAAAGTACTTGTAAAGTGTTTTCGTCTTGTAGATGTAGGTTTCCCTCGTGTCTTATCTAGCTGCTTTCATAGGCTGTTGAGGGGGCCTTAGTGGCCGAGTGGTCTAAAGCGCATGGCTACAAAACACAGTGCCTCTCGGGCAGATCCTGGTATGAGAAACTTTGTCAGTTCAGTGTCGGTGTTTTTCTCCGGGCACTCCGGTTATCACCACCATCCCAGAACTGACTGCCTCGATATACGTGAAAGAATCAAGCCTTGAGGGTAAAAAAGTTACTCCACTCCATTCTTTTAACGGTTGTAATTGGTAATTGCATTTCGGTCAAAAGCATTTCGCATAGAGTGTAGCGGTCATTTTTAGAACGGTGAAGGGAAACGGAGTACCATCTACATTCAACAAACTATCATTCAGTGTTTTTAAGTCATATATTTACTTTAGTAATAAAATTATTTTAAGAGGTAGTTTAGACAGGATTTATCCTCATAAAATTGTGTGTAATATACATATTAGAAACTAAATATTTAAAATGCAAAGTTTTACTAAAATGTCTTTCTTCAATATGAAACAAAATCCAGACAGGTGAATTTAAAAATTGCGGATTTTTTACTACACTAATATTTCCATTAATAGTTTAGGTAACAAATTAATTGGCCAAATGAATACAATGTCACTCCAAAAATTAGTAGGTTTTTATTTCCATTGGTCAAAGTTTGTTTGAAAATAAGTTCATTTCGGTTTATGAAAAGATGTTTAACAGTTTTAATTTATCAGGCTATTGCGACCATGAATTTGGCTCAGACTCAACTGTCTGACTGCAAACTTCAAACAATTTTTGCATTATAACTAAATATGTTGTTTCTTGACAAACCTCGCAAATGCGTTAAAATGTGATAGGGTTTTGTGCCATATATAGATTTCCAAGTTCCTAGATCTTTCATTTCATGACAAAATATGTTTAAAGTTTTTATTATTCAAGGTCATAGTTACCTCGAATGTAGATCAAGTTCAACCAGCATTATAAACTTAAAAGATCAAGAGCTTAGTAACACCCCTTTCCACTTTCATTGCAATTGGTAAGCTAGTTCTAGAGAATTAGTTTACAGGTGATAGACAGTGGACAATGGACAACAGAGCATCTGAATAAGCCACCTTGACCATTCAGGTGAGCTAAAAAGACAGAAGATCTAATTATATTTTATATATTTAATATGTACTTAAAAATCATATAGTTACATAAACATGTAATTTTACTGATACTTGTATAAAGTTAAAGCATGTATATAAACATATATATATATTAAATATGTATTTATAAATATATAACTACAATTTCAAATACAAAAATCTTAAAATCAGACCTTTAAATATTTCCACCTTAAATAATGCAACCTGTCTAAACCAAATCAACCATTCATAACTCATCTTATAGTATTGGGTTGCATTACAAATATTCATTGGTCAATCAACCTGTCCAATCAAAATCTGTCTAAAGTGAGTAACTGCATTAGGTTTGTAACATGAATGTTCATTGGTCAATTAATACATCAGAAAATTAGTCAAAAATTAACCTGTCTAATATATTCAGTACAGATGGTGTTTTGTTTAATCAGGTTCCACTATAATTACAACCAGGTTACACATATTTATACATGGAATCTTCCAAAACACAAACTATGATATATACTATCAAAATTGTATTATGTATGACCATTAGATTTACAAATCTCTAAACAGATTCATGTTTAAATTCAATTCCCTCTTACAACCCCAGGACACTATCATTCAAATTATACAAACAACAATAGCCATTGGATACCAATTGATAACAATGAGGTCAACCAATGTACTATATGGTACCCCCATCATTTGTGCTGAGCTATCCCTATAAAAGTAATGGATTATGCCATGGTTAAATATGCTAATAGCAACACATCTGAAAGGGATATTAAATTCAATAATAATGGAAAATGATCTTATTTAATTTTTTCCAGAATTGCACCAATTTTTTGGGTAAAACATTACAATATAAGCACAAGACTCTGTGTCCATTAGATACAAAATTACCACATGAACATTAAGGTGCCTGGTGGTACACTCGTTAAACAGTTTGGTTAGGCCAATCACAAAGTAATATGTTCAAACTTATGTCAAAATCACTACACAATGCACTCATATAAAATTTTTGATGAATACAGTTTTACAGTCCAATGAACAGGATACATACATTTAGGGTTCTCTACTTTTACCAGTGGCAATAAAATTCAGCCTTTCCCAGTATATGATTAAAAACCACAAGCTTTCTAAGGTTCGCTAGGTAAATGTTTTGCCTCATACTGGTTTTAATATGGGTATTACAATTCTAAACAAAATGAAAATTATATATCTGAAGTTTGGACCTTTGTGGCTAAGCATCTTATGTGAGTACTTGCAGATAACAACACCATCTCATTGTTTAGTTAAAAGGGGAGACAAAAAATTAATTCAGACTTTGTTGAAGGATTGTGTTTTACAACTGTATAAAAATTATCATTTTGGGATTGTAGAAGAAACCTGTGTCCTCCTAAAAAATTATGGCCCAGCGGTTTTGGAGGTGAAGATTAAAATATGAAAAGAAAATGCATGATGCACGACAGACGAAGATGAGTAATAGCTCAGAGGCCCATGATTGGCAATGAAATAGAAAAATGAAAAAGAATATATTTGCATTGCCAATGCTATAAACAACTTTCAGATCTTCAAAAATTTTACAAGTTCAAATGAAATTAATTTTTATGACAACAACAAAACAATAAAACAGTCAATGACAAGATAGCAAATACTAATGGATAAAATAATAAGATCTCAAAATTTTTAATACATGTATCATGTATCATTTGTTAGATTTCAACCCTTAAATGGAATCGACAATATCTGTTCTGGCTACAGTCAGTTTAGCTAAAAAATGTGAATTTTCTGAACAATACTTCTTTAGAGCATAATCCATCAAAGGAAAACAAAAATTATATATATATATATATATATATATATATATATATATATATATATGAAATAAAAAATTGAGTTACTGATTACTTAATTATCTGCTGTATACAGATGCGGTACATTTATGGTTTTGTGAAACATTATGCCTTTGTTTTCGGAAATTATAAAAAAAGCTGCAGATAGCATAATCCATAAGTAATGATACATCTTCCTTCTTTTACTTATGGGTTTATTGACCAAGATGAGAAAAATTGCTTTGTTTACTTCATTTGTGATTTCTACTACATTGTCAAATACCAACATGAAAATTTAAAATGCCATTTTGAACAATAATTATTCTAAAACTTCTTCAAATAAAAGTAGTCCATAGGTATGATGAGATGCCTTTGACACAAAAATAAATAAAATAATAATAATAATAATAACGATAATAACAAATAAAAAAAAAATAAATACATAATTTTTTTTAAAATTAGTTTTTTTCTGCCATAAATGGTTTCTACCATATCTAATACAAGCAGTTTTGTGAAACATTATAACTTTGTTTTTCAGGAATTATAAAAAATAGCTACAGATACCATATTTATTGACAAATGATACTTCTTTCTTTCTTACTTACGGGTTTATTGACCGGCATAAGCATAATTACTTCATTTCCCTTTTCAGCTTATTTCTTCTTAAATATCAAACATAACTTGAGTTTCAAATAAGTTACTATAGTAATCAATTATTTGTATCCCAATCATTGATTTTGAGTCATCAAAAATGTAACAAAAGTACCATCAATGGTTTATTATCTATTCATCCCTTTCATCCCTGTGACGCATTGTGAAATTTAATACTTGACTTATTTACAACCTAATTTTTTCCATGAAATTCTATAACATAAACAAATTATAGGATGAAGATCCTTCTTTAACGCACTACTACAATGGACTTTGTCTTAAGTAATCTGAATTAGAAAAAAAAAAGATAATTTTACAATTTTTCTTTTTTCAGTCAAAGGTTGATAAATTGATTTAATGGGGTTATATGTCTCAGTCAAGAATATTTGCAGTACACCTAGGGCAATGTGCAGAAAAGGGTTATTTAGCATACCACGTCTGCTGGGACAAAAGGGCATCTGTTTTTAAGGTCTCATGCAAAGGACCCAATGACTTTCATTTCTAAATACCGAGTGTTTGGCAAAATAACAGTAATTACCAATTCTTAAGACTTAGTTTTGGTCAGACCCAGTCATGATTTGAACCCCTATCCCCCACATAAGAAGCAAGCACTCTACTAAGCTACCATAGTTGTCTTTTATTCAAACGGGTATAACTCCTAGGAAAATGAACATATAAGAAAAAATTCTATTTGCAGAACATATATTTTGCTTATTTAGCGATTACATTGTATTTCAAATTTAAAAAAAAAAAGAAAAAAGAAAAAAAAAAGCCATTTAATTTCTCAGAGCACACTGGATGACATACATTCTGACGTGTTGTCAAAAGTTCATATAAAACTTAAATTTGTTACAAATACCTTTTGATTGCCCTCCTGTACCATAATCAACATTTTCTTTTGTTATTTTAACCCTTAAACCGGAATAATCCAAAACAAAGAATCACAATTTTCTGTATCAGGGCAGACATTCTGCTTAAACTGAGGTCAAAAATTTGACCCATTCCCAAAGTTCAACAGATAATTTTTCCCAACAATTTGGAGAATTTGCCAAATTTCATCATCTTTCACATTTGTACAATGAATTTTCCTCGTTAGATTTTAACCTGAAACTATCGTTCTTGTTTCAGAAAGATTACTGGTAAAATGTCTTTTTTTATCAAAACTTAATCTTTCCTATTTTTGGCAAGATCAGAGATGCTTATACTCTCATTTTGAAACTAATATTCTTTCAAGTTGATAAGCAATTTAAATTAGCACATATTACAGTTACCATGACAACAGCTTCAATTTAATCACCAAAATTGTCAAAAAATAGCAAAGTATTGGGGAAACATCAATAATTTTTTTTTTACCAATTCAGTCAATTTTAAACTTTCAAATTTGGATTGTAGAAGCCATGAAACCAGAACAATTTCATATCAGTTCTTCACCAGCTGTATCATGGTATAGCAAATAGCACACTTGAACGCCATAAATCAGTGCAGGAGTTCCACCATTGGACCATCTAGACCTATATTTCTGACTGAAAATTTCAGTTAAAAACAATTGCATCTGTCATCTGTCATGCTGACTTTTGATATGTTGAAAAAAAAAAATCAGCATGAAACCGCAAAGTAAAGGAAAAAACAGAAATCCAGCTGTGTAAACCCAAGCCCCTTGTTTAAACCAACAAAAAAAAATTCAGGCCGGAAGATGTTCAGTCACGTTGGGTTCCATTGACTAAAACAAAAAATTCTTAATGGATTAATTCAAAATAAAGATCTCCGAGTTTTGAAACTGCTCTCATAGTTGCTAAGTTCACAAGAAATATTAATAAATTTAGGTTGTAACCTTCAAAAGAGTTTAAAAAAGAATGAAATTAAAGTGTGATGGGAAAATAATAATTATTTGCAAAAAAAAAGAAAGAAATAAATACATGAATTTGACACTGATTATATTAAAACTTGAAATGTGCACATATTTTGTTGGTATCTATTTTCAAAACTTACTCGATAAAAAATGAAATGGATTAACAAAGTAAATGTTAAACATTTACATCAAATTCAATTTACATTACAAAAATCTAATGGGTTCAAATGTATAAACTTTGTTGGGTTCCTTCGATGAATTTTAATGCGTGACGTACAGAATTTAGACCATTTCACAAATATACATTTATTATTTTCTTGGAGTGATGATAGGGAAATTATACAATATGGCTTAATAAATGGTCGTTTCTATTTTTAACTTTATAGCCAACATGTATTTAATTTCAGTCTGAACTATGCCAGAAAGTAAATTAGCCCTTGCAGCTTTTTTTGTGTAGTTTGAATAATTTTCAAAACAAAATTCTGTTTGATGTTTTATGAAAACTTTCAGCTTCCTGTTGTTGAATCACCTTCTGTCGTTTTTTCTGTTGTTTCAGATGTGTGTGTCGTAGATTTTTCTGTGACCTGATTAACTTCTGCAACAACATCAATCGTACTTACAACCACTGGCTGTTTGTCTAACTTATCATAATCGTCTATTCCGTGTTTTCTTAATAATCCACGCAGCATTTCTATTTCCTGTTCTTGTGCTGTGCAATATTCACGATATTTTGTCAATTCCTGTTCACATGCTAATCTGAGTCTTTTTTCTTTCTGTAATTTTTTTTCAGCTTGTCGTTTTACAGACATAACTATTCCTATGAAAAAAAAAATTTTCATAATTGAAATAATGATTTAAAATTACAAAAAGTGTAACATGATATAAGATTACTAAGTGAAACTTAAGACTTCGTATCAGCAGATAAATTATCTAAAGTGCTGGCTTACAGTTCAAAGCTTCTTTTCATCCCCACGTTCTGACTGTGAATCCCAATTGGCAGATCCTTTTGCGAGAAACTTTGTTAGGTCACTTGCTGAAAGCCTGTGATTTTTCCAGACACTCCAGTTTTCAATTCATATCAGAACTGAACTTCCTAATACATATAAGTGGGGCATAAATCACATAACTCCATTTTACTTCTATTCTTTGTTTCCATGGCAAACACAAAAACAAGTCAGGTTTGTTTTTAAAAAGTCTGGATGAAAATCAAATCTAGGTTCAAAGGGAAGTAAATCTGATAAAAAACAGCTACATGTACACAAACTGACTCAAAATTGAAATTTCTAAATTGAAATGTATTTCAATTTCAAAAATAAGGCTAGATTACGAATTTCTGAATAGGTATCTTTATTGGAGGATCATCTATATCTCCATAACTGAACTTAACACAGCAGTGGTATATTGTGTTAGCAAAATATCTCATAAAATAACAAAAAAACGGGGAAAAAGTCCATGAAATAAATGGCTGACTTTTACTTTCTTATGCTTCCTTTTCATTACTGAGATAATTATTATTATAATTATTATTATTATGATTACTATTTATTTGTTTATTTATTTATTTTATTTTATTATTATTATTATTTTTGTATCTGACTACTTTCTGATAGAGGTAAAAATTGGAGGAAGCTATTTTACTCCCACAAGACGAGGACATTGATAGCCGAATCTTCTACATGGAGTACCGGTAGTTTCAATTCTTTAAAAAATGCTGGATTAAACATTTTTCAATATATATTTTATGTTTCAGATGCACAATTTTTAACTTTGACACACTTATAAAAAAATTAAAAAGTATTAAACAATGACATTTATGATAAACAAAACAGCAGTAATTAATAAAGTCAATGTACTGAAAATTTTAATTCTTGAACTTTTTTTTGTGTTACATGTAACAAATCTTTTAGATAAAATAATGTTAAACTTTTATAAATAATAATTGACCAATGGATTACCATATACTGAATCTTTCATCAGTTTGTGAGGACCTGAATGGCTGGGAGGTCTAAAGCATGGTCTCAAGGACTATTATTTTCATTCATATAGACCTAGATTTGGACCTTTCATCAGCTGTGAAGACCTGTATGGCTGAACAGTCTAAAGGGTGGACTTAAGGACTATTATTTTCACTTATATAGACCTAGATTTTGACCTTTCATCATTTACGAAGACCTGGATAGCTGAGAGGTCTAAAGCATGGATTTAAGGACTATTATTTTCATTCATGTAGACCTAGATTTTGATCCTCCATCGGCTGTGAAGACCTGGATGGCTGAGAGGTCTCAAACATTGACTTAGTGACTGTTACCATCATTCATGTAGACCTAGATTTTGACCCTTCATCTTCATCAGCTGTGAGGACCTGGATGGCTGAGAGGTCTAAAACATGAATTTAGGACTTTTATTTTCATTCATGTAGACCTCAATTTTGACCTGGATGACTGAGAGGTCTCAAACATTGACTGTTACTATCATTCTTATAGACCTAGATTTTGACCTTTCATCAGTTTGCGCAGACCTGGATGGTTGAGAGGTCTAAAGAGTGGACTTTAGGACCATTATAATCATTCATGTAGACCTAGATTTTGACCTTAGAGATTTAGCTACGTACTACATCTACTTATTATACCCCTTGCATATGACTTGTGTGGCCAGTGTTAAACCATTTGTTTGTGAATGCTAGAGTTTTTTAGCACTTGTTCTAATCGCTGAAACACGTACTAGCAAGAAAAAGTTAACTCGGTTGTATTTCTGCTTGCTGAAGGCCAGTAGTTTTCTCCAAGTACTCAAGCTTCCTCCACTAATCCAGAACCAACTGACACATTATATAAGTGAAAAAATCTTGATTGGAGTGTAGAGCATCATTACACCTATACACTCTACTCAAAGGTTGGTAGTTTTCAACTGATTCACAACATCTGGTATATATATATACTTACCATTTAGTATTCTAGTGACTCGCCACAATCGAAGAACCACCAACAAACCGGCACCACTTTCCGGACCTTCATTATTACGGAAGATGATATCAAGAACAAAAGACACTATTACAACAACGGCATCAAACATCTCCATCTTATGCTTGAAAAACTGTAAACGATACGCATAAATTCTTACGATAATCTCTATAATGAAAAGTCCTAGTATAGAAAGGCTCGTATAATGGAGGACTTTTGGAGCGATATTTGATTCATGATGCGGCAGATCAACGATTTTCATATCCAAAAGTAACTCAGCAATTACGAGTAGACAGTCCAAAATCACCATACATACAATAATAATTTGGAATTTGTTTGTATGCATTAAATGTGCTAGTTTCTCTCTGTGGTTTCTGAATTCAGCTTTGTCGTCGGAATCTGTCGTAATTGAACTGTTAGAATCATCTTTTTCAATGACTTTTTCCAAATCATCATGTAGTTTGTGAAACCCCTCCATTTGAATCTAAAACATAAAAATATTTTTATATTATTTCTTTATACACACATACAACACACACACACACACATATATATATATAACTCTTCTTTCTTCCTTCCTTAATAGTTTTTCCTGTCTGCATTGACTCTTATATAATTTAAATATAACCTCTTTATGAAGTTTTCCCTCAATCAGTTTCGTATTTTCCTGAAGCCTGCATCTGACATCAATTAAGACGCAACAACTTCCTACAGTCAAGATGAAAAAGCAATTATAACAGATTTAGATTCTTGATTGTTTGACACAAACTGTTGTATTTTTCCATATACATTGTACACTCATACAGCTAGCCTGACTGAGTGTCTCCCATGAGTGTGGGAGGTCATAGTTTTAAACCTTGACCGTGTGGGAGGTCATAGGTTTGAAACCTTGACTGTGTCATAGATAAGACTTTAAAATTTGAGATATTGCTTCCTCATTTGGGGTTCAGCATTAGAAGGACGGTGTATTGACTGATTTGCCATGTGCAGAGATAATGGACTGGGGGATTGGTCTACTTGTCTGCAGCATACTGACTTGGTGAGCTAGCACATTAACAAAAAGTTGCCTTGAGTGCATGCTAATATACAACAGGCCATAATACACACTTGTACATCTCACACAAACTTGTTTTTAGATTAATCCATGGAGATTAATAACCTTACTCTTGTCACAAACAGCTGAAAAATTACTGATATTAAACAACATTACAACCAACAAAATAAGGCTTGTCTGTTCATAGTCATTTCTCAGTGTCAGACTTTAAATCCATTAGCTGTAGGGTTAGAATCCCATCAGAGTTACATGTTTTGCAAGTCACTTAATTTCACAATGTTGCTGAAAAGTCTTGGTGAGCTACAACAGGAAGCATAATAAAGTCGCTTAAGCACAAAGCCTACATACACATTACTTACTGCAAGTCATAAATATGTCAGGGTAGCCTATAATTACCTGACTTACATTAGCATTGCAACTGACAGTGGTACAGCTATCAAAAATTAATTATTGCACTGAAATAAAATCCATGGAAACTAGAAGAAATATATACCTGGCCATCAAATGAGCAATAGGAGGTTATTCTATTATTTTTAAAATTAGCATTTTCATAGAATTTCGGTGTAGTGGGTCGGGCTTGATGGGTGACCAGAGGCTCAGTCAGTGGAGTGTCCTGTCAGTATTGGGAAGGTCCAAGATTCAAGTCCTGGTTTGGCCACTGCATTTTTTTGCTTTTCTGCTACAAGCTTGACGGTGGCTTGGTTAGTAAAGCATCCAGCTAGTATTGAGAAGGACCAGTGTTTTGGTCCAGGTTTGGCTGGTGTATTTTTTTCTCTTTCCTGTTACTTTACAATGACTGAGGACACTTTCTCTCAATTTCAGATTATTTACTTAAATAAAAAGCCCTTTGATTTCTCTTCCAGCACAGTGTAGCTCTCTTTAAACGAGTATTACTCTACCAGATTTTGACAGTACCCTCGACTGACCCTATTCCAGAACAAAAGAAACTTTGTGTCCTCTTTCAAAAATCTTCTAGCATTAGGGAGATAATATTCCGTACGCTTTATGTAAAGGTTATCAAAAGCAAAAATTACAAAATTAAAATCAGTCACATGTTAATGTTATTAACGTGTTAATATCCATTTTAAAATAAATTATGATCAAACACAACAAATTAAAATTTTCCAATAAAATATATGTTTACAAATTGCAGTCGCTAAAAAGCACAGATAGATAATGACCGAGGATTTTTTCTGGAGGGGGGGAGGGGGTTCTAATGGTGCACGACTTATTTCCTTTGTCAAATAAAAAAAAAACGTGATTTTTTATGAGCGAATCCACCCCTTTTGTTTTTAAGAAAGATTACAGCTGTTTGTGATATTTAGAAAAAACATTACCTTCATTTCAGATACTGGAGTTACTTGGGTTCAGTAAAACTGGAAAGCGTGGACACGCTCAACTGAACAAAGATGCAGTCACAATCAAAACACTGCCAAGTGTGTTTTTGTTTACACTCGAACAGGGTAGGCTTCTTCTCGCATGTACGTTATTTTACGAGATTTACATTAAATTTTTATTTAAAAAGATAAAGCCAAAATATTGAAATTGTTTATCATTAAACTGTAATTTTTAACATAAAAGGGTATTTTTATCTAATATAAATACAAAAAATATCGCCGAGGTCAATGCACGTCGTACACCGGATGTAGCGATGTTGACCGAAACTGACAGGTAGTCGATCAATAAGTCTCTCGCCGGAAAGTCCTGATATCGAGTCGTAGGTAGCATTTTACCATTCATTTACCAATGAGATACCTTAATTCTTTCTTTCAAAACGTTATCCTAAAGACCATTTTAGTATTCACTCATAAATGATTGTTTGAGAGTTTACAGTTGATTGAATGCGGTTGCTGGGTAACTGAGACGGTTTTTTAGCGAGGTAGATTATTGATTGCCTTTTAATTGCTTTTAAAAATGCCAGGAACTAACTTCCACTTCAATCAAAATCAAAATGAAAATGAATATATCTTATAAACAAATTGAAATAATGTTTCATTCTCGAGTTTTGATCAGTTGTTTCATTAATCTAAGGGAGATTCCAGTGCATAAACGGCCCGTTGTCAGTGTGTCTAACCAAGGCTACTTGCTTCTGAATGATGTTGATAATGATGATGATGATAATGATGATTATTATTACATGTATTGTTATGAATATTATTATCGTCGTCTTCGATATCGTGTTTGTTGTAGTTGCTGTTATTCTTTTATGATAAGCAAATTCATTAATTTATGCCATCAAGATATCTTCTAAAAGTACTAAGGCAATGTAACTGTTCGTTCTTGGTTGACCTGCCTACATTTTTATAGGAAGATATTCAGAATCGTTACAAGTTATCTATAACTCCCTCATAATATTTTTTAAAAAATAAAAATTAATAAAAAAATCGATTAAAATATTAATTAAAAGAATAATAATAGATTTAAAAAAATACAAAAATTAACTGTTTCGGAAAGCGTTTTACGGATTAACAAACACAAACTGAGCAAACTAATTACATGGATAATATAATTATGTACACAATATTCAAATAAATAATAGAATTTTACAACAGTATTGTTTTAAAATCGTTTAAGAATTTTCAAGGGAGGTCAATCCTACAACTTTATCACTCTTTGTCTGAGAAGAGTTACCTCCCTTTTTGTAGCACATTTTAGTTGTTTCATGTTGGCAAATTTAGTGGTTTAGATTATGAAGAACTATTTTAAAAAGTTTTGAATATACATACAGTCAGAAGTCCATGAATTACTTCATGGACTTCTGATACAGTGTATAAGAAAACGTTGTTCAGGTTTAAGCGGTATATTATAAATCCATTTTCCCTTCATCAGTAAAAGACCTCCTTTTGTACCTACCTCCATCAAATTTTACGAAATAAAATGAAAAAAGGAATACCGCGGTAAAAATAAAAATTGTCAATTTAGATTCATTCATTCATTCATTCATTCATTCATTCATTCATTCATAATTCTGTCATTTTTAATTTCATTCATTCATTCATTTGTTCGTTTGTTCGTTCATTCATTCATTTGTTCGTTCGTTCATTCATTCATTCATTTGTTCATTTAAAGCTGCATTAAGTTTACCAATTTTCTGAATTTTTTTTGATTTTCTAAAAATATATTTTTTAAAAAGTAGATATCTTGTAACCACGATCCGTGACATTCGTTTTCTAAAATTTCATTTCTTTTAGCTGTAAATAAACGGAATCTCTGACCGGTTGGTCAGCGTTCTACGATGGTAATTATGAGCTTGGAGCATGCGCACGGATGTACGGAAAAGCCTAGAATCGAAAGTGAAACATGACAGATTGCATTAATTGTCCTTCATTAATATCCAGATGCATTTGAAATGGTGTTATTTATCCCTTACTAAGTCACAAATGACAAATTCAACGAAGTTCTGTGTTTAATTTATCGTATTTCAACATTTTGAAAGTTGTGTTTAAATGATCCGGGTTTTGATGACGTAACCATGTTCTAATATTAGATCCCAAATGCTGTATCTCGCTGGGGAAATATTGTAATTTCTGTATTTATTCGAGCTTTTATCGTTGAACCAAATGTAATATTGTTCATTAGGAACATCATTTAATAGATTAGCACCGTTTTAATTTTTCTTTGGAAAACTTAATGCAGCTTTAATTTGTTCATTCGTTGTTTCGTTCATTCATTCATTTGCTCCTTCGTTCGTTCGTTCATTCATTCATTTTAAACAAGATCAAAGCCATGGTCTTCATTAGTTATAAAGTGTCATTTAATACCCTTATGAGTAACAGATTAAACACACTTATTAAAGATAATCATCATTCCAGGTATCTAATTGGCAACAGAAGCTAATTGACAACTTACTGAATAGTTAATCAGACGAATGCATATTCTAGGTGAATACCCTACTAGCAACGTGTTAATCTCGTTAATTAACGAGATCTGTACTATTTATCCGATCAATGATAGATTAATAGATTCATTGAATCAATAGGCTTCAGTTCAACAAAAGGACCCGGATGGACACAGGCTATTTGGTCACGATTAGAGCTAATGACATGGTATTAATTATACCCCCCATCAATTTTAAATTTCCATGGTGATGAACTATTTTATAATGTGCAGTAAAATAAATTTGTCGATTACAAATTCGCCACAATTTTACATATTTTCCCTGTATTAATTTTATATGGAGAGAGAGAGAGAGAGAGAGAGAGAGAGAGAGAGAGAGAGAGATTTTCGGAAGTTTTGTCTTATTCGAACAATAACGTTGTCATTATTGAATAAATTTTGTAAATAACTCTGTTCAATATCATTGGAGAGATATCCTTAATCAATTCTTTCATTTTTGTATTAATTTAAAATATTTTCAAGGCGGATCCGGTCAAAAAAAAATGCAGCAGATCAGTTATGCTTGGACTGTGATTTAGGAAATCTCTCTCTCTCTCTCTCTCTCTCTCTCTCTCTCTCTCTCTCTCGCTCTCTCACACACACACACACACACACACACACACACACAACACACACACACACACACACACACACACACACACACACACATTCTTTTAAAATAATTGGTAAGTGAACCGAAATTCTACGTTACTCCTGAAGACTCAATACACGTCAGGCGAAGAATCAGTATCTCAAATTTTAGCCTTGTGTATTAGCCGGTTGGGGTTCGAACCCACGACCTCCAGTGCTCTACTCATTAGCCATCGAGGCAGTCAATTTCTAAGAGGGGTTAAGACCCCTACTGGGAATATTTTAGGTCAGCTGAGCTATAGTCAACACTCCAAACCTAACCCTAAGGAATTACCAGGACATTTATTTCAGAAATATGTCTGTAAGATCCTTGGGAAATTTTTTTTATATGGTAAAAGGGACTATACACATAATTTATAACACATGGAACCTTAAAGACCGGGTGTCCTGTCAGAAATGAAGCCCGTGTTTTCTCAAACTAATGAGCACGTCAAAGTGTTATTTGAAATTTCATCCATTAAAATAAACTCGTTGCTCACGGCATTATAATCGTTTTAAAACAGATTATATCATTTAATTTTTGTTTATAATACACAATTCTCAGAAATGATAATACTTACTATATTTTCAAAATCTTTTAACTGCTCTGAGATGTCATTTTTTGTTGAACTTCATCACAAAGAAAACTAAACAAAGAAAAGGCTCTGGGCATCGTGTTTATAAGACAACGCGCTATATTCTAAAACATCCTCCATACTTCACTAACTTACATAACCTGAACACTTTTCGGTTTTTAGACACAGGTAAACCCATTGGTATTCAGAAATCTTACTTGAAGTGGAGTTCAGGCAAAATTGAGTGTAGTATACACCCTTCTCGACTTCCACAGTTCTGTTGATTGAATGATTGATTTAATGGGGTTTTCCGTCCCAGTCAAGAATATTTCACTTATATGGCGACGTCACCAGCTATAGGGGAAGTGGCAGAAATTTTGACCTTTGCAGTGTAGAAGAATGTGCAGGAGGGCTTTTAACGTGTCACGCCTGTCGTGACATGGGGCATCGGTTATTAAGGTCTCTTCCGAAGGACCTCGTGACTTTTATTTCTAAATGCGAAAGAACAGTCACTACCAATTTTGAAGCCTTAGTCAGACCCGACCGGGGTTTGAACCCCGACCTCCCGAATACAAAGCGAGCACTGTACCACTGAGCTACCGTAGTGGTTCCACAGTTATAGATGTGAGAATTATCTCATAAATTACATTGCCATAAGCTCACCTAAGATTATGTACTATAACTTCGGCAAAGGTTCAATAGAAACGGTTAACATTCATTAGTACAGAGACGTATGAATTTCATCAAAGTTTTGAGCCCCATTGCCAAGATAAATCAATAATTCAAATTAAATATTACCTGTTCTTAGAATGCTACTTTTAGAATAATCATGATTTACTGTCCGTTTCTCGTCTGCTGTACCACTGCGTTAGCTCAGTTGTTACAGTGCTCGCTCCAGTAAGTGGGAGGTCGTGGGTTCGATCCCCGACCGGGTCTGACTAAAGAATTGAAAGTGGGTAGTGACTGTTCTTTCGCCAATCATTCGGTATTACGAAATGAAAGTCACGGTTCTTTCGGATGGGAACTTAAAATAAACAAGGTCCCGTGTCATGGTATGCGTGGCACGATAAAGAACCCTGTTGTATAATGCCATCAGCGCAACGCACAGGCAAAATTTCTACACTTTCGAATATAGCTGGCTACGTCTCAATATAAGTGAAATATTCTCGACTGGACGTTAATAAACACCATTACTCAACTCAACTCGCATCGCATCTGCTGTAGCACTAGCTGTTCAAGGTTTTAGATCGGATTTCAATAGAGTTTTACCGCTATGACGTTTTTTATTTTGTCGCAATTAATTCACACTTATATACATGTACATGCCATCTTAGCTGGAGTGTAAAATGCTGAGCATTTTAAAATCCTTACTGGGAGTTGATGTGGTTAAACACAGCCACACTCAATCCGGAAGTATATCGTTGAAAAATCACGTGATAACGAACCACTACGCCTTTCACTGCGTCGGTTTCGAATCACTCAGATCCTAGTGAGAGAACGTTTATGAGTTTACTTGCCAAAGGTCCAGGAGTGTTTTGATTGATTGATTTAATGGGGTTTTACGTCCCAGTCAAGAATATTTCACTAATATCGAGACGTCACCAGCAATAGTTGAAGTGGTAGAAATTTTTACCTATTGAAGGGAGGATTCTTTAACGTGCCACGCCTGTGCCTTTTATTTTTAAAAGCTGAGTGCTTGGCGAAAGAAAAGCCACTTCCAATTTTTATGTCTTGGTCAGACCAGGGCGGGGATTCGGAACCCTCGGACCACCGCAGCTGTGGTAGGATTGTTTTGATGATAATTATGACTATTGATTTTGTTATTCCCATTGGATTTTTGTTATGCCGTTAAAGTTATAATTAGAAGAATCATTGATCACGATAATTGAATGCTCAGTCTTTTGTCATGATAGATGTGTGAAAATAATTGCCTGTTTATAATATCTACAAGTATACTTGTATAAGCATGTTAGGTATGTGAATAGAGAATCTTACTTAAAATAATGTAATATTGAAGTTATACAACAAGTTTAAAAAATCATTATGCAACAAACCTTACGAAACAAGGGTCCTCAGTGGCCAAGTGGTCTAAAGCGTGTGCTACGAATCACACTGCCTCTCACTGCCTACGTTAGAATCTCGCGCAGGCAAATCCTAGGGCAAAAAAGTTCGTAAATTCGCTTGCCGAAGGTCGGTAGTTTTCTCCAGACACCCCGGTTTCCTCCACCGCCCCTTAACCGACCTCTTCGATGTAAGTGAAAGAATCTTAACTTGATCGACACCATGATAGATCCATCTAATTTAATACTTACGACATACTTACGATAACTTTATGCCTATTTAATACATAAAATTTTAGATAGCCGCAACTTCCCAACTCAAAAGTGAACTTACAACAGTGTAATATAATGTGGGGGCGGCTGAATAAATGCATTGATAGTATCTCATTTAATTTAATTTGATGCTAACAAAAATGCTATTTATATGGTAATATTTAGAATTGTTTTACATTGTATGTGTATATGTAAAGTGTTATTAAGCATACAGGAAATGAAATACGTAGAAATAATAGATTTAATTTAATAAATAAATATGGTTGGTTTGGATAGTTGTACATAATGTTGTTTAACGTCATATCAGGACTTTTACTGCTATTTACGACGAAAACACGTTTACTTATTTCTATTGATCAATCTAAGAACAAAACCGTGTACATGCGCGAGATAGTAAGTATGCTTTTGACTACCACTCACTCGGGTCGACTTTCACAGGATGTGCTAGCTTACCGAGTTAGTATGTTACAGACCATTCCCGAAGTCACTTTATCTTGGAACCGGGTAATTCAGTCGATATTGTATCCTACTAAGGCGGGACACCACGCGAAAAATCAGTATATCAAATTTCTGAAGTCTGATGCATGACCCCAACGGGATTCGAACCCACGACCTCCCGCAAACGAGGCAGTCTCCCTTCCATTGAGCCAGAGGGCGGTTGATAAATAAGTTTAATAAAATATTGGTGCATGCAATTGTCAGAATGACAAAGTGATACAAAACTGCATTGCATGATAATTTTTCAGACCATTTCTTAAAAAGTTAAAGCTGCATTAAGTTTTCCATAGAAAAAATTAAAACGGTGCTAATCTAAAAAGCTCGAATAAATACAGAAATTACAGTATTTACCCAGCGGGATGCAGCTATTAGAACATGGTTACGTCATCAAAACCCGGGTCATTTAAACACAACTTTCAAAACGGTGAAATATGATAAATTAACTTCGTTGAATTTGTCATTTGTGACTTAGTAAGGGATACATAACACCATTTCAAATACATCTGGATATTAATAAGGACAATTAATGCAATCTGTCATGTTTCATCTTCGATTCTAGGGTTTTCCGTACATCCGTGCGCATGCTCCAAGCTCATAATTACCATCGTAAAACACCGACCAACCGGTCAGAGGATTTCGTTTATTTACAGCTAAAAGAAATGAAATTTTAGAAAATGAATCTCACAGATCTTGGTTAGAGGATATCTATTTTTAAAAAAATATATTTTTAAAAAATAAAATAAATCAGAAAATTAAAAAACTTAATGCAGCTTTAAACTTGTTAGAGTAAGAGAGGTTTAGTGAAATCAATAAAGAATTCATTCTGGATAATCCAGAGTCAATATCCGATTCGCTATCACTATGCTACTCCAGCATACTACATGTATATCGCGTAGGTAGCGGAGCAGATTTAGACTCGATTATACAGAATGTAAAAAAATAAGTCTTTTATGTATTTACTTTACATTTACTCTTTTCATTGGATATATATATATATATATATATATATATATATATTTTGTAAATTTGTTTTGTAGAATTTTCTTTTAGAATTCTAGACTGTCTGAAATATAATCAATCATATATAAACAATACACAAAAGAAAGACACCTGAATCAGTATTTTATACTGTATGATGAATGCTGCATATGATCAGAGCGCTGTCTGTCTGTTTTTTTTTTTTTTAAATTGTAAAGAAGTTGCATTAAATCATAAGTGTTTACACAGATAAGTGAAATTTTTTTACCGTACTTATTAACGTGACCCATTTACATTTATTGAAAGTCACATTATACAGGCACTGACAGCCTACTAAATCATAGCAAAGGCTATGAGATTATAGCATGGTGTAGCGTGTATCCGCATACCCGTGTGTGTGTGTGTGTGTGTGTGTGTGTGTGTGTGACTTACATTTTAAACATCTCCTCATAAACTACTGTTTCAGTATTGACCAACCGTCATAGTAATGTGGTATCGGGAGGACGCCTATTGAATTTATGCTTTTTGCGTGTAAAATAAAAGATTTTTTTCCGAAACAGATATAGTAAACAAAAACGTACATAATTTTCAGCTTTTCGAGCATTTTACGTTTATATATTTTATACAAATTTTAAAATTGTGTCAAGAATTGGGTAACGCCTTTTTTCTTTCTTTTCTTTCTTTCTTTCTTTCTCTCTCTCTTTTTTTTTTGGGGGGGGGGGGGCGCATATCAGATTGTTTTTTCTATAGCTTAGAAATATTAATGAAGAGTGGGGCAATGTTCTTTATTCTTACTTATGCAAGTAAGTTGTATCCTTTGCGGGTGAATGGAAGAGGTCAAGGTCGTGATTTAGTTTTTGACCTATCATGCATATGGCCTTTAGAAAACATTCAAAATGTCCATAACAACCATATACATTATTATTCATTTCATAATTGTAATTTTGAGTCATAAGTAGGTCATATCATAAGGCCAATATCTTAGCAACCAAGCAAAAAATTTAAAAAAGTTCTGAGCAACAATATATATATATATATATATATATATATATATATATATATATATATATATATATATATATATATATATATATATATATATATATATATATATATATAATTCAGTAATGTAAGCCATTTTGAGTCATAATAAGTCAAGGTCAAAGGTAATATTGTCAAGAAGCGACATTTATAACAAATAATATATATACATATTTTTTTGGATTAAAAAAATCGTTTAAAAAAGATTCGGTATTTTGCACACATAACTATTATATAATCTAGTGCTTAAAGTTTTACGTTGAAAGATTAAAAAGAAATCCAAAAAGTAAAGAAAGTCGATAATGAAAAAAATATCTCACAATTGCGAGAAATCATTTGTACGGAATTTTTAAAAAAAGTGAACAAAATAAAAAATAATATTAATAAATTCCTCATACAAGGCCCATCTCATAAGTAAATATTCGATATGTTTCGATATGTTTTTATATATTAAATCAATAATATATGAACACTAATATGAAATCTTTTTAAAATGAATAAATGCAGCTGCAAAAAGTCATTTTAATTAATTTACCTTTATCACTTAATATATTGACTCATTTAAAAAGCTAGGGGCACCTGCGTGCTTACAAGGGAATGGACTAAAATGATGAGAAGATTTTTTAGCGACTGTCTACATTACCATCTCAAATTAACTATGTTATGCTAAGCTCTATTGTTAACATATTTAGTTGTTCGAGATTCTAGTCCATTTGATATTTTCCAAGAAGATTTCTACTTAATGCAAAGTTTTATCGTTTTTTTAAATCTAATAATTTCTTTTAATTATTTTATTTTTTATTTTTATTCATTTCAAAAAGAGATAAAGCTTTATCAAGTTTACAGTTGAACAAGTGTATATTGCAGATGATGATACTGATGAAAATGAGTTCCAATAAATGTAGATTTCAAGGTACTAACGACCGAATCGTACACCTCAATATCATAAACTTCAGGTGACAAAAATAAATTTACATTTTAGTAACAGCATCGATAGTGTAAATGCTGTCTATATTTCATTTTTTTAAATTACATTATTTATTTTTCAAAAATATTATTATTATAATCATTATTATTATTATTATTATTATTATTGTTGTTGTTGTTGTTGTTGTTGTTGTTATATTGTTGAAAATCATCATCAATCTGTGCTGAGCCTGTTACAGACACGGACGACCATGGTCTTCTAAACTCTTTTTTTTCCTAGTAAGGTGTATTGGCTCACTGAATGAAATTTCTGTGTACTTTATACGTTTCTTAATCCCCCACTTGTTCTTTTTCTATTTTGCCAGTCCGGAATAAGATGTTCAAGGCTTTCCTTGCGCAGTTAACATGACCAAAAAATTTTAGTTTCTGATTAGCATTTTCTCTTTTGTATTAGCTCTTCTCCTCATTCTTGATTTTAAGAATCGTACAAATACCATTGGCAGACAAGATCAAGGATTCAAAAGTATGCTAAAAAATACGAAGGAAATTTTTGGCTAAAACATGAGCTTGACAACTTCCTGGTACACGACACTAATAAAATCAAACACAAACTTTACCATTCCGCTCTTAAATCACAATCCCATATTTCCAAATTCTAAAAACTTGCAAATTAATTCAAACATTTAAAGTTCCATCGAGAAAATGAGGCCGGGTGCTCCGGAAAAGTAGGTTTCTCTTGTGTAGTTAGCTACAAACGCCACGTGTGACATCAAAATTAAAACAGAACCAAGATAAGAAAAAAAAATACACACACAAACACCCCACCCCCACACCCCACCCCAAATAAAAAAATTTGGATTACAGATTATAAGACTTAACGAGATTAAAGGGCACTGTAGCACTTGTCTAGTGCTATGGACATAGTTGTAACGGCGGGCTCCTACTAAACTAAAAACTCAAAAAAATAAAATTAAAAAAAATAGTAATAATAGAATTAAAAAAAGGATGTAGAATCTTTAACATTCGTTGGGTCATAATTTCGAGATCTAAAATTGAAGAATTATTTGTGTTCATTGGGAAAAAAATTCGTGAAGTTAACTTGAAAATAAATCCCATTATGGACATTGGTAATAGGAAATATTTACCGACATTGAATTTTGTGGTATTTACAAACCCACAATCAAAACAAATAATTGTGTGATTTACAATAAACTGATAATAAGGAAAAGACATCTGTTGTGGTATTGCTTTCGTTCGTTGCTTAAAAATTATTTGCGTTTGTGTGTTTATTGATTGGTAAAATAAGACACATTTTCCATTTCAACTATGGCTATTAATGGGACACTGGTTGTAAAGAGGAAGGACTGAGCCCTCGAATAAAACTGCAACTAAGCTACTGGGTATTTACTCAATTTTCCTCCCAAAAGCGGAAGTAAAGACGCACAGATTGTTGATGTTCTATCTGGTACGGGTTTATTCTTGGTTGCTACATACTATTAGGAAAGGAGAGAAAACACATGCATTACATTCACAACGGTTAGAAATTCATTCGTGACGATCATATATTCCGTTATTTCAAATAATGTAAGAATCGGAATGATAGTTTAAAAAGTACGATTTATACTGTTAAAAAATCTGAAAGTTTATCACTGATAGAGAAAGGATATACCGGTACATTAAATAGACACATGAAGAAAAAACGAATTTTTAATTAGCATGACATCAAAATGTTTTGCGAAAATCACCATTAAATCTGCCAAAAATTGTACGGACATTTGTCATATTTTAATATTTAATTTCATAATTGTTAGGCACATTTCTTATCTTGGTTACATGTTTTCTGACTAAAATTACCTTTTTTCTAATAAATTAGCAATTCCTTTGGCGCTAAATAATTGAAGTACAAATGTTACTTTAGTGTTTTTTTTTAAATTAAAAGACCCATGCTATTGATTTGAGTACACAGGAGTTCAATACGTCACGGCGATCTCAATAACACTACTAAGAAGCAACACGAACTCGTCATAAAAAGCATAAAAAATGTTATTGTCAATTACTAACAAAATTAATTTTAGGATCTGAGACTAATTGACAAATTCCCAGTCTTGTCACGTTTGAGAGTATTGTGTCTTGTTAAACTTTTTGTTACAAAAGCATAATTAATGTTATTGTCAATTACCCACAAAACAATTTTTTATGATTTGAGGCTAGTTGAAAAATTAGATGTTTAGCCTTGTCAAATTTTAGAGTATTGTGTCTTGTTAAATTCATTTTACAAAATTTAGAAGTGTGTCAACCATGATTAAAAACACGTGACAATATTTATATCCAAAATAAATTTCTTGGCATGGGGAGTGCATTGTACGCTGAAAATATAGTGTAATAGTTAACTTATTCAATTAAAATGTTTTACTAAACTCAGAAGCTATATTCTTGATAATGTTACAAAACACTATTTACTACTCAAAATTATCCGTTTTTCTTTTCAAATGATTATGCTCTTATTACAATTTTTGCAAGCTAGTTGGGCTTACCAGTGACATGTGCCCATTTTGATCGTATATTATTTATTTATAAAGTTTTACAACCACTACGGTAGCTCACTTGGGAGAGAGCTCGCTTCGTATGTGGGAGGTCGAGGGTTCGAACCTCAGCCGGGTCTGACCAAGACTTGAAAATAGGTATTGATTGTTCTTTCACCAAGTACTCGGCATTTAGAAATGAAAGTCACGGGGTCCTTCGGAGAAGACATTAAACACATATGCCCCGTGTCAGGGCAGGCGTGCACGTTAAAGAATCCCCCCTGCACATTACCCTACGCGCACTGCAAAGGTCAAAATTTCTGCCACTTCACTTGTAGCTGGAAACGTCTCGATAGAAGTGAAACTCCATTTAATCAATCAAAATGTACATATCACACACATTCAACTTTCACTTACTTGAGTCCAAATTAACTTGCCCCAGGTCATTAATCAAAGGCATCTTCTCATGCCTCAAACAGATTATAATGTGAACAAATGTGTTAGTTTGCTCGCTAGAGGTCCGCGTTTTTAGATTCTGGTTTCCGCCACTATTTCAGAACTTACGGCCTTAATAATCACAGCGCCTCTTACAACCCTGTTTCGAATCCTGCTTAGGTAGATACTAATGTGAACAAATGTGTCGGCTTGCGTGCCAAAGGTTTGTGTTTTCCCTTTATTCCGGTTTCCTCCACCATTCCAGAATTAAACGCCTTAATGATCACAGCGCACTTCATTTTCTTTATTCGAATGTTGCTCAGGCGTATCCAAGTGTGATCTAGTAATCAGCTTGCTTGCTAAAGGTCCTTTTTTTAAACTCAAGTTTCCTCCATATCCACGGATTGACTGCCTTATTCACCACAAAGCCTCTGATCGCCTGGTCTGGTTTCCTCCATGGATTTCTCCATCAGAAATGATACCTCGATAAAACCGAAAAATCGTGATTGCAAAGCACCATTGCTACACTCCACTTCATTAAAAAGGGAGCTATTTATATCACCAGGTACATTTATTTTATGTATTATGTATTTGCAAATTTGCAACTAAGACAGGTATTTGGCAAAGGCTTAAACAATTTAAATAAAGGATGAAAAACACAGACAAGACAGGACAAGACACTACAAGACAAAACAAAACATGACACGACAATGCAAGACAAGACAAAATAAGATAGGATAAGGCAAGGCAGGACAAGATTGGACAAAACAAAACAGGGCAAGACAAGACGAGACAGGCAAGACAAGATAAGGCATTGACATGACAAGACAGTGCGGACAAACAATAAAGGACAAGGCAGGACAGACAAAACAAGGACAGGACAAGGCAAGATAAGACAGACAAGACAAGATAAAACATGACAAGATAAGACAAGTGAAGATAAGGGCATGACAAAACAAGACAGGTCAGACAAAACAAGACAAGACAATGCAGGACAAGACAAGACAAGATAAGACATGGCAAGACAAGACAGGTCAGACAAAACAAGACAAGACAAGACAGGACAAGACAAAATAAGACAAGACGAGACAGGGTAGATAAAACAAGACAAGACAAGACGGCAGACAAAATAAGACAAAGTAAGGCAAGACAAGACAAGACAGGACAGGATAAAACAAGGCAATACAAAATAAGAGGAGACAGGACAAGATAAGATAAGAAAAGACATGACAAGACGAGACAGAAAAAACAAGATAAGACATGACAGACAAGACAGTGCAAGAAAAAAAAAAACAGACTAATGCAGGAAAAATAAAACAAGATAAGACAAACAGGGCAAACACATGTTGACCTTAGTCTTCCTAGAATTTTGAGGTTTTGAAAAAATTATATATATGACATTTTAACAACCATCAGCGAAAACAGAATCATTTAATTGAAAATTAAAATTAAAAAATTTCCATTTTTAGCAGCAATTTTAATTTTATCGGTCTCAATATTTAAATCAATAACACAAAGAATCTCTCTAATTAAAACTAAAACGAATTCCTGAATTCAGTAATAATAAAACAAGCAACGAACCATTAAAAACGTTTAGGAAAAATCATTTCTAGCTATTTTTATTTCACCCTTGTGATTTTAAAGACTGTTTTGTTTGTGATCTCGACTGAAAAGTGATAAAATATACGTTATTAAACGTGTCCATTTTACTGTAAAATGATATGTGGTTTCTGTTTAGGACATATTAACGCGCTGTCATGGAAACGACATAAAATTCTGGTTTATTGTCCATTTTTTATACAAAAGGAAGAAATTATTTTAAGTATACTGTCAGTATACTATATGTTGAACACGTTAATTAATTTGTTTTATTACACACGGACTGTTCCTAAAATTATTTTTATTTATCTTAACGAAGCCTGGAGGTTATTTTTTACGATTTTTTGAATATATTTCAATAAGTTTCCGAGTCACTGTTAAACATAGAATTTTACATTTTTTTAAAAAAATTTAAATAAATAAATAAATAATACGAAAACCATTTCGGTATTTTTGTGTCCGCACAAATTAACTCGCGAAATCAGTATTCAAGTGAAAACACATTACGGTGTTGATGGTTTTGCGTTCAAATAAAATACGAAAATATGGTGGCATGATATTATCTTGATAATACTTGCCAAGATAATAAGTCGATATGTTGAGATAATTTTATGTCGACTAAAATTATGTCGATGTCTGAAATAAGCCACCATAGTGATTAAACAGTTTTCTTCCTTTTATCGCCACCTATTCATTAAACACAATGGCATTCAGTGAAAGGGGTGGGGGGGGGGGGTAATGGTCTTTTTCGCCTACTCAAGGTTGTATTACCCGTGATATGAATATCACTTCTGGCCCTGAGGACGTATTCGTTCTCATTTAAACGATAATTTTTTAAATGCAATGCCTTTTCACTGTGGGTTTTTTTAAAAAACGAGTTTAACAATAAACGACTACTGTTGTAGGTTGAATTGAGTATGATCACTTATTGAAACACCAAATATTCTGTATTTCTGGGAAATATGTGCATTTCCTGGATACAATGGAAACCTAATATGAAGATATGGTTTAATATGGCGCGTGATGTTTCTTCGTTGCGTTTTGTTGATAAACAATGGATGTCTGTGCACGTTCTAGGTATTATATTTAACAATCGAGATTGTATTATTAAATTGCTCGTTAAGAATATTTCGCTTGTATCCAGACAATTTCAGAATATGTTAATGAAGTTGGTTCAGTGATTAAAAGCACTTACATTTTCTCTAACCTCGAGGGTTTGAATCTGGCTTTGGGCAGGTCTTGATGTTAAGAAATTTGCAAACGCTTTCTTGATCTAGTTCTGTGAATTCTCCAGGGTACTCTCTTTCCTCGAGTTCCACTAACCACATATTTTATTAATTTAAAAAAGTGCTGAAAACACCAAATTCTATCCACTCTACAGTAGTATGGGATTTAAGGGGGTGTCTGGAATATCTATGCCTAAATATGGTACCAGATCGGAAATGACCTCAAATTTGGAAAAGTGCTATCTAAATTTTCTCTTTTAAATCTTTCGCATTATGCAAAAGGAGGTTGGGGCAAAGTACTATATGATTGCGGTTACTTTGTTTGGTTAAATGTTGAATGATGCTTGACGTCAGATTATCGACTTAACTATACGCAATATATATATATATATATATATATATATATATATATATATATATATATATATATATATATATATATATATATATATATATATATATATATATATATACAGGAGATTTATTTGCGAAACTTTGCTCTGTGTGTGTGTGTGTGTGTGTGTGTGTGTGTGTGTGTGTGTGTGTGTGTGAAACATAATCTCCGAAAAAAGATACAAACGTACAAATATTTCTTTTTTTCATTTCATTTTTTGTTAGTATGGTGGGGATAATCGGAGTGGCAAAGAAAGTCACTGAAACTTAGACATGCAAACTGAGGGGTTCCATGCCAGGTTCTGTCCGAGTGAAAATAGAATCTTAGACCACAAGGTCACTGTGTCAACGATGCAAATAAGAAGCAAGATTTTTTTGTAAAAATTCCTAATTTTTTTTGTATTATAGATATTTTTGAAATAATGGTAAACGCACGTCAATGAATAAATAAATAAATAAATAAATAAATCAATCAATCAATAAGTAAATAAATAAATCAATCAATTAATAAAATAATCAAATAAATAAAAAATAAATAAATAAAATAAATAAATAAATAAAATAAATAAATAAATAATTTATAAATAAATAAATAAATGAATAAATCAATAAAACAAATCAATAAATCAAATAAATAAAATAATAAAAATAAATGAATGAATAAATAAATAAATAAATAAATAAATAATTAATTAATTAATCAATTAAATTTGATAAACTTTTTTTAGTATCTAAATATAAAATCATTTTCCGGGTCACTCGCTTTTGATTGCTTTGTATTATATCCGGAAGTATGGTTCTTATTTCCTTTTTTTTTCTTATTTTCCTTATCAACGGTTCAGTCTTTGTTTGTTGTTTTGTTCATTATTTTGAAATCAAAAGTACAAAAAATTAATATGATGTTGATAACAACTATTTTTAATTTTATATTCTCATTAATATATTTTTATCCAAAAACTTCCTTTTCAACCAAAACAAAACATCTTTATTAAAAGTCAATTCTTATATTCAAAGCAAAGTTAATTATTTCGAAATACTCAAATACTTATTCTTATTTCCTTATTATGGCTAAAATTGATCATTTACTGAATCATCAGATGCTTGACCATGTATATATAAAGCTTCTGTGGTCTTGAAATAAATATGTATTTTTAAAACTACAAACATACAGAAGTTTTGAAAATGAAATTACTGGTTATAGCCACATGCCTGACGATCTACGGTAAGTTTATCATTAAACTATTGTTTAAACCTTTTGTAATTCAATGAGAGATCGGGGTTCGAACCCCGGCCGGGTCTGACCAAGACTTGAAAATTGCTAGTGACTGTTCTTTTGCCAGGTATTTGGCATTTAGAAATGAAAGTCACGGGGTCCTGTCCTTCGGAGGAGACCTTAAAAACTGATGATGCCCCTTGTCATGGCAGACGTGGCACGTTAAAAAACCCTCCCTGCACATTGAACTAAGCGCACTGCAAAGGTTAAAAATTATGACACTTCACTAATAGCTGATGATGTCTTGATATAAGTGAAATATTCTTGACTGGGATGTAAAACCCCATCAAATCAAATCAAAATTTTGTTATTTTTTCTTTAACAAAATCTTACGCATTTGTAAGTATAAAAACTCGACTAAAAGGCATTAGGTTTGTAAATAAGCAACAATCACATTGTGTTTATAAATTGTTGTTGACTTAAGCCTGCACGAAACAAAGATTTCAAGGTGACCATTTCAAGGTGACCAGTTTCCTGCACATCTCACGTAAAACCGGAAATGTTAAGTTTTTTCCACACACGAATACGCTTAAATCTTGTTTAATGAACGTCTGATAAATATTGTCACAACTTTGAAAAATAATATGTGATAGAGGTGTCAGGCTGTAACTTTAAATCCACAAACTTAATTTTAAAATTGAATTACGTTTTTGATGTTGCTATGGTAATGAAATAATAATGAGTTTTAAAATTTGAAATGAAAATGAATTATTGTTTGTTTTTGGCATTATATTGTAAATTCTTTCGGCATGAAATTAGACAAATGTTATATTCAAACCAGTTCGATGTCTTTTGAAACAGGTAAATAACTCAAAAAAACTCTGAACAAGCTTAATATTCAATTACAGAAAACAACAACAACAACAACAAAAACAACAGCAACAACAAAACAAAGCAACACACACACACACACACACACACACACACACACACACACACACACACACCAGAGTTTCTCGCAAATAAGTCTCCTGTGTCAGATTTGCGAGAAAAAAATAAGTACATGTATGTCATGTGCTGATCTTGAATTTCTATTAAAATAATGCACTCCAAAATCAGCAAATGACAAGTTGTCATGTGAAGTATGATATATTCAACATCTAGAACATTATGATAATATCCCAAGAAGACAAGCCTCAATCTTCCTCTCGAACAAGAACCAACTGTAATTTATACTGGGTTCTTGCCTCGGCTGTTTAAAAAGTTTATTTTATTAGAGGTGTATACCAATAGTGTACATGAGCCTTGTCATGTGACCAATGTAAATTTTCGATTTCAAGGAAAACGGAAACCGTTTTAGGAGACTGTGTTTAATGACGTCTTCAAGTAATTGATCACTTGACAACGTCTTTTGAATCCCATTAAACTGCGGGAAACACTTTCATATCCATGTTATAAATGAGACTTACAAGGATAAATAACCCTTTTTTAAAAAAAAGTAGAATTTTATTTTGTCAAAGATTATCGTTTTGAGAGAGAGAGAGAGAGAGAGAGAGAGAGAGAGAGAGAGAGAGAGAGAGAGAGAGAGCATTTTGTAGTTACTTAGTAGACGGTTACTAGTATCTAGAACCAAACAGATGCTGTGCATGATCTATCATACATTTCAAAACTTTAAACTGCATAATTTTATTTACTCCGTAAATACAAAATTTTTCGGGCTTTGTAAAATGATCAAGTTTTTTTTAACAAATACTATTTTTTCACCTTGTACGAAAGCCCATTGAGCTCGCTTTCGTAGAAGAAAAAAAATAAAAATAACGCGTTATTATTATGTTGTACCCTGGTATCAGTTGAACAACACAAAAATGTATGATTTTTCTAATATTATTTTAAATAAATACTCTGGTAGCGCAAAATATGCTATTTAATGAACAAAAGACACTCCGTCTGCTGTATTCCGCCGTGACGTCATATGAATCAACCTTCAAAAAGCAGCGAAACACGCACTTTCAAATAGAAAAAAAAAAAAAAAACAACAACAGTTTCTGATAGAATAATAAAGGGGGGGAAGGGTGGGTGAAAATCTTTATAAAAACTTACAAACGCACGGAGTTTACGCCGCGCTATATACAGGTGTCGGACAAAAGAGCTGAGTTATACTCGGACATAAAATAAGACGCACATCAATTGAGCACGTTACCTGTAGATAAACTGATATATAACATTAAATCTCAATATGGCGATTTTCTCTCAAATTTGGTCTTTATTTGCAAAAGGGTAAACACTCTTTAGTTGTACCTGGGTAATCAAAAGCAATATTCTCACTCTTTACCCTTCTTTTACACACCCACATAGATTAGACTGAAAAAAAAATTGTCATTTTTCCAACAACCCAATACACTTTGTCGCACGAGAACAAATTTAATGATTATTTGCAATGTCTTGACTCATCTATTCCATTGGAAATCTGTAAAATTTTTAATTTTGTATTTTCCGATGGAAGATAAATAAACAGTAGATGAACATCTGCAATCAAACTGTATTGTAGGAGATAAGTTGTCTTTTTCTTTTTAAATCTGTTATTTTTATTTATTTATTTTTTAATTAATTTATTTATTCTATTTAATAAATTAATTAATTAATTAATTAATTTATTTATTTATTATTTTTTGTTTCATCAACCGTTTGCCAGACCTTCAACTTTTTAATTTTAAAAGCATATATGAATTGAGGAACTGGTATAAAATCTATATATATATATATATATATATATAAGTTGTTAGAGAATAAAACTCATTTAAATTTTCCAACAGCTTAGGTAATGTTTTCTGGCTGCTGTGTGTCATTTGTTTAGAAACCCGCTACATGTATAAATAAAAAATAAAAACCGTATGTACACTTTTTTCGGATGTTCGTAAATAACTTGTTCTATTTCTTTGATTGTAGCACTACAAGAAGTTGTTGGTGATTCAAGTGAAGAGGATTATGACCACGGGGAGGGACCAATTCTTTATCCATGGTGGAACCGAAAAAGATGGTGGCCTCGTAAAAAAATAGGTGGTATCGGCGGAATTGGTGGCATCGGGGGAATAGGCGGCGGAATTGGTGGCATCGGGGGAATAGGCGGCGGAATTGGTGGCATCGGGGGAATAGGCGGCGGAATTGGTGGAATCGGGGGAATAGGCGTCGGAGGTATTGGAGGCGGTGTCATCGGTGGAATTGGAGGCGGTGTCATCGGGGGGATAGGAGGTGGTGGAATCGGCATTGGTGGTGGCGGCATATGGGGTGACATCCATGATAACATTTTGCTAGGGAATGGCATATATTTCAGAGGTTTATGCTTGACAAATGCTGGATGTAGACTAAGGTGTACAGGAATTATTGCTGATAATGGCGGCCTTTGTTTATACAGAAGATGCCTCTGTTTCCGTAGGCATGATATTTGCGATATATGATTCTTGAATACCAAATCTACGTACACATCCGAAGTTCTGCTCAGGTGAATGCTAAATGGATAAAAATGTATCCTGTTGATAGAGTCATATGATCTAATTAGCATTATATTGCTAGAAACGAAATCTGAAGAGTTAAAATAAAATTTTTATTAAAAATTGTAAAGCTCTTTTTAATTTTTCTTATTTATTTACTTATTTATTTCATTTCATTTCATTTCATTTTATTTCATTTCATTTCATTTCATTTCGTTCCATTTCATTTTTATCCCGTCTGTTCGATTAGGCCGTTTTATAATCAATAGTCTTGTGTATGTGTTTTTTTGGTTTTTTTTTTGTCCTTCCTTTGTGTTCATGACTCTTATTGCTGTGTCTAAGTTTACACTTTTCAGCTAGAACTTGCCTTAAAGAAAATGCGCTTGGAATTAATTGACCCAAAAGACATATCGCGAACGCGATGTCTTAGATAATAATTGGTTGTTAATTAAATTTAGTTAATAATAAGAAAAAAATTGTATCTAAGTATGAGTATAAATTGTCTGGAAAAAAGTGAAAGAAAAAATTATCCCATCAACAGAAGATTTACTATCCTTTCTTTACTTACTTATCGGTATAGAACCTACGTTGATGTCTTTTGGGAACTCTTTTAACAGCGTGTGTGTGTGTGTGTGTATGTGTGTGTGTGTGTGTGTGTGTAAAAGTTAAGAAAAATGACTTACCCGTAGTAAAATGCATAAAAAAACCAAAGATGGACTTTTAGCAAAGGTTCTGGTGCATGAACTTGTAATATAGAAGCAGTCAAACAATAAAACAATAAAAGTCACAGCTTGAAAAGACCCAAAAGGACGAAAACGTTTGCTAAAACTCTATCTTACGGTTTTTGTTATATATATATATATATATATATATATATATATATATATATATATATATATATATATATATATCAGAAATTTATAATTAATACACCGCAAAAAAAGTACAATTACGGTATTAACGGAATCTCACCTGGAGGACTAACAAGGAACTCATTAACAAAATTCGTTTTTTGTCTTATTTTACAAACTCAATAAATCTACCAATCAAATCAATCAATATAGAGAACTCAAATGAGGCACCTTTCCTGAATTTTTATCGTTCAAACTCGTTCATAAACAAATATTTTCTTTTAACTGATTACATCTCCGAATTATTTTGTCGTTTTACAAGATATTTGGGAATTTGGGGTGCAATTTGGACAACATTTCTTTTTTACATAAAACATTTAAATACTACTTATTCCTTCGATATCATAGTTCTGTAGAACCGGAAATTTTGTCACTATAGGGATTTTACATGTCGAGGATGACAATGTTTACACAGGAAGTGACTTTCTTGATGACATATAACAGACTTCGCCATGGTGTACAATACCCAAATAAATTTATTCCCTTGCAAAGAGCTTCTTAGTTCTGGAATAGTTGAGGAAACCAGAATATCATCAGAAAATAACAGTCCTTCGGCGAGCGAACTGATAGCCTTTCCCACACTATTATCTGCCGAGGTGGAATTCTAACCTTGGAAGTATAGGGCGATTTGGTCCAATGAGGCGCGTGTTTTAGACCACGTGGCAATTACGAGATCCTAGTGGGAGAATCTTTATCCGTACTCTTGGCGGAAGTAGGTGGTTTTCTCAAACATCCAAGGTCTTGCCGCCTCTTTCAAGGTAGAGAATCTTAACTTGTGCAAAAATATTGTTACGTTACCTTTCAATCAGAATCCTGTTCTAATAACATATCTAAAATATCTGTTAAATGTTTATTTCAATATTACCGAGTTTTATGCAAAATATCACAATACATAATGACTCGTATTGAAATAAATTAAAAACAAACTGATACAATTTTTCGTTAAAATCATTTAATAAAGTAAAGCATTTAAATTAAGGATTTTTTCTTTATATTTGATTATAAATTATTCTCGGTCACCTTCAAAATGTAAAACTTTAACACACACACACACACACACACACACACACACACACACACACACACGTTATTGTCGGTAAATTCAGGGCTTCATTGCCGGTATACTAACGGTATATTTAGCCAACTTACAAACAGAACAACATGTTTATCCTAATCTTATCTTTACAATAGAAGTTGTCCAAATGTAAGTAATTTTGAATAGAAAACTTAAATGGCATATTTGTTAAATTGTTGTAACTTTTTCTTGTAAGGAAAGTTGGACGTTTAGATTTACAAATGGTAGATATTATTTATGCTTTTGCAATAAAATTCAATTTCTGTCTCAAAAGTAAAAACAAAACGAATCGGTTCCTCTATGAATAAAAGCGTCACAATGCAAATTATTGATAAATTATCCAAATAAAGACATAATATATATATATATATATATATATATATATATATATATATATATATATATATATATATATATATATATATATATATATCTCTCAGACATTTGTTATGAAACCCCCATCATTGATAGGCCCTTTGCAATAAGAAGGGCTATAACCATTCAACTATTTCAACAACCAAAGTGCTTCCATTCAACTTTTTTAATAACTTAATGTCTATGGCCAAATATACGTACCTATGATAAAGAAACAAAATTAACAAAATTATCAACATCCATCGAATGCAAGGTTTCGATATAAACTGCTCACAAAGGCAAGAGAAGAAAGCCTAAAGACAAACACAAATGAGGCCCACAGAATACAACATTTTTTCAGACACTGGATTACACATCATTTGTTGTGGTTGAGTTCTCAACCATCCTACTTTTATTTTCATAAAGTAATCAAAAACAAATACAGTCATTGTAAAAGATTTTAAAAAATACCATTCAATTGTATGGTATACCACAAGAAAAATATCTATACACAATAAAATAGGAATTCCGGTCGTTCACAGCTACCTTTTTAATAGGTTGGATGATAAACAAAGGATGTGATAATTAACCGACATCTAAACACAAATTCATGTTTCTGACTAGTAAATCACAATTAATAAACACATAAGTAAATAAATAAGATATATAAAATAAAGCTGAAACCAGGTTTAGGCAATGTTTACGCTACTATTTCCTGATATAAAACACTTTTCTTCTTGTCTTTGGATAAGTTCTATACTGCTCTGATTACAAAGAAAAAAAAATAAAGTAAAAAAAAATTAAAAGGTAGTGGATTTAGGTCCTCAAATGAAAGTAACAGATAAAGAACGTAGGTATTAGCCGTGTTCAATTAATTGACCACTTTGAACATAGACTAGGTCTACATTAATCATCGCGAATCTATTCAGAGTATAAAAGTTTGAAAAAAAAACACACAGGTAAAAGTAAAACAAAGGTTATTGTGTCCTGATTGCTTTATCACTGATCATTCTTTTCTGTTCTTTAAATCTATTATCTTTATTTCATTTCAGTGACAGGTATAATAAGTATAATAGTTGAATTAAACGTACACTATATATATATTTGTTTGTTTATATAAAGATCAGAACATTAAGTGAGTGATGGAAAATGTTTGCCTGAGCATGTAGTATATGTGGTACTACGGTCATTTTTTGTCTATAGCCATACCTGAAGGAGGAATTTATCAAGTCACTTTATTTCAGAATATTAATACATTCAGAATCACTTTGATAATAAAGCTAAAGATGTTGAATAAAAAACTTATGTATGAAAAACAGGTTTATCTTGTTTATAATGCACGCGTCGAATATCTAAAACCAATCAAATGTAATTTCTTTGATAAAAATATACTAACTTATCTCGTTTCCTTTTCATTTGAATGAAGTAAAACATTGTTATGAAATGCAGTTATATATATATATTACAAGAAATATACTTTTTAAAGAAATTTTGTATTTATTTTTAATTTTAGATTTGCGTACAAAGGTAATCATGTTGATATTGGCAGGTAATTTATATAATCCTTTTTATATATTTTTTTTCTTGAACGTTTACGAATAAGTGGATGAAAGTATTTAACCTTCGTAAATTTTAAGTCATCTAGGTGCTTACCCCTCCGGAGCACTCTGCCTTACTTCCTTAATGAAAGTTCATGTGTATAAATAAATTCGAGAGTTTTCAATTTTTTACTTTTTTAGATAATGATCTGAATATGTACTGGTATGTATTGTTTTATTTTTATAAGTTTTTATAATTAGAGTAATATTAATTTTATGTGGAAGATCACCAAAGCTTAACAAATTGCTGAAAAATTCTATAGCAAACTAATTTTTTACTTAAAAAAATATGTGACTCGATTAGATTCTTACTAACACAACAGTTGATAGAATAGATCGATTTCGTTCATAAAAAATCGTTCAATAAATTGAAATACTTATCTTTCAGTGAGAATGCTGTGTTTCAAATAATAGGATTTCATCGTAATTTATTTTTTACTTTGCCTATTCGTTCATACATTAACGAATGAGTAGATGGATATATTTGACTACCGTTAATTTTGTTCATCTAAATTTTTAAGTTTTGAAATTGTTAGGAAAGTTTATTCTGTGTGGAAGATCACTTAAGCTAAATAATTCTCTCACAAATTAATGTTTTTACTTGAGAAGTATTGCATCTTGATTAGACGTTCCCTTACACTACAGTTTAAGCAATATTAAAAAAACAAACATACCAGTCCTTGTAATAAAAATAATAAATAAAAAATATTGATAAAAATAAAATAAAGTTAACAGGTTTTTGTTTGAAATAATTAATATAAAAATAGATTAAAATTTTTTTTTAATTTTTTTTTTATTTTATTGCTTTTTTTTTTTTTTTTGTAATCCGGTGCTGACATGAAATCCATTTTTATCAGGTGTATTCTATTGTCTTTTTGGATCATTCATTTTTTAGTTGGGACAGAGACAAGCAAACATCACTGAACTATGTAAGACACAAACTGCTTTAAGGTATGAAGTGTTAGTGTAGACTGTTGTCAATACATAGTCTATATATACATGTAGTATATTTATTTCATGCTGGAATTGTCAATAAAACAAAATAAAATTAAAAAAAAATGAATAAATAAAGTGAATAAAAATGAATAAATAAACAGATAAATATTTAAAAAGATAATTCGAAAATAAACATAAGATTTCATATGCTTCATTTCAGGTATCCTTTGCCTTGTGTTAACCGTGCATAATGGTAAGACCATCGTAGGTTTTTATAATAAAATGTTTTCTAGTTATTATTATACAGAAGAAAATAAAAGAGATATATGCTTCAGTAATTATTCTTTCACTTATTTGAAAGGGGTTAGTTTAGGCAAGGTTAGTTGAACCGAAGTGTTCGGTCTTTTGCAAGCAAACTGACCCATTTTGATATACAATAATAAATAAATACTGCTTATTAAGACCAGGTTAAAACTGAAACCACCAGATGATTACTTGAATGCAAAGTCATGCATTTTAACATTATTTCTTGACAACAATACTTACTGATTAGGCTTATATATATATATATTTAATATGTGACTTTGCAAACGGCAAACTTTCTTAATATTGATGCTTTGAAATAAAATAGAGTAAGAAAGTTATGAGGATACACATAAGACATGTAGTGATTAAGAGCAGTTGATTCTATAAGAGTGCCAAAAGATATTGATCATTTTATACTAGTTAGAATAAGAATCATCTGTTTTATATAACAGTATTTTAAAAAAAAAAAAAACCAATACGGCCACTCCTTTAGTTTGTGGTTGATTAATACTTCTGATAAAATGACTTTAAAATTGTCCTAATCAAAAAGAGTTAAAAATGATCATAGTGTTGATTAACTGTTTGTTTATTTATGACAATATATTTGTTTACTGGGAATTCGGTGACAAATATCATTCTTAATTTGAAGTGATTGACTTTTTCTTCACTTGTTTTTGAAAGGGTTACAAATTTACTTAAGAATACAAGCAAATGAATGGTTATCAGGAATTATAATTTTGAATGAAAACTTATAAGCATTTTAATTCTAACCCTTACTTTGTAATAAATAGGATTTCCTTTTTATTTGCAGTCTGCGGAAATCTACAGTGTATGCTTTGCAATGACGCATTAAGCATTGGCCAGTGTACAACTACAGTCACGTGTGCAACAGGGGAGGTGAGGCATTCTGTCTTTGAACACAAAAATTGCTGGAAGTCACTAAACGACATTAGCTATCGTGACAAATTTTTTATCTTAAAGCCCTTTTGCTATTTGAAAGCAAATCTTTCAATCAAGTCGAGTTTTTATTTCATCCAGAATGTAAAATAGACCTTTAAACCGCAATTCAACGGGACGAAAGTCCAAACGTAGATAATGTATACATGAAATATAATATATGTCTTAAAGGAGGAGGGTAAAATGGACCGTCGATCAGATCTGAAATCGATCCAATGAGGTTCTTTATGAAAGTTCTATACCAAATGAGCAAACAATTATCGCTGACACAAAATAATTGAATCTGTCATAAATATAAAGCACAAATACCTGTTAAATTTTGATGTGCCATATGTGCACATTTCGAAAAATCATTCCTAATCAGTGACACCAGGGGCCGAAAAAGTTCGATGGATAAAAAAACATAAGCCAAACAGATGAAAATTATGGATCTGATGTTTCAATTAACAACTGAACTGTTTTAAAATGCTGTTCATTGTCAGTATAAAGGCAACAACTTTGCAAGCAAACGGAATAAGGCGCGTTAGCGCGTTATGATAAGTTTGCTTGCAAAGCTGTCGTCTACATACCGACAATGAACATCATTTTAAAATGTATTTTGTATTTTTAATGTATTTTTTATGTATTTCTTAATGTATTTTTAAGAATATTGAATATAAAGTAATATATATATAAATATTAAATATCAACGATAAATGTGTTGTAATTTGTGGACTGTATTACGGTCGAAAATCAGGTTCACCTGTGTGGCCCCATTTCAATTATGGAAGAATTTGCAAAGAAGTTTGGAGTAAAAGATTGCTGGCTATATGTCGGAAACGACGGAGGCAACTGTAGCAGGGGGATAATTTTGAATGGCCAAGCATGTGGGTTTCGAATCTGCACTGGGATATGTGAGCGTATACAAGGATTTACCGAAAGATGTTTTCTGGAATGTCGACATTGTCAGGTTGAGATTCACTCTAACAGTATGTGCCGAGCTTCATACTCGGTATCGTTTAAATGTAGACAGCAAAGCAGTGAGAAGTATACTTATTCTCTATTCCTAACGCGCTGCAAATATCTCCCAAAGTTTAGAAAATGATCGTTTTAAGTTTAGCAAGGCGTTTTTTAGTACTTAGACCATTTATTATTGTTTTGAGAAGTTGCTATTGTATCCCTAGTAAACTGATTAAAAAGCATGTAAGCTGTTTGTTAACTTTTTTTTCCAATCAGGGGCCGAAAAGTTTGATAGATAAAAAACATAAGCCAAACAGATGAAAATTATGGATCTGATCAACATACACAGCATGTGAAACGGACAATGTTTACTGGATGTGGCAAACATGCGTGAATCACTTGAAATTTGGATTCCGCGAGTCACAAAATTAATTGACAAGTTGTACCATTACACATTGCCTCAAAATAATAGGGGGTATAGCAGCTTTGCCAAGGTAGGAAGAAATTTTTATTAGATCTGATTGTTCAAGATTTTTTGTGCTTTTGACAGACCAGTTCTTGTCTGTTCTTTCAAGAACACCATTTAATTTTGAAATTCCGTCTCTCACAATGTCAGTATTACGGTGATTATCAGCCCGGTGCTTATATATATATATATATATATATATATATATATATATATATATATATATATATTATTTTCTTTTTGGATTAATTTCCTTGATTTTATTTTGTGCATTTTAACCATTGAGCCATTCTTGTAAAATTTCGTAAAAATGCGTTTTTCAAGCTTGTCTCGAACATAAACATGACGTGATAGCCATATTTGTTTACCTATGGTAATGTAGTTCCGGATAGTGTATTGCATTTTTTATGTATTCAAACATGGAGTGACAAGGTTTTTGTCGTTTATTGTCAATCATAAAGGCAACGACTCTCAATCTTGCAGCTATGGGAAATTTTTACAAGGCAAATGAAAATATAATTATATGACTCCAAATCCAGCTAATGAATGCTTTGCATGAGGGAACAGACCTTAGTTTTTCATAAATTTCAAAAATTAAGGCTGCCAAAAATTTTGCTAAATGGTATATTTTCTGACAGCACAAAGTACTGTCTACGGAGATATGGATACCCTCGGGGAGTATAACTCCACCAGCAGCGGTGCCCGCTCAGTGGTACTAAATATAAAACACACAAATATCCGTTAAATTTTGATGTGACATATGTGCACATTTCGGAAAATCATAGAAAATCATAACGGATCTATAATTCATTATATGAACTGATTCTACAAAGCAAAAACGTTAAAAAGGGAATAAATCTATTTAAAAATTTAAATAGATAAATAAGTCCATGATGGACTGTGGTTTATGCAAAGGGGTGTATTGTGTAATGAGTATTGTAATGACACACAGCTTTCCCACAAATAACATTGCAACAAATATTTTCAGAATTGTTTTCTAGAAAAATAACCCGATCATCAGATGGAAAAACAGTTTACAATGCTGGATGTCGTACAGAAGCGGTAAGTTAAATTTTAATGAATCAACGGGATATAAAAATAAAAGGAGTTCGATTTTATTGAAAAAATTTAATGGTTTATAACCTTCAACAAACAAAAATAAAAATAAATTATAAATAAAAAAAGGAAATAAACTTTCCTCAACAAACGAAGATAGTGCTTAAATTCTAAATAGTTCCAATTGATGTACAAAATTGATGATTAAAACAAGTCGGATAAAATGAGTTGAATAATCACGTAGCCAATGAAAATTGAAATTATATGGCAATCATGCAAATATTAACCAATCAAATAAGTATAATCGAAAACTAAATACATTATATCCTTAGGTTTGTCGAGCAGCTGCATTGCTAGGGAAAAGAAGTCCACCTATAAAACGAGAGACAGTACAATGTGTGAAATGTTGTAACAATGCAACTGATCCAACTGAACCTTGTAACGCAAAATTATGTGGAGAGAGTAAGTAATTAGTGACATGAAACTTGTCTGTTTTTTAACTAATAAAACTGTAGGTTGCCTAAATTTTGACGCAAGTATATGCTGACTTTGTTAGATCTGATCCCATAACATTCTAGCTCAACATAACGTTATTTTACACATTAAGATATTAAAATTGATACTCTAATGTGTTTTGTTGCTTGTTTATATTTAATTTAGTAAATGCATTCATGATAAATAAATAAATAAATAAAATTTTTCATAGTGATATAAAATCTTTTTAAAAACTTTTTCAATCAGAAAAGACAGAAAATATACAGTTATTTTAAAATTTAAATAATTTTTCTGTTATTTGGAAAAAAGTGCATATTTCGTGCTTTTTCAACGCTGAAAAATTGTCAAAACTCTGACGCATATATACCAATTGTTAATATGAGAGACAAAATGTCCGCCGCATGCAACAGGATGCAATCTCACAATGTTAAAAATACTTTAATTCTTTATGCGCCTAAATACGTGACTTTCAAGTATAAGCTATAATCAAAAACATTATTTTCTTTAAAAGAACGTGGAACCCCTTTTTATGCAAAAAAGTAACAGCATAACTATTTTCTGTTGGGGATGAGTAAATTAAAAAAATAATGCATGATAATAAATCGCCCGAGTCGAAAAAATCGGCGGTCGAAACATTTCTTCTTTATTCGTCGAAGATTTACAGATTTGCATTGTCACCTAACACAAAGATCCTTTCTTTCATTCTTTGTTTTGCATATTTACTAAAAATGCAGAATGCGAAAACGGTTAGTTGATTTATTTATTCAAGTTAATTATTGCTCGGTGAATGTCTGGTAAAACATTGAAAAAAGATACGAAAGTATTGCGTAAGACCAAAATCAATTTCAAACTTTGTCTTCCAATAAACGATAATACTGTAGAAACAAATTACGGATCCGAGCTTAAGCTCTGTGGAAGAAGTTTCATCCTTCCGTTCTATTTATTGTTCGGAGACATTTAAACATATTTAAAAATATTTTGAAATATTGTAGAAGTTTAAATCATTTATTTGTAATTCGTTGTTTTCTTGCTTGTATTCGTTGTGACCATTTACTTTTTTTGTTATAAATGTGCTCCTTCATCTTTGTGTTTTTCAAGGTTCATTGCCAAAATCCCATACTTGTCTTGATTGTAATTTGAAAGCAAGTGCAGGTGCTTGTCTCACGAGAACAATGTGCCAAGACACACAAGTAAGATATATTACATTTAAAAAATATATAGCTTACATCATTTTTAATACTGTTTTTAAATTGAAGTTTTGTGAACATATTAAGGTTTACTCTACACAAATCCAAAACATTTAGAGAAGCAAAATTGAACGGTAACATTTAATTTTTAATTCAAACCCATTTTTTTCACTGTCGTTAATTGTTATTGGTGTGTCGAAATGATTCAATCAAATTCTTAATATTTTTTAGCTTTTTTGTCGCCTACAATACATAGACTTGCGTGTAAATCTTTTTGTACGTAATAGAAAAAATCGTGTACTGAAGAATGGTGACCAAATAGACGAATAACACTTACCAAAAATAGTTAGGTAGAGTTATTGCGTTTGATGTACACATTTAAGACCTATGTCTTCATGATGAACAAGTTATAACGAATGCAACAATTAAAAAAATAAATAGGTCATCGGACTCCTTTTTGTTTTAAAAATTCGAGGAAAAACTGAATTAAAGTCTAATAATAAAACTATTTTGATGATTTAAAAAGATTTTATGAAGTAATTAAGTAAAATGAAAATAAGGTCATTAGGTATTTATATTAATAACTTTTAAAGCACTATTTTCAGATAAAAGTAGGAACAAAAAACAAAATATTTTTAAAAATCTAAATGTGACATGCTTCAAAATCGACATAACTTAAGTTAAATATAAATTGGATAAAATAAGATATTAAAAAATGTAGGCCATTGGTGTCATTCAAGTTATAATAACCATGGTAACAGCTTTATCAGTATTTCTGGGGGATCTTATATTTGATAATTTAAAATAATGTTGGTTAATGATTTATTTTTTAAAAATCCTTTCAGGTTTTGGATAACACTGCGATGCTTCTGTTGACTAAAATTCAATGTTCATATAATTTTAATACACAAAGGAATATGGTTTTACAACTTCAAGTGTTTGCTTTTTTTTTGGTCTAAATAAAGTATTATAACATGCCCATACCGATATGTCAGGATGTACTTGGAAGTTTAAAATGTTTGCAAATATTAATTCGATTATAATAGATAAAGGAAATAACTTTATGTTTAAACAAAACTTATACAAGAGTAAATAACAAAAAATGTTTAGGAGTGTTGATAAAGATTTCTGTTTTATTCTGTTGTTTTAGAACTTATAAAACGTTATATATCTATCAAAGATACCTGTTTAATTTTGTGAAGATTTCGGAAAGTTATTCGTCATCAGTCAAGTTAGGGGCCAAAAAGTTTTCAGACACAAAAAAACCTAAGCCACATATTTTAAAAGCAATGAATTCAAAGTTCAAAAAATTATATAAATCCAAATCCAGCTCAGGAAAGCTTTCATGAAGGAACAAACGTAAATTTTAAACAAAATTTCTAAAATTAAGACGACTGAAAGTCTAGCTATATCAATTACAGTTTTCGTGCGCTCATTTCATTTACTTGGGTTATTAAATAGTCTTTTCTAGATATACAAGTTGTATAAAAATGTTCATAACTTAAAACTTATTCCGAAGAATTTAGATTTTGCATTTTTCATGTTTTGTTCCGAGATCTTTATACTTAGAATATATATTTAGTAGAAAGAGTTTCATCATGAAATAACAGAATTCCAAAGGTTTAAAAGTAGTTAAATAAAAACCAAAACGGAAAGGGTGTCCAAAAATAAGATTGCATCAGTTTTATTGAAATTAAGTAATTAAGTCTTAAACGTTTTTTTTTTTCTTTTTAAAGTTAAACTTGAGACATTCATTATTTTAATTGTTTTTATACAAATAAGGGTATAAATACTAGATAAAAGCTTATTTTAAAAATGAGATGTACATTAATAAACATGTCATTATAAGAAGAATTCTAAGCCCCATTTTGTTTCCCTTAAAAGGGTGTTCACCACATCTTTTGAATGTTTATTTTACCCTTTCCCTCTTTTTCATTCATTTGCTAATATGATTAATTGTTTGTTTGCTTGCTTGCATTGTCTTTTCCCGAGCACATTCTATTTAGATAACTGTTTACTTTTTCCATTTCATATATTTTAGGTTTGTGCAAATGAAGTAGTGGTTGTAGGAAGGAGTGTTGTCAGATATAACTTTTTCTGTGAAGAAAGACATGTAGGTATTTCATTAAAATTTATTTAAATTTGAAGTTTGTTCTGTAAACGGTATGATAATTAAATGGACAGCAAGAATACAGAAATTAAAAAAAATCAACCCACATCACTGTTATCACCGATATTTCAAACACACATATACTCATCTGGAGGGGTACAAAAATATTCAATGTTTCATTCCGATAAGATTACCTGCTTAAATATGACTAACTAACGTAAATGTATGACTTTAATAGTCTTTTGGTTGTAGAAGAAACGAAAAAGGTTAATTATTACCGTATATGGTTTTATAGTTCAAAAGAAGTTGAATAAAAAGAACATTCATAAGGTTTTAAAAAAGTCTACCGACTAAATCGTGCTTTTGAGTAAAGTTATATTTACTTTAATTTGTCTTCCAATCAACGTGTGAAAATTTCAAAAATATAAATATAAATATTTTAATAGAAATGTCAATCTATTCGATGACATTGTTTTTTAATGAATTTTTGAAAGTAAAGGTTTAAAAATAGAATCGGAATCATGTACATCGTTATAACATCTTATGATCTGTGATTTGTACTAGTTTAAATATTGTTTAAGGTATTCAATTTAGACGCCTTTTTTCTTGTAGGGTTTAGGAAATTATGATAATTAGTTTTTTTTATCATATATGAAGTCAAAACAATATTTATAAATAAATTAAACAAAAAAGTGCTAAATCAGCAATAACACTTATCAACGAAACATTCTAAAAATCCTAAAAAATGAATTTACTTGAATAATTTTTTAATTTGTCTGTTTGACCAGTATTGTTATACCGGATATAAAACAATTGAACATAATGCTGGTAAAAGAACAGAAAGAGCTTACACAGGTCATTCAAATGGGGTTATTATATGTGAATCTTGTTGCATCGGTGACGAATGTAATAGAGACGACTGTTACACTCTGCAACAAAGTGAGTAAATATCTACTGGTTAAACAATTTTTTGACGCAATTATAAAATCAATTTTTATAGTTTCTTTAACATTGCTTTAGGTGCTAAAAGTAGTTTTACTAAAGGGGGTTTTAACCTTCTCTAGCATTCAGGTTGAAACGGAAAAAGGCATCTAAGTTTAAAAATGTTATATCTTAATTTAATATTTATAGATTTTTTTCATTTACTATTAAATGAAGAGAAGTGAGGATATTGACTATATTTTTATAAACATTTTTTTTTTAGAATTCCACTCTAAAGACTTTCTTCCACTTTCGACATCATCACCTGGAAGAATATATTAACCAAACAATAACGATGCCTTTTTTAAAACGCAAAAAAAGTTATATTAAAGCAGTTTTTTGTGAAATAACCTAATTTTAATTCATATATATTTAAGAAAATTATTGATGAATCATATCTAAGATAACTTGTGCTCAAATGAAAATCCTCGTCTAATAAAAGCAGATACCTTGAACAAGGTAGGCATGTTACTTAATATGCTACCTGTGAGAAAAAAAACACACTTCAATGATATATATATATATATATATATATATATATATATATATATATATATATATATATATATATATATATGGTGAATCATAATCCATATTTAGAAATTGATTCATAGATTTTACGGTATTACGGGGTTTTACGGTCCAGTCAAGAATATTTTGATGATATCAATACGTCACAACTATCGTCTGATGCAGTGCGCTAAAGACAATGCGCAGTTAGGGTTCTTCAGCGTTCCACGCCTTCAGTGACACGGGGAATTTGTTTTCAAGATCTCCTCCGAAGGACCCTTGACTTTCATTTTTAAATGCCGAATTCTAGACGAAAGAATGGTCGCTACCTATTTTCAGGTATTGCTCGGTCCGAGTCACTACATACGAAGCAAGCACTCTACCAAACGACCTACCGTAGTGATAAGTATATACAACCCCCCTCCCAAAAAAAAAAAATAAATAATCAGATTAGGACGACTCATTGCAATAGTTCCGAATTTAAAAGGAAAACTGAAGCTAAAACAAAATTAATGCAAGTCATTGAAGTGCCGAATCATTCAAAGAAGAAATCTCAATATTTCATCAATCACACCTTATTTTACAGACCGATCAGTAAAATTTCACTAAGAATGTTAACTTTAAAACCTACTATCTCAAGACAAGTAATGCAAATCTAGTTATTTTCTTCAAACTTTATATATATATACTCTACCTTATAGCAAGCAACCAGATAACACAATACCTTGTAAAATGTCTTTGAAAACAATTAAAGTTGACGTGATATCGAAAAGCAAAGGATTTTCAAAACAGTTAAATCACATAAAGAACAATTAACAATACCAGATTACGTAACCAAGCCAAAAAATAAAAAATGAAAAAAATAAAAGAATAAATAATTAAATAAATAATTTTATTTGACTAATCTAAACAATTTCCGGCTACAGGTAGAGGGAAAAATGTCTAGTGATGTGATGATAGTACCCTTCAACATAGAGCCTACAGTTATACATACATGAACATGTGAAAAAAACACACACACACAAATAATATATATATAATATAATATATATATATATATATATATATATATATATATATATATATATATATATATATATATATATATATTTATATATATATATATAAATAAGCATTGAAAGAAATAACGCGCTTTAGCGCGTTAAGAAAAGTTTGCCTTGCAAAGTTGTTGTCTTCATACTGACAATGAACATCATTTTAAAAGAGTTCAATTGTTATATTTTCGTTAAATATTTAAAAAATAACTCATTGATTTTAAGAATCACAAATTTTCGTCTATAACACATGCACATCGGGGAAGTCCAGTAGACGCAACAGCTGACTTTTATACCGAGAACGACACATTATTAATCAGCACTAATTTTGGTGTGGAATAACAACGGGGGGTTTTGGTTTGAAAAATGATATTGTTATCAGGTATTTTATTAGTATTTTCTCGAATTGTTATGAACATAATGTATTTTTGAGAATATTGGATATAAAATAATATAAATAAAAAAATTGAATATCAAAATTAATATGTTGCTATTGTGGATTATATTTCGGTCGGAAATCAGGTGCACTCGTGTGGCGACATTTCAATTATGGAAAAATTTGCAAAGAAGTTTGGAGTAAAAGTGTTATTTGCATTGAAAGATTGCTGGATATGTGTCTGAAGTAAAATTTGTGAATCTGAAACGGAGGAAACTGTAGCAGAGGGATGATTTTCAATGCCAAGCATGTGGGTTTCGAATCTGCGCCCGGATACGTGAGCGTAGACATTGATTTACCGAAATATTTTTTCTGGAATGTCAACATTGTTAGGTTGAGATTTACTCTAACATTACTTGCCGAGCTTCATACTCGGTATCGTTCAAACGTAGACAGCAAAGCAGTCAGAAGTATACTTATTCTCTCCGCCTGGTGTGGTGCAAATATCTCTCAAAGTTTAGAAAATGATCGTTTTAAGTTTAGTAAGGAGTTTTTTAGTACTAAAACCATGTATTATAGTTTTGAGGAGTATCCCTAGTATATTGATTAAAATGCATGTAGCTGATTTTTCACTTTTTCCGATCAACAAACACAGCATGTGAAACATTTTCACCGGATGTGGCATTCATGCGTGAATATAATTTCAACTGAAATTTACATCAGTTGAAATTTACATACCGCGAGACACAAAATTAATTGACATGTTGTACCATTACACATTATCAAAAATCAAAGGTGATATAGCATTTTTGCCAAGGTATGAAGAAATTTTCATCAGATTGTTTAAGAATTTTTTTTGTGGTTTTATCGTTTTGACAGACCAGTTCTTCTCTGTTCGAATTCTTTCAAAAACACCATTTGATTTTTAGAAACTCTGTCTCTCACATTGTCAATATTACGGTCAATATTAGTCAGGTGCCTATATATATTATTAAAATTTTATTTGATTATTTTCTTTGGTTTTATTTTGTGCATTTTAATCATTGAACCGTTGTTGTTAAATTTTGTAAAAATGCGTTTTTCAAACTTGTCTGGAATATAAACAAATGTGACGTGATAGCCGTGTTTGTTTACCTATGGTAATGTAGTTCCAGACTGTTTATTACATTTTTATGCATTCATACACGGAATGACAAGGTTTTTGTCGTTCAAAATCAATTATGGGAATTTCATAATGCAAATGAAATATATATATATATATATATATATATATATATATATATATATATATATCCGGTCAATTCTAGACTTCGAACAATGCATTTGTAACACAACATGTAGTTAAACCTTGTAGTGCTGTGTAGAATTCTACGTCTTCTTGTATATTTATGTCATTTTCATGATAAAAACAGTAATCTGATATCCGATTGATCTTTTCATTGATAGAGTGTTAGCGAGTTATTGTTCAAAGCCAAATCAGCATTATAACAGCTGGTCGCGGCTAGGAAATCAGTATATAATAAACAATAAATTAAAGTAAAACTAAATACAATAAGAAATTTAAAAAAAAATATAGGCTAAGAACCACTATCACGTTGATAGAGAATGGAGGAGGTAGACAATTTGGTTGACATCTTACTAAAGTTTTTTTTTATTTATATTTGAAAGGTCTGTTATTAGGAGGTATGGAACCTATAGTTATCAAAGAAAATTCACTTTCGGCAAACAAACTCTCTCACACTAGGATCGGCTGAAGTTCTCAGCATTATTGAACAGACAGGTATAAATGTAACACGTATAGAATCGTGCCCTCAAAAAGTTTTATGATCGTTATCACGATATTGTAAACAGGCATGAAATCCAAACTTGCCCTTGATGTGTTTGACTTCCCATGATTCCTTGTTTCTTTCGTTGTCGGGTTTATTCTCGCGCATAGTGGGTGTTGCTGGCTAGACGGGTTGTGTTTGTCCTTCCGGAGCACCCTGTCTTACTTTATTGGTGTGTAAATGAATAGGAAATTTCCATTGTTTATAAATGCTTTTGGGATTGTGATAACGTCATGGACCGATATGATTGTATTTTATTTCTAGAGGAGTGTATAATTCTTTTTGCTTTTATCGATGTTATCAGTGATCCAAATTTGTTTTGATTATATTTTTCATTATTTTTATAAATCCTGAAAAGACCTGACGGCTAGACATTAACTTTAGTTCCGAAAGTATTTTAAATGAGGATTTGTCTTGTCTTTTTGGGCTGTATTATCATTTAATTTTATTGTTTCGTGTCCTTTGGTTGGCTGTTTTCGAGTGCATTTTAATTGCAGTTGTACATTTTTATAATGTAGAAGGATAGTATAACGTGAGATATAAAGAAGACAATTACAGAACACTTCATACGAACATTATATCAGCTTAATAATTAATTTTTAGATAAATAAATAAGGAAAGGAAAAGAAATGTTATAAAACATTGTGATCTATGTAATAAAGACTCTAACCTTTATGCAATTTTGAAGTGGCTTGCCTCTCCAATCAATATTTAATCTTAAAACGCAAAATTAACTTTTAAAAACCATGAACAAACAGATAACAAACATGCATTTGTTCTGTTCACTAGATGGCTTACTCATTCAAGCAATCTTAACGTCCGAGAATATTTAAGTTATATCAAGACGTCACCAGCTATAGGTGAAGTGCCAGAAATTTTTACCTTTGCAGTGCGCTTGGGGCAATATGCGGGGAGGGTCCTTTAGCTTTCCACACCTGCTGTGACACGGGGAATTGGTTTTTAAGATCTCCTCTGAAGGACTCTTATTTAAAATATATAGTGCTTGGCGAAAAAAGTCACTATAATCAAGGTTCGAACCCTGACCTCCCACATACAAAGCAAGAGCTTTACCAAATAAGGTGGTGGATGGTTTTCTCGAGGTATGGCCATAAAACATCATTCTATTACTAATTTACGATTTCATCAGTAGATTTAAAGAATTCTTAATACTATATACTGCATGAATTTTAAGTACATGTGGTTGCACCAGGTCTTCATGTAATATAACAATTTCATCAGCAGTTCAACCATATGTTGTGTACACTCTTTCGATTTTCACAAAATATCAGCAGATTTTAAAGTAATTTTTATTGAACTATTTGATATTTCCTGTTAGTTTTACATGTATCAAATATTTTTCCTTCACATCAAAGCTAATATAGCAATTCAATTCCTTTGATAAGCTTGGTATCTAATGATAATCTATTAATTGTCAATTATCTCGTTTACAGGGCCAATGATAATTTATTTCTTTGTTTAATGTACCACGACATAATGTTATAGAAAGTTTTTACAACATTATGCCATGCTACGTTCAAATAATAATAATAATTTATCTTAACATTTTTTGTCTCTTATCTAATAGCGATTTCCTTGAAAATTTAAATTCTTTGTTCCTAAATGAATATATACTTCAACTTCAACTTCAATAGTTGTACTTAACAAATCCATTTTGGACATCAAAGGTGAGGAAACTGTACATGCTGTGCAGTGAAATGGATCGCTATTCCAAAACTCGTGATTTAACATGTGATTAAAAGGTACATATGTACAATGTACATATACTGTTTAAACAGATGACTGTAGTTGGAGTCCACTTAGGAAAAGTCTGGATAGACTCTTTGAACACTTCCAGTGATTGTGTCAGAATGACTGATGATGGCAGAACGGGAAGGACGCATGCTGATATATGTTCAATTTGCAATGGTAGAAGTAGAAGTTGTGACTGATCCTTATCCTAGATTAAGTTAATACTGGCTGATATGGTGATGGTACAGCTATCAAGTTGTTGACGGTTTTATCCATCATGGTTACATCTTCAAGGTTTCTCCAAAGTTCTTTAGTGTTCCATTTTAAGCTTTTAAGGAAAGATGTTAGTTACACTGCAGGTTTTTCCAGATTGTGGGGTTTATTAAACATTAATTTAGCTGCATTGCGATGTACATATACTTGTTCTACTTGTGTGTGTGTGTGTGTGTGTGTGTGTGTGTGTGTGTGTGTGTGTGTGTGTGCGTGTGTTATTTGTTGAGGGTTCCATATATGTGTTGCTTATCCCAGTTTAGGTATCACGAAACTTTGGTACGGTCTTTCCTTTGTATTTGGTGGACAATGCTTGGAATTTCGTTTTAGGAACCCTAACAACGTTGATGCTATTAAAATATGTTATCAATATGCAAGTTGTACTTGAGAGTGTCGATTATTTCAACTCAAAGGTACTGGTGGTGTCTTACGATGTATAGTGATTCTCCTTTCATTTGGTAATTGAATTTTAGTTTTCTTGCTGATGATGAAAATTGCAGCAGCTGTGATTCGCATAATCTTTTGGCATGGAATCCATGTTGATTTGCATGTAAGATGATATTTTTATCAAGGAGGTCCATTATTTGTGATACAATGGTATGTTCTGGCATTTTGATACCATGGCTGTCAGTGAGACTGACCTATAATTTGCTGGCACTGATTTATCGCATTTGTTATAAATTAAAACGATGTTGGTATTCTTCAGTTCCCTGGAGATTTCTTCTCTATTCATTGACTTCTAGAATATCCGGGATAATATTGGTGCTATTATGTCTGCTGCTTGTTTTAGGAATTTTAAAAGTTTCTTATCAGAACTACTGGTTTTCTTCTCATTTAGTCGATCTAAACATTTTAGAACACCATTGCTGTTTACACTGTTATCCTTTGGTTGAATGGAGATTGTCCCTTATCTGGTATGTTTGATATATCTTCCACTGTAAAGACCGATGCAAACTGGTTATTTAACATATTGGCTTTCTCTAATAGTGGGTCTGCTATTTCCCCGTTCCTATACTCATGGTGTTTTGCTTCCTTGATTTTATGCACATGTATTTACAGAGTCTTTTAGGGACTCTGTCTTCTTTAGGGTCTAGTAAAGGGTTATGGTATAAGTGATAGGATGTATGAATCTTGTTTCGAACATATTTTCTGTATGCTTTGAATGCAGTAAATTTAGAGCTTTAATTCCCATGTTTAGTTGCTTGTTTATACAAACATTTTTCTTGTTAATTATGCGTTTTATTTCCTTTGTCATCAAGCGAACATCGGTTTTATGCTTGACAGTCTCCTTTGGGATCCAGGCATCCATGAGTTCGAAAACAGAATTTTTGAAGTGTTTTCAACTATCTTCTATTAAGGTTTCTGTTCCTGAATTGAGATAATAAGATGTTCAGTTTGCAGGTCTGTCATGTTCTTTCTAACATTGTTCTAGTCAGCTCTGGCATAGTTATAAACTATTCTTGCAGATTTTATTGATTTTATCGGTTTAAGTGATGTACGTATTCCAAGTATGTCATGGTCGCTCATACCAACTGGAGGACAAGTGTAGGTTTTTTTAACAAGGCTTGGATGTAAAGTAATGAACAAATCAAGTGTTCTGCCTTGACGGATTGGTAAGGTTAAATTTGTTCCAGCTGTGACAGTAAAGGATGGATACTAGTTTGTCACAGTGTCACAGTGTAACTTGTCTCTATAGCTCCTGGTATACTATGGCCTGTTGTCCAGTTGATGTCTTCCAGGTTGAAATCTCCCCCAAGAAAAACATTGCAACCCATATATTTGTTGAAACCGAAAATTTTGGATATTGATAGGTCCAACTGGCAAAGAGCATCTATAGATAATTTTTGTTCCCTTTAGAATGAACCTACCAGAAATGTTTCTTTTTTGTTAGTGGTTACCTTTAACCATATTAATTCACATTCTGTGTCAAAGTCTTCATAATCAGGAAATAATATGAAGTTTTAACCATTACAGTGACACCTTCTCCACCCTTATTGTTTCTATCTTTCCTAAATATTTTATATTGATGCCCAGAAGATATTCCTTAAGGTAGTAGTTCGGCATCTAAAAACGATAGATCAAGATGTGATCCATTTCCCATAATAATAATATCTGGTTCCTAACATAAGATGATATTATCCAATTTTCTTATTACGGATACTTTGAAAGTTTTTCACTAGAAATGTTTGATTATTGTTTGGTTTGAAAATGGGATTAAAAGAAATTGATTGGCTGTGTGTGTGTGTGTGTGTGTGTGTGTGCCTCATCTGTGCAAAATACAATACTATTTATTAAGTGATGCTCAACGTGTGAATTTTAGGTAATATTCCTTTGCTTGAGGCGAAAGAAGATAACGCTTGTTACGGCTTAGTTTTGAGGCTATTTTACTAACATTATGTAATATTATTTGTTATCCCTTTTTTTAAAAAAATCTTTAAAATTTGATTGGTTGGTTTGCTTGATGTATAAACTCATTCACTCTGTTTTACAGGGGTGTATGAAATTTATACAGGGTGTATGGATTTTATTCCTGGTGTGTGAAAAAAAAACTTGGCGGATTACTTCTATTTACTATTCGCTTCAAATCTATGTCAACCAAAAGTAACTATTTATAGAAGAGATAAAATAATATAAAAAAGACAGATGCAATTTTTAAAAACATTTACGATTGATTGACAAGGGAAATAATTTTTGAGTTTCCGGTCAACGTATGTCATTGTCGCCCGGAGTACCATCATGGAATGCATTGACTCGCATAAAGATGGAAAGATAATTTTTAAAGGTAGAGAATTTGGTAGAATTTATTTTTTTTTATTAATAGACAGAAATGGGGATAAATTCGTTACATAGTTTTTAGTTCAGGAAATTCCAACGTGTCCGAGGCCATTTCCTACAAATTTTAAATTTCAAAGAGCTAGAAAACGGTCGACCTACTTTTTACGGTTACCTCATAGACGCTTGTTTCTGATATCAAAATAAATAAAACCCCTTGGCCCCCTACCAAAGTGTGCAACTTACGCTATCGTATTTTTTACCTACCTTGGTTTGATCGTTTTTTTTCTATCTATTGGTGGTTAATAAAAATAATAAATGTATATTTCTCAAACCTACATGCATTTCTCTACAAATGGCGCATATAGGAACTGCTGTTACTGTATCTAAACTATATAATTCGAGTTAAACTTTGACCGACCCTTGTATCGCACGTCATTTTACACTTCAAATGGGAATAGTCATCCCGTGCTAAATCACGACGAACGTTCTGATTGGTCAACATTTCTAAAGTGAAAGTAAAGTTTCCGGATTTTTTTTAGGTCAAACAGATTGGCCAATCGTCGTGAATTATTTTAGTAATCTCCTTTCTAAACTACTTGAATGTATTTTGACAACTTATTGTAAATTCTAGACTTGAATGGCGCTTGAGTAAGGAGTTTTCTTAAGTACTGTTAAAACATAATTGTTGAAACATAACTAGGACGACAAGAGGACGATAAACATTTTGAAATAATACCTTGGCCTTCGTATGATAATTAAAGTTCAAACTTAATCGTGTTTTTATAACCAGATTACTTTGAACTGAGCACTTTACTTTCCTCTATTTCCAAGGAAATCCATTTATTAATTAAAGACATGAGTGTGATTTCGCCGATATCAGCATTGATATTTCTAAAAATTATATGCTTGTCAAAATCAAAAAAATTATTTAGAAACACTGTTTTAAAGAGGGATTATGTAGGTTAGATAAAGTATTAAAGACATTTTCAAATCTTATTTTTTAATATTTATAAATGTGTGTCATAGGAACATTGGTTTTAAAATAGGTCAAGTTCCTACAAAAATACTCGAACCACTATAACATCAATGCACAACGTTTCGTTAGTTGTTAGAGCCAGAATCCATCAAAATTCTGGTAAAAAGTTTTTTATTATTGTCATATACCATTTTATAAATAAATAAATAATTAATTAATTAATATAAATAAATAGAATGAAAAATAACAATTAACCACACTTATAACAATCCCATATTGCACACCTCAAAAAAATATATATAGGATAAAAAAGGTTTTTATAATTATTGTTATAAATCCTTTTTAAAATATACTGAAGATAAAATGTAAAATATGCATCAAAATACATTAACATTTAAGTATTTCTTTGAAATAATAGGCAAGCAAAAAAAATAAAAATAAATAAATGAAATAATAATAATAATAATAATAGTAATAAGGAAGATTTCTAAATTTTAGAAAAATCGGTGATTTGAAGAAAAGTCTTATACTAATATTAAAATATTATTTTGATATAAAATACAAATTTATTAATTAATTTACAATAAACATAAATAGATTAAAAATATTTTAAAAAGTAACAAATGAAAATAAATAATTAATTAATGTTCATATAATGGTAATATTAGGCTTTTTAAGTTCATATTTCTTTATTTTAAATTCTTTTATTCCATTTCAATTTTATTGTTTATTAAAGTGAAAACGAAATCGAGAAAAAAAGGATAGCGAAAAGTTTGCTTTCAAGAAATTAACATTAAAAATGTAAATGTGACCCTAATGACCTTGAGTTATGATTGATCAATTTTTTGTCACAAGCCATTTAACAAATTCTGAAAAGCCGGTCTATTTTTCTAATTTTTTCTTTCTTTTTTATTCTTTCTTTTTTTCTTTCTTTTCTTTTCTCTTTTTTTTTCTTTTTCCTCCTTTATTTGTTCGCGCTTTGGAGAAAAAGATTCCGGTGAATAAGGATCACCGGAAGTACCTACAACACCGTTGATATTTTCCACCGTGTTTATACAATCGAAAAAGTTATATTTCCCATTTAAAAAATTCAAAATTTTCCAACTTGAAATTTGACAAAACAAACTCAGATAATAATATACGCATCAGTTTTTTATCTATCAAACTTTTAGGCCCATATATATATATATATATATATATATATATATATATATATATATATATATAGCTAGTGTCACTAATGAGGAATGATTTCCGAAATGTGCACATATAGCACATCAAAATTTAGCAGGTATTTGTTATATACTAACCACTGTTAATAATTTGCAGAAAGTACTGTAAAAAATTTATTCGTAGTTTTGTAAAATAATGTTTGAAAAACAAAATCCGTGAATCATCCAGTTACGTTATATTGTCAGGTACTGTGTATGATCCTCCGCAAGATCATGTAGCCATGTCAGTTTATTTGCAAAACTAAACCAATTAAAAAATATATTCACAATCTTAAATAATTAAAATTTATGAAATAAGACTTAATAATAGTTTAAACCGAAAAATATTTGAATAATGGTATGTTGATTATATACTTTACGTGGACATTTTTTATTTTTTGTATAATTATTTTTACTGATCGGTTAATTTAGAGTTACTTCCCTTGGTGTCGGCACTTACCTAAACTGTTTAATTAATGTTTTGTTTTGATATATGATGAATGTATCTCTAACACTACGTCCACGGTATAGAGCGAATGAAAGGTCATGGACTTGAACCTGAACCGGAATCAGGACCGCTATTACGTTCTTTCTTCATATATCCACAGGAAGTCTATAATCTTAGATATGTCAACTCTACCGTTCATGATTATATATTATTTTCTAAATTTCCTTTTTTAATTTGTCATTTGATGTTTTTGTGACAGTTTTTCTGTGTAATTATCAAGTTACATTTTTATTTGACTTGTCGTGACGGACGTTCGTGAAGTTCCGACATATTTTACCATCATTTAGGCTTTGTGTTACATAAGCAGCGTATCAATTTTAACTTTTGATTTTGCGATTTTTTTTAACAAATTAAGATTTTTTTTTTTTTTTTTTTTTCTTTTTTTGTGACAGAATGTCTGTGTAATTAACAGGTGACATTTTTTATATATGACACGCATTGATGTAGTGAAGTTCCGATATATTCCACTTATATTGATTGTATAATCATTTAGACTGTTTATCAAATGTTGCTTTCTAATGAGGTGATTAAAAACACTGGTCTTAGGTTGATACCTGCAATTAATAATCCAATCAAGTCATCACTGTAAATAGATGGTAGGTATTCTAAGAGTTGATGACAACGGTTAAGCTTATCCTTCCTGTTGAACTGACAGATGATTAGATCATTTTTAAACTAATACAGCGTTGCACGACTTCCGTAATTATATCTTTAATTATTCAGAAAAATCATCTGATGTCACGATTTTTTTTGTATTTTTCTACCTAATGTTTGGAAAAGTAACACATCCAAATGTTACACGAAAGACTGCTCATTAAAAACACTATTTCGAATCAATAATTTTTAATCCCTCTTTTGGTTTGTTATTATTTATAGATCATTTTTGGTTCGTTAAAATTGTTATATTTATCAATCATTTTTGGATTGTTGAAAATATTATTTTTATCAATCATTTTTTGTTTGCTGAAGATGTTATATGTTCAACAATCATTTTTGGTTTGTTTAAAGATTTCATTCATTTTTTCAATTATTTTTGGTTTGTTGAAGATGATATTTATTCATCAATCATTTTGGTTATCAAAATACATGTATGTTAAATATCCATTAATCATTTTTATTTACTTAAGATGTTATATTCATCTTGTTATATATTCAACAATCATTTTTTGGTTTGTTTAAAGATTTCATTCATTTATCAATTATTTTTGGTTTGTTGAAGATGATATTTATTCATCAATCATTTTTGGTTAACTAAATACATGTATGTTAAATATCCATTAATCATTTTTTATTTTCTTAAGATATTATATATTCATAAATCATTTTTTATTTGTTCAAAATGGTATATTTTCTAATGCCATTTTACCATGTATTTAATGATAAAATTTATTTTTTAAAAAAGGTATGTGACACTGCTATAATGCTATCAATGATTTGTTTTTATTTTATTTTACTTTGTGTTTTAAATCATTGAACATATATTACGTTTAACAACATGAAACAGTCAATAATAATTTAGGTATCAACTAAATTAGCGTTTTATCTCAATATTAAACAATACGGTTTCTTAGCGAACGCCATGAAGTACAAATGAGATTTTGTAAAAGAAGAGTTTTGTGGGGTGATTATATTATTATTATTATTAGTATTATTATTATTATTTTTAGTAATTTATTTATTTATTCATTCATTCATTCATTTATTTATTTAATTTTATTTATTTATTTATTTATTTATTTATTTATTTATTTATTATTATTTATTTATTTTGCGTTTTACGCCCAGACACGATTCTTTTACTTATATCAAGGCGGTCACTTTATATATGGTGGAGGAAAACGGAGTACCTAGATTAAAATAGCTACCTTACTCAAATTAAGGCGGTCACTTCACATATGGTGGAGGAAAACGGAGTACCTAGATTAAAATAGCTACCTTACTCAAATTAAGGCGGTCCCTTCATATATGGTGGAGGAAAACGGAGTACCTAGATTAAAATAGCTACCTTACTCAAATTAAGGCGGTCACTTTATATATGGTGGAGGAAAACGGAGTACCTAGATTAAAATAGCTACCTTACTCAAACTAAGGCGGTCACTTCATATTCGGTGGGGGAAAACGGAGTCCCTAGATTCAAATAGCGACCTTCGTCAAACTTAGGCGGTCACTTCATATATGGTGGGGGAAAACGGAGTATCTAGATTAACATAGCAAACTTCGTCAAACTAAGGCGGTCACTTAATATATGGTGGGGGAAAACGGAGTATCTAGATAAACATAGCAAACTTCGTCAAACTAAGGCGGTCACTTCATATATGGTGGGGGAAAACGGAGTACCTAGATTAAAATAGCTACCTTACTCAAATTAAGGCGGTCACTTCACATAAGGTGTAGAAAAAAGGAGTACATAGATTAAAATAGCTACCTTACTCAAATTAAGGCGGTCACTTCATATATGGTGGAGGAAAACGGAGTACCTAGATATTAAGATTTTTTTTTGTTCAACAAACATACACTAAACAATTAAGAAATAACATTAGATATGCAATTTTAACAAAATATCATTAAGTTATTCCCTAATTTGAGTTGTGTTTACACTCATTTAAGTGAACGATTTTGAAACTGGGGCCTGCCTTCAAGAAAAGTGTGATTTTTTTATTAACTTTGCAGAGCAGCCAAATCATGACTATTTGACTGGCGTTCTAAGTTAAAAGATGTATTAAACCTTTCCACGACTTTAACATGATCTGCGGTGATGTTTACCTCGTGTGATGCATCTCTATGCAATTTCATTAAGGCGTGGTCCCATAAGACCGCACACACCCATTTTATCATTTTATAATAGATATAGTTAGACATATTGACCTCGGTTTAAAATCACTTGTTCAATACATTCATTTTAATGATAGATTGAATTCATATAATGAACCAACAACATGGATTTATTTTGTACTGTACAGCCAATGAGATATTAATTACAACAGACATATCGATTGATTGGCAGTCCTGTTGAATAAATATATTTATATATATATATATATACACATATATTTATTTGTATATATAATTTCATCTTGAAATTTTGAAGATATACACACAACATTAGTTACGGTTAAACCACAAATTTTCTGCAAGCTCAATGTTTATTTTCAAAAAATTTCAAAATGACAAGTAGCGTGTATATTTTGACCATTTTTATGTGGTCAGTTTTTCCAGTGAAGAGTGTTATTTATAAACTTGGTATGATAACTTATAACTTTGACCAGGGTCCAGAGTCTATGTCTTATCAACTGAATGCTGCAGCTATAACAATTGCTTTAGATCACGTAAAACAACAAGGGATGTTGTCAAATCAAGATATTCGGTAAGTACAAGATTTTTTTTAAATAATAATAATAATAATAATAATAATAATAATAATAATAATAATAATAATAATAATAATTATTATTATTATTATTATTATTATTATTATCATCATCGACATCATTATTAATATTATTATTATAATTATTGTTGTTGTTGTTGTTGTTGCTGTTGTTGTGTTACATTATTATTATTATTATCGACATTATTATTATTATTATTATTATTGACATTATTATTATTATTATTATTATTATTATTATTATTATTATTATTATTATTATTATTATGTATTGATAAAAAAAGCAAAACGATGCATATATTTACTTTTTTAAGGAATTAAGCCTTGGTTATCCTATTTTAGGAGAAGGGCTTAATCCCTTAGAATAAATGAAAATAAGCACATTTTTGCTAATTTGTTATTAATCCAAAATAATAATAGTAATAATAATAAAATGATACATTTTAAATAAAATTATAAAACCGGAATGAAATACTTTTTTAAGAATTTCATAAAAAGCCAAGTGATAAAAATGTTGAAACAAGATTATACTTAAGCAAAATAATGAATCTTTTCAAAAAGTTTAGTTGATTGAAGAAATGGTGTGTAACACCCCGGTCAAGGTTTTCTACTTTCACTTAAAAAGGAAACCATAGTACTTGGCGAAGTATAAGTCACTTCCGACAAAAGAACCGACAAGCTCTTAAGATCTATAGTTGGATTCGAACCCATGCCATAGGGAGTGCAATGATTTGTGGGCGTGAGTTATAAACTTCTCGGCGAGTCGCTGAAGTTCCTTGCCGTACAAGCACAGAAGTTTAATAAGCAAAGGATGGTAATTTTATTCTACTTTTTTATCTTTTCTTGTTCACTTATTGTTCTGTGTTTTGAGTGAATTGATTTCAGCAAATGCAGGATTCCTGGGGTCAATAGGCAACGGCTTTTCATGCCGCTATTTTTGAATACATAATTTCATAAAATTTCAAAAGAAGAGCATGGCAGCTTTTACACACGAACCCAAAGCGCCTCACCCAAATAGTGTTTTACCACTTTAAAATTTAAGTAATTGCTTCCTCGACTTGTTCTGTGCATTGCAGAATTCACAGAAACGACTAGTTTAGCTGGTGCCAGGATAATGGACTTGGCAAGTGGTATGATTGTTTCTTGCATACTGACTCAGTTAGCTACACCTTACTTAAAACTCGCCCTAAATGCGTGCTAAAACAAAGGGGACTATAATACACAGTTGCACACCTCACGCTATCGCGAATTTATTATCAGATTAATTCATAGAGATTATTAACCTTTCTCTCTTTGTGAATAGCCTAAAAATTACTGAATCAACGTAAAACACCATTGCAACAAAAATGTGCAACATGTTAAAATAAAATGGGGTGGATAATAGAATTGCCATGTGCGGAATTTTGAATTTTTTACAAAAATAAAATTTTCAAATTCTGTTATTATGTGCAGGATTTTGAATTTTTACAAAAAGAAATGTTCATGTCATTCTGCACATGACAGTATTATTAATATTGATATGAACTCCAAAGTCCGCCAAAAGACGGGTTCCATTAAAGATCTTGTCTAGTTTAGATTGTCTGCTTGACATTGATTTCAGAGTCCGCCAAAAGACGGGTTCCATTAAGATCTTGTCTAGATTTGATTGTCTGCTTGACTTAATATTTACACCAGAGTCCACCAAAAGAGGGGTTCCATTAAGACCTTGTCTAGTTTTTGGTTGTCTGCTTAACGTTAACTCCGATGTCCACCGAATGTTTGGTTCCATTAAGACCTTGTCAAGTTTTCGTTGTCTATTTGACATTAACTTCAGACTCCATTTGTGATTTACTTCAAAGTCAAGATTCAATTATAAATAGAGAGAAACTGAAAACGCATTAAAATCTAACCCTCAAAGTCAAGATTCAATTATAAATAGAGAGAAACTGAAAACGCATTAAAATCTAACCCTCGGGAAAATAAGAGCCAACCATTTTTACTCTCGAAACTTCTCGTGGGATTTTACATATTAGGCTTCTGAGCTGCTAGAAAGCGAGTGTTTAGAAGACAAAATGTGACACGAATAGAATTGTTTGTAAACGTATACATGATTGCATCAGATGAAAACGTTTTTAACTGATTTGATTTTGGTGTAGTAGCCTCATTAACGTATGTTTATCGTGTGTGGTGAAATTTACTGTACAACTTATCTAGTAAATTTGTTTCAGGTGTTGAACGGACCAGTATAAATCAAATACTGCTATGTTTTCACTTGTTTTTTTATTGATATATATTTATTTATATTTATTTTAATTTGCATAATTGTACAAATGTGATTTTTTTTTTAAATTTCTGAAAGAAATATAAAAAAAATTATTACAATATGACCCATGATAAATATTAAAAAATTTCATTCAGAAAACAAAAATTACCTGACTCAAATTGTAATTTGTTATGAACCAAAACCATTTTTTTTTACTACTTAAGACAAAAGAGTTTTTATATTATCGCCTATTCGATTGAATATGTTCAATAAGTCGAGTACTTACGCCTCATTGCATTTCACCCCGTGCAACTAGACCACCCTAAAGTCGGTACTTGGACAGTGTTTTTAGTGATAAAAAATTATAATTGTCTTGAAGCTTTTTCGAATACCCAACACATTAACAGCAGGCACATCGAAAATGCTGGGGAAAAATTATAAAATAAAAAAAAACAGGGAAACGCTTGCATATTGCATATATTGGTTACATTAGAGCAAGTGAACTGTATAGTAACAGATTGAATTGAACTTACAACCCTTTGTCCATTTCCCATTTTTAAATAAAACACAAATTCAGTCATTTATTTATTTATCTATCTAATAATTAATCTATTTGGTTATTTTTGCTTGAACATGTTTTTTTAAATATTGCAAAAAAATTGATATTTCTGGGTATTGTACTAAATTTCAAAAGCGTTAAATTAAAAATTTAACCAATACAATTATTTATAGGCTATGAGTTTAGTAATTTAAACATCAAACAACCTACGATCCATATTTTTTTCATATCCTTAGGAAATAAAACTTAAAATAGATAGCGAGTTTGATGACTCCTTTCTTTAGTAAGTTACAGATGTTCGTTATAACTATTAGATGTTGAACAAAGAAATGCTGTTTTATAATTTACCCTATAAATCTCTAAATCGTGATGCTAGTACAAACAAACAAAGCCTATACAATATTTTATCTTTTTCTGTGTGACCATATACGATATCTTGTTTCATGAGCGGAATGAAATAGTGAATTATAAAGCTCTAGACTCCAGACAATGTTCTTGTACTTTCATTCTTTTATCGAGACCTTTTATTCGATATGGTGGAGGAGACTGGAGTAATTTTAGAAATCATTTAATTTTGAAACTTTAGATTCATTATTTTCAACTGTTTGGCTTATATTTTTTATGTATCAAACTTTTCGGTCTTAGTGTCACTGATGAGGAATGAATTTCCAAAACGTGCACATCTGGCACATCAAAATTTAACTGGTATTTGTATTATATATTGACTACCCCTGAGCGGGTACCGCTGCTAGTGGAGTAAACCTCCCTGTGGGTATCCATAACTCAGTAGGCAGTACTTTGTGCTCTCAGAAAATGTACCATTTAGCAAAATTTCAGTCGTCTAAATTTGAAATTAATTTAAAAGTAAGGTTTGTTCCCTCATGCACAGCATTCCTTAGCTGGATTTGGATTTATATACACACACAGGACCAGGGACGCGTCAACTCACCCTGGCATATACACATACAAACGCAGCACACCCGTATGAACACCAAATGAACTACCCGAATAGAGACCAAAAAAACAAACACTTTTATTGCTATTATTCTCACTCAATTCATTGTTATATGTCAATTGAGAAGCACTGTGATCCGATCTGTCTGCTAGTGGTAAGAAGAATTGTCTGCACATTTTACTACACAACGTGGAGTGTGGTTGTATGTACATGTATAATTGAAATTCTATATGTTTACCTTTTTTATGTCATTTTGAAAACTAAACGTAAAATAAAAAAAACTGCGAATTAAAAAAAAACCACGCTGACTGTAAATAAAAATAAATTAATATGTAATTAATTAATAACTAGTAATGATTTAAAAAAAAATAATTGTAAATTGTAATAGGCGGATACCATTCATCAATTTATATGAACAAAGACAGACCTTTGTTTGTTTTTATCCAAAATATTGCTTTCGTGCGATAAAATTCAGTTTGGTAAATTTTTTCATTAGTTAAAGAATTAAATGTCTCGCCCGATTAGTTTTTGATCGAGTATAAAATACATAACTTTATCATAAACTTTCACATTTTGACACGCCGCCGCCGCGCCACCGCCACCGCCACCGCCGCCGCGCCACCGCCACCGCCGCCGAAAAAGTAACACCTAAGTCTCGCCTAATGGCGATGCCAGGCTCCACAAATATTTCTCATAGGTGGCATCCACGTGACTTTGTTATGAAGGAAACGTGAGAGGTAAAGTGAAGGTAAGCTTATAGGTTGTTTAGTTTGAAGTAGTGTTTATTTCCGTCACGTTTAATGATGCTATATGGCTTTTCTCTTCATAGGTGTAGTAAAACAATTGTAGCCACCCAAGTTACGCTAGAATCAACACGTCCTTGATCTTCAAATCGTACTTATACAAATCGTATACGTGATATAAAATCTTGGCCATTTGTAAAAAAAAAATTGACAAAATTTAAATACCCACCAAAAGTGTAATTTGTCTGATTGAAAGATGCGTAATATGGAAATAGAATTATATGCAATGAGTTTGTTCATATAGATATATAAAACAAATACCTCTTAAATTTTGATGTGTCATATATGCACAATTTGGAAAATCATTCCTCATCAGTGGCACTAGGGACCAAAAAGTTTGCTAGATAAAAAACATAAGCCAAACAGTTGAAAATTAATTAATCTGAAGTTCCAAATTTGTAAGACTCCAAATCCAACTAAGGAATGCTCTGCATGAGGGATCAAACCTTACTTTTAAATAATTTTCAAAAATTACGACGGCTAAAAATTTTGCTAAATTTATATTTTCTGACAGCATAAAGTACTGCCTACTGAGATATGGATACCCTTCGGGGAGTTTACTCCACCAGCACCGGTATAAGAAGATAGTTGTTCAGAAGCGTTAGCAACTTGGTACTTTAGTGTATGTTGTCAACTTGATTAATAACATCCAGGTTCGGTTTACTACCTGAGCCTACGTAAAACCGTTGCTTTGGTAATCCAGAACAAAATTTGCTTTCCCAAACGTTTGTGATAGAAACTCGCTTACATTATTCCATTTCACTGTCTAATTACTCTCATAATACTGAAGAAATAAGTTTGTAAAATTTTCATTTGTAAATTGCATAGGGCTCGTTTAGCATTTGTCAACAAAAACGACTCGTCTGTAAACATCTTTTACATTACCTCAGAAATAGTGAGTCGTTCTCCAGAGATTGTAAAGGTTCGTTTTCTCTATATCCTTAATAGAATTATGCAGTAACAAAGATAAAGATTTCTAGAATCCCTATTAAAACATAAAATTATCTATTGTCTCGTAATCTTATAACAGTTACTAATTACACATCAGTTAACATGGTATTTCCATGAATGCCTTAAAATATGTTTTTTAAAGGAACAGATGGATAAAATTAAATCGTTCAAGTCGGCAACTGTAAGTATGAAAGTAAACGTATACGCCGGAAATTTCGAAACAGTAACTCATTGCATATTTCATTTGACATACTTAATGTATTTGACACACATATTGTATTTGTAAATTTAAATTGTATTTGACATACAAATTGTATTTGACAAAACAATTTTTTTGGACATACATATTGTATTTGACGTATTTGACAATACAAATTGTATTTGACATATATTTTGTATTTGGCAATACAACATTTATTTGACATACATATTGTATTTCACGTATTTGACAATACAAGATGTATTTGACAATACAAATTGTATTTGATAATACAAATTGTATTTGATATACATATTGTATTTCACGTATTTGACAAAACAAGATGTATTTGGCAATACAAATTGTATTTGACAGTGAGAATTGTATTTGACAATAAAAATTGTATTTGACATACAAATGTTTCATAGTACTCATTCGTTGAGTAATTAAACTTTTACTCACAAATCAGAGAAACTCTGACCGTCTAAAGTGATATTGTTGGTAGAAAAGTCTAATACTTTGTCTTGATATATCAGCTTTTACCACTTGGGTTTATTCTGCCTAAAAACTTACCGTCCTTGAAGACGGCGATGTTATCTAAAACTGTGGCCATTCTACTTAAAGTCTCAACATTTTAAGGCTCGATTAAAATAAAGCGATGTTAGCCAGTTGCTAATGTTAGGGAGTTTTTCGGTTTCTCTGCTGTTGATTGGTCTTTGGTCAAGACTAATGGATTATTGAAGACCTCACAACACTGGCTTTAAGAACATTATGCTTAAGTGTTGTGACTCCTTTATCCATTGCCACTAGCTTACCAAGTGTCAGGATGGTGAGGCAACAACATCTTCACCAACCATCAAGTCGATCCAGCTTTTAAAATATCCTATGATCGGGGTCTGAATTTCGTCACCTGTCTAGATCATGAAAACCGCAAGTCATCTTTTATGGAAATTCGATTCACTCTAGCGAATATCATAGAAATTAGTAATTCCAAAAACATCCCAAAAATCCCATAGCAGCAGGTGATTCAACGTTTATTCGGTTGATAAGTTTATTGACTTTACCCTTCCGGAGCACCCGGCCTCACTTCTTTGATACAAGTTCACGTGTATAACTAAATTTATCAGTTTTCAAAGTTTTTACTTCGGTTTTTTGGGATTGTGGTTTGGACATAGACTGGTATGTTTGTGTTTTAATTATTATCTTTGCAACTTTTACAACAAATTGTTCCTAATACATTAAAGTTTTAAAATATTTAAAATATCCGACACTAGAGTAGGTCACGGCATAATAGGACGATTAAAATGTAGATTACGGCATAAAAATCGATACTACAATAGTTCATGGCAATAACAAAACTGTATATATGTAGGTCACTGCTTCTCATATCAGCATTACAGTAGATCACGGTATAACGCATAGGTCAATACATTATACATTTATAATAATATAGGTCACAGCATCACTTGTTAACAATATTAAGATATTATACACCGATGCTACAATAGCTGGTCACAGTTTAGCATAGTTGTATAAATGTAGGTTACGGCATTATACATTTATAATAATTTAGGTCACGGCATCAAATGGCAATACTAGAGTACATCACGATATTACACATAATTGCTACAGTAGTTGGTCACTGCATAAAGTAGGTCAAGGAATTATACATTTATAAGAATGTAGGTCACGGCAATACAAGTCAACAATACATTTAATCACGAATTACAGATAAATGCTACAGTAGTTGGTCAAAGTTTAGCAAAGATATAATAATGTAGGTCAAGGCATCAAATATCAATACAACAATAGATCACGATATTTTACACCGAATCTACAGCAGTTGGACATGACATCCAAATTCCACAGTCAAGAGACAATATACCGATACTTATATGCTTACGCCATTAAACGTCAATCCCACTCTTATAACAAAACCAAAAGGCAAATAGTATGTAAGTCAATGCATAAGATGCCAGTAGTAAACTAGGACACGATATGCCATATTGATACGAAAGGATGTCAAGGTATCACTATGAAAACAAGCCGTTGCTAAAGGATAAAATAGAAGGCAAATTGCTTTTAAACACATACATGTTTAAGATCGATTCAAGTTCTTTCAGACTAATGCCAATATCTTTGATATGTGTTACTATTAATCAAACACAATTTTTCCATTTGTATTGATGTCATCTTAGATTCGAAAAGAACTGAAGTGATATTTGTCGTAAACTATGCTTTTAGAAATGCTGTCATTCAAATAATTCTGATTTATCTCAGAAATCAAAGTGAAATAACATTTCTGTTTGTAGATATATATATATATATATATATATATATATATATATATATATATATATATATATATATATATATATATATATATATATATATATATATATATAATGCATTCATTTGTCAGTTTGAAAAAAAAAATATTAAAATACAACGAAAATAAATCAATGGTTCTTAGATATGGAAAAATAAATCATTGAAATAGGCATCAGTTAAAAGATGATCATGAGACAACATCCGACAGATATAGCATAAAATACAAATTGAAAAAATTGTACCAGTTTATAAAAGTCTTCATTTTATAAATATTGGCCTAGAAATAAATAACGGGTTTTTTTTTTTCATCGAGTAACGTAAAAAAATCATTATCAATATATGCGTATTAAGTTAATCAGTCACATTAGTAACACTTCAATCGGCGGAAAAAATGACTTAAAAGCTTTTCAAACTTCAAAAACTGATAAACAGAACTTGTAAGGGAAAAAAATAAAGAAAGGATAAACTTTAATACCTTTCTTGTAAACTTCTCAAAAAGCTTGCAGCAACAAAGCATCAAATAAATAGCGAATATGGAGAAAATAATATAAACTGTTTTGACTGTGTGTGTGTGTGTGTGTGTGTGTGTGTGTGTGTGTGTGTGTGTGTGTGTGTTGATCTAGTTTTCGTACCTTGCAATTTATTAATATTGACAAATACTTTTTTCTTGTAGAAAAAATGTCTTAAATTTCTGGAAATCTTCAAATCATTTATTTGCAATTTATTTTGACGTTAATGCGAATAATTGCAGGCTTATTATATCTTACATATGTTAATATAACAAACATTCCAGTTGATACATTTTGATTGGTTGTTATAATTGTTACTCAGTTCTTTTTACTCTGTGTTTTTAATAAATTAAGGACATTGTATTTGTACTTTTAAATTACTGTAGGAAAATGCTTCATCAGAAAAAGAACCTCAAGGTTTGTTTAGTTTAAAAATTCCCTTAACTTGATATAATATAAAATTTTCATATCCCCTTTAATCATATCATACGATTTATTATCTTAAAATGCAATATTTGCAAATGCTAATGATTCTTCTTTTATATTAAGTACAAAAATTAAAATCTGATGTAATGCCTGTTTCTCTTAATTAAATATTTTTGCGCTTTGTCTTGTTTAAAAATTCAGACTCTATAATCAAGAACTGTAAGAAAGAACCAACTAATTTCGAAACGAGAAAAACAGTGGTTTTGTTATTTCTCAATTTTTATTTTTCATTCATTGACTCTCATTTGTTCCTTTGAAATCATCTGACGCAATGTATCTTGCTCGTAATTAAACATTTTTTGGATTTTGTTCTATTAGAAATTCGCTTTTTACAAGCAAGAATTGTAAATAGAAACATTCAAATCTCAATCAAGATAAATCAAGATAAATCAAGATTATTTATGTAATAATATTAATAATAATAACATAACAGTTCATTTCTGTATCACAATCCAAAAAAGTAAAAACTTAGAAAATTGGACAATTCAGTTTTACACGTGAACTTCAATCAAGAAAGTGAGGACGGGTGTTTTATAAGCGTAAGCAAATTCTGTCTAGCTAGCTATACCCGCCACAAACAAAACCAAATTCGAGAATAAAAGGAACATGTAACTGTTAGACGCCAAATATCCGGTATAACTCTAGTTTCAGCGACTTCATATTTATCAACAATATTGTGATGTTTAAAGATTTATTCGTTGACTCTGGCATGTAGGTGATGTTAAAATTTTGTTGTTTTATAAAAAAAATTACATTTAGAATTACACTTTAAGAGGTTTTTAAGTTGTTGTTTTTGGTTACTGTTCAAAGTCAATTTTGATATAAAATGTTTTGTTGACATTACATTTGTTGAAATCATTTATCTTTGAAGTGTTTAATACTTGTGTTTTTAAAAATTTGAATCGATAAGACAAACCAAAACGAAAAAAGAAAATGATAACAAAAATTAAAGCTCTAAAGATTACATTGTTAACTTTTCTTTTTCAGAGTGTAAAAAAATAATAGCTATACGTTCGTAAAGAAAAATGCTACAATTAATTACGATATGAAGTCATTAACTTCCGGTGTTTTTTTACCTTCTTACCAATTATCTTGATATATAGATGACATTAATGAAATCTTTGTCAGGTACAATAACAGAAAACGTATTAATAAATGGACTATTTCATATAAATCTTTAGTAAATGAATTAATACTTCATTAAAGATATGATAACAAAATGGTATATTTAACATTTGCTTAGGATCAATGATCGTACAATAAGTAGAATGGGTTGGGGCCCCCGACAACAGTTTTGTACCATTCAACAAGACATATGTCCCAATGGATGACTAAAATTGAAATTTTATAATCGATGGTTGACCTTATAGGTGCTGTCTCTTGTTGTTTATTTTATTGATTTGTTGCACAAGAATATGTTTTAATTTGTTTATATATTTTTTATCTTTACAGTGAACGTTTCGGTATCAAACATTTATTAAGAATTCGCCTGTAAACAGGTTAATTTATAACATATTAAACACTTAAAACAAAAAACTTTTAATGTATATATTTTTTATAGTTTAATGATAGGTGTCTGGTTAAATAGTTTAAGTTATCACACACACACACATACACACACACATGTATCTATTTCCATACTGCCGCAATCAAAAAATCTTATGCAACTGGAAGTGCGTTATATTAAGTTACATTTTTATAAACCCTTATAATCGATTAAAAGAAAGAATACTTCATAAAATTTAATTACATCGTATTTGGTCAATATATATTGGATAGTAGATTGTTTGTCATCAACATGTTTTAATTAAGTTTATCAAAAACTATAAAAATTCTTACACTTTGATTGTATATAAAGAAAGGTACCTTTTCATCCCGGAAAGTTATCAGTGGTCTTTTGACTTAAAATTGATTTAAGATGAAGTTATTAAACCAACATTCATACTAAGTTAATCTAATCAATTGCTGTCTTTGTATTAAAAAGAAGCTGATAGATAATTAATTTCATGTTATTGTAATATTCGATAAAGGTTGGAGCGTCACTTATGTAACTTTTTAATAAACTGTTTTTATTGTTTGTCCTCAACAACCATGAATTTTCAATCTGACTGGGTTTAATTTGAAAGTCGTCGTCTATATAAAACAATTCTTAAAATTTCTGATCGGCGCTGTGGCTTGTTTTCATTTTTTCTTTCTTCATTTCTTTCTTTCTTTTTCTAAAGAAATAAAAAGCTTCAAATTAAAACGAAACGATAATACACAACATTTCAAATGCGAAATGGAAGATTTGGTTTGTGTATAAATAAAATTTATAATTTCATTATTTTTCCTTTTTTTTTTTTATTTTTAAATTGTTTTATTATTATTTTATTTCATTTTATTATTTTTTAAAATTCAATTTATAATTTTTTAGATCATTTCATTATTATTATATTTTGCTAGCTGCTTTTAAGTCAAATTATATTTGAATTCAATACATTAGTTAGTGATGTCGCGATTATTGCCGATGATCGATTGTCGGTCGTTGTCAAGGCAGCGATCCTAATAATCGATCACAAGATACAAAATCGATCATCGGCGAGTAGTTTCCGGAATGTAGAAACTACGTTTCTTTCCGGTTTTTGCTACTTAAATCAACCATGGCGGACGAGAATCAGATAATATATCGTATCCGGTGAGATGCTTTGGCTACTATCAGTCTGTCAGAGCAGGGAGCGTTTTGGCCTTTAACTTACAACACTAAACAAGAACACTTGGCTTTTACAATAAAAGTATTTATATTCAGCCTTATTTGTTTCTGAATACTTATGTACAGTTACTAAGGAATTCCGATTAATAATCGATCATTTGATCGATTATGCCTCTCCGATTGTCGATTACTTTTATTGTCCCATTGGACATCACTAACAGTAGTTTAATTTCACTTTTATTAGCTTATTTTAATGATATTGTTTTTTTTTTTTTTTTTTTTTGTTTTTTTTTTTTTTTTTTTTATTTATTTTTTTTTTTTTACAGTGATGGGTTGTTTAAGCGAGATTTGGTTTATTTTATCAGCTGGAAGCATATTGACGTAAATTAAATAATCTTAATTTAAATTATCATGACTTTATTCTTTTGAAATGAAGTTACTTCAAAAACTTGTTCCAATTCTATCATCTTTCAGTAAAAGTAATGGGCTGTTCGCAGGCGGGTTTCAAAATTGACAATAGTGGCTTTTCCCCTAAAAAAGGTTAAAACTTCCTGTATTTGTTGATTTTTTTTTTCACCGTGATACTAAACAAAAATTTACAAGAAATTCTTTTGATTAACCGCTTTACTAAGGTAATGCGATGAACCAATGTCCTTTTAAATTTTTCATTGACATTTTTTTCCTTTTCATAATAATTAATTTTTCGCCGGTTAGATAAAATTACATTATTCATTTCAAACATTGGTTTCTATAGTTGGTTCTCTAGATAAAAGGGCCTTTTAAGTTAACAAGGCTTTTTCTATGAAAACGCTAAAAAATCATTAAACTGCGAAAAAAAAAACTTTTCACGCAATCAAACACCTTCTAGAAGAAGTATCTAAGAGAATGTATTTCAAATATTTTAACAATAACACTAAGTATGAATCATATTTTTTGGTTGTTATATGGTATACATTTTGTTGTTCAATTGTGTTAATAAGAAAAACACGCTGGCATAGTGGTTAAGATGTAAGCCTTTTAAAATAATTTGTTTCATCGATTTTTGATTCAAGTTCCATTAATCATCGTCTTATAGGCCTTCCTGGTTAGCTCGTTAATAGTATAATGGACTAAGCGTTCTGTTCTGTTTATCTGTGACATTGCGGACAAGTGTAGTCATAATCCAATTGTCGATATATATACGCACTAAAACAAAACAGATTTTAAAAAAACCTAAAAACTTACACACTATACCAACTAGTTAAGAGATTAATCCTAGATATTCTAAGAAAAATGTATTGTCACCAGTATTAAAAAATAATCATTTGACGTACAACACAGCACGCAACTAACCAACAAACACAGTGTTTGAATCTAAAAAATTGTTAAATGATATTTGTTTAAAACAAGTTTTGAAACTTGTTTTTTAGACCAGATCTGCATATCTTTTTGTACAATTCAAGTGACTGTTGTAAATCCATTGAATTTAAACTATGCCCTTTGTCTTTGTCTTTTTTTCTTTCCCCGAATTACCGCTACATGCTTTGGGGGGTAGGTAGCTGGTTAACATATCACCGTGAAATCTTCAATATTTGCAAAAAAGGTTTTTTATATTTGTGCAGATTTTTTCACTTAAATTTGAAAAAAAATTGGAAAAAGAAAACAATGTGTTTTTCAACAAAGAGGGGAAGGTTAGATAGAATTGCTATTCGTAATATATAAGTCTATATAAAATATGGTTTCATCTGTGAAGCTCCTTGTTGCCTCTGTAACTGAAATGTACATAATATCTACAATCTTCTTTATCAATGGAAATAAAAAATTTAATGTATTTTCTTTAATGTAATTTTTTTCATATTATGTGATAAAATTTAAGCCGCATATTCGTAAAACAAGATCGAACACAAAATTACATATGCGTTAACTAATGCAGATGATGTGTTCTGAAATATCTAAACGCATTTTCTTTTAATGTTAAAATCCATTAACGAAGAAAAACTTAGTGATAAAACTGCTTAATGTTTACACGTCAATGTTTGCAAGTGCATTTCATGGAAAGTAAAAGCCCTTGATAAGAATATTTCAGTAAAAAAAAACATTTGTAAATTAATCCACTCATTTTGAAAAAAATTGCAGACATTGACGTGATGGTGTTATACTTGAAAAAGCATATTTGTTTATTTATGTAATTAACAGTACATAAAATTTAATGTAAATTATGTCGTCGACATAATATCAGATATAATAATATTGTCAAGGTGATTAGCTCAAATATTTCTATTTCGTGTTTTTAATTTTATTGCAGTCCCATTGCTTTGAAAAATAATTTCTTTGTGCGTACAAACATTGCTGTTCGATTTTAGGCTTAGTTGCTGATGTAGAAGGTAGTCATTTGCTTGGTTGATTTTAATCAAATCGATGATGGTTAGTACGTAAAGTAATCAACATATTGTTCTTGTCTATCAAACATTAGTTAAAATTTTCTTATAAACATTCTGTATAGTTATGCAACACGCAAAGTCCAATAGTGCGTATAAGTAAAGCTATCCATATATATATTTTGCTTTAAAATCAATTAACTACAGACATTAAAATATTTTTTTACAATAGGATATTCGAACTTTAAAATAAACCTGATTATAGAAAACTAACAAATCCTTTTTAAATTTAAAACGAAATAAGGAGAATATTTCAAAAAAAGTATGTTTTTCATTTATATCGTTGATTAAAAAATAGATAAGATATAATATTCAATATTTTCAAAGAAACATTAACAAAAGAAAAAAGATTCAAATTTGTAAGGAAATTATTTAAAGAAGCCTTAATAATTTTTTTAAAGATATGTGTTTAAGAAATGCAAGTGTTTTTTCGTTAAAGCAAACAAGGCCTGTGTACAGTCACTAAGCAATAGTTGTAGTGTAATTAAAACCCCTTGTTCATGGAAGATGTTTACATTGGAAAAGGTCTCAAGGGTCAATCATCTGAGTAGAAATGCTTTGTACCATGATCATTTTATTGTAATATTCATTGTTTATAAAAGATGATCAATAAGCTAGGGCATATCAAATTTTTCCGTAATATGTTTTTGAATATGTCGCAAATCAATGAAATGAAGATATGCATTACACTGTTTTAAATTATCTTTTTACAAAATTTTAATGCTCAAGTTCAATAATAAATTATCAAAGTGGCGCTTTTTCTCAGATTCCAGACTTTTTTGTTATACAACTATACTTAGAAATCATTAGTTCAAAAACTATATATTAATGCTAAAACTGCGTTCAGCATAACTAAGGTATTATTTTTATCGTTTTCTCTTAATTCAAGAACTGACTCGATATAAGAAAAAAATGAATGAATAGTAACTTTTTTATAACTCCATGTCTACTTTTTTTTAACAAATTGAAATAATATTAAGAAATTGATAAATTGCAGTTTGAATCCAAAACTTGACCCTGCCCCCGAAAAAAACACGCACACACACACACACATTCATATATATATATATATTTATATATCCACATTCTTCGTTGCTTTTCTACTGTGAAATATATTTGCTAACATGATAAAGCTTTTATACATTCATTCTACATTAACCGATTTTCATAATTAAAGGATTGTTTTTCCTTCTCGTAGTTTTATGACATATAAGTTGTGATACGTAATGATGATTGTAAACTGTTGTGTACAATAAATACCTGAAATAAAACATTTAATATGATAGGGTAATTAAGATCAAATATGGCTATCAGTTTAAAAGTACATAAATTGAGATAGCTGTCCTGTTTATGCCTTTCCACTCTTTTAACCATCTTTAAAAGCTTTACTAATTACTAATATCCTTCACCCAGAGTTATTTAACTAGTATATATATATATATATATATATATATATATATATATATATATATATATATATATATATATATATATATATTCTCTTCCTTTCGGGTATTATTAATGCCATTATAGTAAGTATCATATAATGTTGATTACAGTACCAAAAATAACAAACCGTGTTATTAAGTTCGTTGGACGACAGTAAGTAAATGGCTGTATTACATTAAGAAATACATGTATCTCCAAATAAAAGTTGTTTTTGTATAAAAAAATCCAATTTAGTAAAATCGACGAAAATCAATGGCAACCAAAACTAAAAACGCAATGATTCTATTGCAAAACTATATCAACAAAACGCGCCAGAATTATTAAAAAATATATTTATGGTCTTTATTTTTTCATCACAACCTTATAATTATGTGCTGGAAAAATAAAAAACCTAGAATTAGACTGTAAACTTAGATCTGGTTTTAAACTAGACAACTGATATTTAGCTAAAGAAACCGCAAACATAGTACCAATTGACAAGTATTTATTAATCCATAATGATAACGTCTCCTTTGCTTTGATAAAAGTCGAAAATTGTCCAACGCTTGATTAGGCTTTACAAATAATGCAGTTGATAAATAAATAGAAGTCGACCTTCGACGGTAATTATAAATAATTATCGATTTACCGACAAAATCGTTAAACTAATCATAACATCTTTATCAAAACAAAAACATTTGTTTTTCATTTTCAAGTTAGCCCTGATGCAGTCATTAATGTTGTAAAACTGCCTTGTTTCACAAGGGGGTGCCTAACTGCCCCTCATACTGAGGTTTAAAATATTTTAAAAGACAAGACAAACAAAAATTCGCATTTCTTTTAGAAGTACTTTAAGAAAAATATTGGTAAATTTTAGTAAAAAAAAACAGCACATATTTTTTTTTAAATATTCTTCTGCCTTTGACAACAGAATTTGGTACTTTTTATTTAACACATTTTGTCAATTTTATTCAGAGTTAGATAATTTGCGTTCTTCAAAACAACAGAACAGATTTAAGCTAGAACATGTAATTTTGAGAACAAAATTGCTCTAAAGTATGATTTTATTTTGTTAAAGCCATTACAAATACAGCAATTCATTTCAAAACAAGGTGTAAATACTTTAGCTGGTCCTAGCTTCTTTTGATAGTTTAAAAAAAATAAAAAACAAACTATTCAAAAAGTTTTCGTTGACTTTTCCTTCTCATATTTTGTTAAAATCAAAATTTTGTTGTTTTCAATTTCTTTTAATAAATTAAAACGATTTGATTTTTATCATATATTAATAATTACATACTTCACGTCGTTCCACGATTTAGGGCAATTTCATTGGTCGTTCTTCTGTCAAATTACGTTGTTATTTTTCGGTAACAACGTTTTCTACCAGAACTACCTTCGACTGGTTTCGGGGATTACTTATCTTTGAGTTGTACTAATAGAAGTTATCTAAGATTGTTAACAAATGGGAATGTCTTCGAGATCGCACATATTCCACCTAGAAACATTTAAATACTCTTTTTTGTTTAGATTAAAATTTTGCAAAAAATTGTTCAAACATGTTCTGATAATGTTTCACCAAAATATTCAAGACTGTAGTTATGAAATATTTTTATCTCTTTGAAATCCAGATGCAGAGAATCTCTTTTATACACCCCTTAAAATCGAAAGTAAAAATTTTGGTACGCACCTAAACCAATAACTAAACGCATGTTTTCCGAATTCATGCAAAAAATATCAAAACATTTATAAATGTAGTCAGGTACAAACTGCACATCACCCGAGAGCCACAGCTATATCTGTGCTCAGTAATGCTGAATTTCAGTTGTGCCATATCATGCTTATGTCATGCCACAGAAACAAGGCCTCAGTTTACAGCTACAGCTATAGTAGGGACTGTTCTGTTCACAGAAGAAACATATCAGTGATACCCTCTCAGGTAACGACCAGTTTAATGCATTTCCTTCCACAACTTTCTGATCAGCCATTACAGCGATCACTGGTTTCATCATTAAACGAAATCCATTCGTCTCAGTCCCAGTCTATAGTTTGCAAAAACATCGGTTTCAACCAAGAAAACATTAATTCCATTTCATTAGTTGGTTCCATCGTTCATTCAGTATTCTTTTGTTATGAGAAACGTCAACATGGAAGTTGACACGCGTGTCCTACAAACGTATGATAGTCATACGTTGTTGTTGGTAAATGTGTTGTCACGAGGCATAATATAGTATCTTTTTTCCCAAAGGATGAAATTGTTATATCATTTACATGTTGACTGAAATTAACAAGAAAATCAATAAAATTTATCAATTTAAAACCTTTTTTTTAGTTTTTGACAAGGCATTTTATTGTCTTTTAAAGGTGGCATTTAATGTATTATTACGCCGCGACGTTGTAACATCGATTTTCGGAAAATCAGCTCATAAGTGCAGAAATGTAAGTAAGCTTAAAAAACTGTTTAACTACGGGTTTGTAAAATAAGAATTGAATTTCATTTTTTACGTTGTTATCGGAGTGTAAAAACGTGAAAACTCTAACAAAATTTGCTTAAAATCGCTTTGCTACGCTACGTAATTTTACACAATTTGTTATAATTTTCACGTTGTTACACCCCAAAACAACACAATTCAATTCTTAAATAAAATAAACTTTGAAAACTGACCATTTTAAAACACGTGAATTTCCCACAAGGAAGTGAGGTCGGGTGCTTCGTAAGGTTAAGCACCTCCCATCACTCGCAAGATGTGCAGAAATGGGTAAATTTGTGAAAAATACCGAATCTAAAGTTGATCAGAAAGAAGTCTTGTGTCATGAAAAAGCTGTTGTATTAGTCTTTTAGAGACTTTAAAGAAAACTTCGAGTGCAAATTTTCTTTCAAATGTTTCTTACATCAAAAGCAAATGTACTGGTTCATGTAATAATGAAAATGCCATAAGCAAAGTAAAACTAACACATTAAGATCAATAGCTTCCATCAAAGTCAATTAGGAGAATAAAAGGAATAAGGAACTATGGTTAATCAAATATGTCCAGTATAAGTTTGGGTACAGTGACTCCATACTTATCAAGAACATTGTGATGAGGGCACAAAACTTTTTAAGGGCATTGATTAGCCCAAGCTTGCAATATCCTTGAGTCATATTTTCAGAAAACTATTTACTAAAGTTAACATACATGACAGAATTCTCAATCGATGATATACATTTGTATGTGTCTCTAAAATTGTCTAATCAAATGCAATTAATAAACATTCTAACTTTGTTAAAATTTTATTGATAAAATTGATAAAATTAACACGCAAAGGTGGCAGGTAAAAAGGCAATTTTTATTTTTTATTCGCGTTCATTAATGAACCGTTGTTTGTAAATCAAGTGGTATTGTTGAGGTCCCAAAGCGGTGCAGTAACAATAAAAGACATTACATTATTTTGTGAAACATGTTTTTTCCCTTTCACAGTTAAGTGTTTCATAAAGTGTAGCCAAGTATAAAGTAAATCTTTCCTTGACTTGTTTGCTTCTTTTCTTGTGTAATTCTTCAGTTTTAAAAATTAAACTTTATTTCTTTTACAACGATTTAGAAACAAGTTGTGCAACTTATATTAATCTAGCTCGTTGGCCAGAATTGTAGCGCGCGTGAGGTCTTATTGTGGGAGGAAAACCGGAGAACCCGGAGAAAAACCACGTGCTCAAGCAGGTGACCTCTTCAGTGAATTCTTCAGTTGTTGCAGTTTGTTTTACTAGCTGTTTTTATGCCGCAATTTGGTTTGTTATATAGATTTATTTATATTAAAAAATTGTTTACAGAAGCGTACTGATTGCTCATTGCTTAATTGCTCATTTCGTAACTTTAAATCACTTGATGACACTTATTTTCTCTCACTTATTAATTAGTGTAACTGTAGTAAGAGATCGATGACTATACTCTGTAACTATTTAATCGACAACAATCGATTGTGTTGTTATTGTCACTTTTTGGTGGAAAGGTTGATTCACGGTGTCATATTTTTATATGTATTAATGGATAACTGGTTGTTTAATAAATACTACAATGACAGTGTAACTACAACACTGAACATTTACCTCTATGCTCATTCAAAGTGTGTGTTACACAGTTACAAAAAATTGGTAGGGCTCGTTTCTACAAAGGAATTTTCTACAATGAACAAATCTGCTTATACATAAATTGTTGACACAATAATATTTCAAGTCTATGCTAATTAAAGCCATCAGAAAGTTATATGGCCGTCATTACAATATTGTTGAGAAGTATAAGTCGCTGTATCTAAACTAGTATTTGATATGTTTGACGTCCCAATGTTCCGTTCATTTCATTCTCTCTCAAACTTACTTTTTCGCTTGACGGATTTTGCTATCTAGACAGGAGATGCTTTCCCATCCGGAGCACCTGACCTCGCTTTCCTGGTTGACGTTGATGTGTTTAATATCTAACAAAAATACCTGTTAATTCTGATGTGACATTTGCACACATGTCATAATTTTTCTTTGCTTTTAGGATTGTTGTTTTGACATGGACCGTTATCTTTTTGTTTGATAAAGTTATTACAATTAGTATAACAATGTTGTAAGTTAATCAATAATTACTTATAATAACCGTCGATTATTGGATCAGTAACTGCATTATTTGTAAAACGTAATCAAGCGTTGGACATTTTTTTTTACTTTTTCACAGGAGAATAAAAAATCACTTATCTAATCTGCCTTAAAAAAGCAAAGGAATCGTCATCGTTATAGAATATTAATTTACTTATTTAAGATCTTACAATTTTAGTTTTCTTCCTGAAAACATCATGCTGACATTATTTGTATAAAGATGCTAGTACAGAATTAAAGATTTTCGCGATATTTTAACTATCCAATAACATTAACCCGAATTTTTCACCCTGTTGAACATTTAAGGTAGAAAAGTGTTTACGTTATCATATGCAATCTAGAAAAACAAGATTACTAAGGCATTTACCAGTTTTGTTGCGTGATGAATAAACGTATTTAAAAACCATTTAAAACAGATGCAATTGAAAAAATATTTTTTCTCTTCAACAAATTCAATAAAAGGTCAAAATTTGATATTAAAATGACAGAAAAAATTTAAAAGATTCTGCTGTTATTGTTTCTTTGATTTCAGTTAAAAGTGCAAAAATGCTCTGAAATTGAAAATGTATATGTAATGTTTAATGCATCTATATCAAGGCGGTCATTAAACAATGTCAAGTTGAATTAATTCTTCAAGATTTTTTTTTTTTTTTTAAATAAATATATGATTTAATTTAAATTTATCTTAGTCGATGTCAATGCAAAAAGTAGAATATAAAAAAATTTAAAAATTAATTAATATTCTTCAACATTGTGATTAGTTAACTGATAAACTTATCATGCAACAGTCAATATTATTGTTATGTAACAATTAAACTGTTTCAGAAAGGAAGTTCATTGTCAATATTAATGCAAAAGCTTTGCAAGTAAACTTAATAATGCACGTTAGCGCGTTATGATTGGTTTGCCTTGTTTTTGCATTCATATTGACAATGTACATCATTTCAAAACAGTTCGGTTGTTATATTTTCGTTAAATAGTTTTTTTTAAATAATATTTTTTATTATTATCATAGTAAGACATTTAATTTTTTTATTCTGTGTGTGATGGTAGTTTCATATAGATAAATGTGAAGTAATAAAAGAATTAGAAAAGGAAGTCATATCCAAGACGGCCACCGAATGGTACTGTTAAAACAGGTTTTATTTGTTATACAACCACAAAACACGAAATGTCAGACTGAATAAAATAACTCATTTAACAAAATCGTAAAAAATTCCAATATAATTGTGTTGTTAAAAAACAACAAAATAGTTTACTCAAGTTCATTGAATTAACTAATGATACAAAAGTTCAATTTTTGACAAAGTTCATTTTACAAACTTCGCTCTGAGAAGAATAAGCTTTTACTCTTTTGAAAAATCAATATGGCTATTAAATCAAAGATGGCTGTTAAATGGCGACCAGTCAGCCAGGTTTATAGTAAACTATAGTCTCTATTTTATATTTATAAAAAAAAAAAAAAAAAAAAAAAAAAAAAAAAAAAAAAACCGAACAAAATTTAGAATGAAGATTGGTTTATAAAATTGGCTCGATTTTTTTATTAGTTTATTTATTATTTATTTATTTATTTATTTTTATTTATTTATTTATCAATTTATTTATTTCCTTTCTTATTCATGAAAATGAGTGGAGTGGAGTTGAGTTATAGTGTTTTACGCCCCAGTTAAGTATCTTTCACTTATTTCGAAGCGGGATGGTGGAGGAAACCGGTGTCCTGAGAAAACCAACGACCTTCAGTAAGCTAACTGACAAACTTTCTCGCACTAGGATCTTTCCCGAGTGGGATTCGAGCCCAGTCGGTTAGAGGCACTGTGATTCGTAAGCTTTGAGAAAATGATTTTTCAGTATCAATTAACAGCGGGTTAAGAGATATCTGATGGATAATATTTCCATCATAAAAAATTGTTGTTTAAATCGTTTCATGTTGATAAATAAATTTTACTTTGATCTTTATCCGTAAGCTTCAAATAATCTTTGAGTACGTTTATCAATCAACTCATTCAAATTAATTTATATCTAAATTGATCAAACATGAGAAAGTGATATAAGACAAGCTGTAGCGATTAAATGAGTGGGATTACGTGAACTTTAGCAAAATGAAATTTACATTTATGCACTTATTTTTTTATATTTGTTTATTTTTTGTAATTGACATTGTTTTCTTATCATTTTTCAGTTATGCATAAAAAAAAAACCAAGAATGTCATTTATTGCAAATCTCTGCTTCAGAAATAACTACATTTTGATAATGATTGTGGTGAATAAATAGTTAAAGCTGTTGTTTACATATATGTAACAGAATTAAATGAAAAAAGCAACTAACAGCAAACTGGTATAATTTAAATTGAGGTGTTTTTAATTCATTATTATTATTTACTTTTTTAAAAATTTTTATTATTGTGTATTTATTTATCTATCTATTTATTTATTTATTCATTATTTATTTGTTGAAAAAAATACATTATGTCTTTCCTTTTTGTAATATTGAACATTATAAGCCATAAGCCTACAAAATTAAAACAACACTCTTAAGCTCGCAATATGTTGACACCGGTACAAAGCAGATCAGAAACAATTGTACAAACTAAAACTTTATATAAACTTGTGTCTAAACTAACCCTCGAGATCAATCAGAAATGTGGCTTGACAAGAATGGATAAAATAAAAGTGGCAACCAGTACAATCAATAAAAAAATCTTAGATAAAAAATACAATTGCAATTTTTATTGAAAATGTTTATTTTTCTATATGTATTACTAGTTATTAACTGAATTCGAAAAATGATGAAAAAGTACTATAGTTAATACTTTGGAGACGTTAATCAAGTTGGTATGTGATTTTAGCATCACTAATTTTGATTGAAAAATTGATTATTTCAATTGGAACCCTGACATAAATAGGTGCTGTGGTTTTAGGCAAGCGTTCTAACTCATTCAGCAACCGATTCTTAAACATGAGAGCACATAAGGAAACTTCTTTTGACAAAGTGAATTAGAAAATACCATCATTACTTTTTTTACATAATCACGAAATGCATCATTTTTTGAGTAAGAAGCCAAGAAGACAGTGTTTTGGCTTATTTTTAAAAAAAACAACCGATTACATTTTTAGAAACATCTTCTAACGTGTTACTGAATGCAAAGCAATAATACATCATTATCATATTAATTATCAAACTGTCACGTTTAATCTGTACCTTGAAGAATTTTTTATTAACACTGATATAAACAATTTTATTCAAATGTATTTATTTTTAGTTTATAACATTCATATTATGATATATGTGTTTTGGCTGGTGAATCAATTAATCGCATTGTGCAATGTTTTTGCTATTGCATCAGCTGCTGTCATTCTCATTATTTAAAAATTTCTGTTGCAAAGTTCTTTTCTTTTTTTAATTTTTAACCACAAATAAATGTTTTCGTATGAAAAAAATGCTTCTTTACAAAATTCACATAATGTTTCATACCATTTTATAATTTTGATGAAATTTATTCTTTTGACTCCATACTTTGACGCAAATAATTTTCCGACTCCATTTATCAACTTCAGATCGGTTTTATCCTAAACTCGGTTTATATATTCTCAAGAACATACACAATTAAATCAAAAAAATTAATACAATTAAATTTACCTGAAATGATGCCATTGTTGTAAATATCTAACTCAAATGCCTGTTAAATTTTGATGTGCCATAAGTGCACATTTCTGAAAATCATTTCTCATCAGTGACACTAGGGGCCGAAAAGTTTGATAGATAAAAACATAAGCAAAAGAGTTGAAAAATTAATAAATCTAAAATTCTAAAACTATATGAATCCAAATAAAAGCATACAAATATTTGAGATTTTGAAATCAACTAAGCATTTTGTTCACCTTTGTAATATCACTGGTGACCATTTTGAATAAAGACTTTTAGAATCAACTAAGCATTTCGTTCACGTTTACTGGTCACCATTTTGAATAAAGACTTTTAGAATTGACTAAGTATTGTGTTCACCTTTTGTAAAATTACTGGCGACCATTTTGAATTTAGACTTTTAGAATCAACTAAGCATTTCGTTCACGTTTATTGGTCACCATTTTGAATAAAGACTTTTAGAATCGACCAAGTATTGTGTTCACCTTTTGTAAAATTACTGGCGACCATTTTGAATTAAGACTTTTAGAATCAACTAAGTATTGTGTTCACCTTTTGTAAAATTACTGGCGACCATTTTGAATAAAGACTTTTAGAATCAACTAAGCATTTCGTTCACGTTTACTGGCGACCATTTTGAATAAAGACTTTTAGAATCAACTAAGCATTTCGTCCACGTTTACTGGTCACCATTTTGAATAAAGACTTTTAGAATCGACCAAGTATTGTGTTCACCTTTTGTAAAATTACTGGTCACCATTTTGAATAAAGACTTTTAGAATCGACCAAGTATTGTGTTCACCTTTTGTAAAATTACTGGTCACCATTTTGAATAAGGACTTTTAGAATCGACCAAGTATTGTGTTCACCTTTTGTAAAATTTCTGGTCACCATTTTGAATAAAGACTTTTAGAATCGACCAAGTATTGTGTTCACCTTTTGTAAAATTACTGGTCACCATTTTGAATAAAGACTTTTAGAATCGACTAAGTATTGTATTCACCTTTTGTAAAATTACTGGCGACCATTTTGAATAAAGACTTTTAGAATCAACTAAGCATTTCGTTCACGTTTACTGGCGACCATTTTGAATAAAGACTTTTAGAATCAACTAAGCATTTCGTCCACGTTTACTGGCGACGATTCTCAATTTGGTGATTGATTTTCATTGATCACTAAAGTCTATAGTGAATATAGTTAATGACTTTATTAAAGATCATTGTACTCAATGCCATCTTTAATTTTTGCAAGATACATGACTGTCCAGATATCTTTGGACCGTGGACTTCATTAAGAAAGGTAACTTTGAGTTCATGAGAAAAAAAGTAGAAAATATTTAGATTCTATCACTAACTGATCATATATTTTATGATTTTGACGTTTATATTTTCACCATCTATGATTTATTGCCATCATGGATGATTTTCAAAAAGGAATCTAAAATTCCATTTTTGTATTTAAAAAAAAACTGCCTAATGCCACACTTTTATACAAAAAAAAGTCTCGCACGCACTAACAAAAACATGGTAAAAAATTTTGATAAATTAAAAATTTGGAACCTTTCCAAAGCTTTATTAATTAAATCAATAAAAATAAAAATTGAAAATTTTTATAAATGTTGATATATAATAATGAATTTTGAGTCTTTAATGTTTCGTATACGTATTTACATCGGATTTGTTTTAATTAGTAGTATCTTTGGTTGCTAGTATAATTTACACGCCAACAAAAGTTTATAATTTACTTTTCGGTATAAACATGTAATTGACAAGTTTTTATATATCACTCATTTGGAAACTTTAATTATAATTTTTAAAACCAGCTAATGAATACTTTATGTCATTGTTGCCATGGAAACCTACTGCTACGTAGATTTATTTATTCTATCTTTGACTTATTTCCACATTTTGATTTACTTTCTAAATAACAGGTTAATTTGATAAAGAACCTAAATTAAACTCAGAAAAGCAGAGATAATTAATGCCAGTAAACATGTTTTTATTGTTATTTTATTTACTATGTCATTAGGGGTTACGTTATTTCACCAGGGAGGTCGAATAATTCAATGAACAAGGTAAATATTGCTGAATCAGATTATGTCTTAAGCAATGTTGTTTAACGTTGCATCAGCAATTTTTCAATTATTCGTGACGAGAGCGAGGTTATAAATCATACAAGCATTATATTCCCCAAGCAAATTTTTCGTGGCACCGTGTGAACTAGTTAATTCACTGTTCCCTTAATTCCGGGCGCCATGTGAGGAAGCAGTATCTAAAATTTGAAAGTGTTTTGTATGGCCTGGTCGGAGTTTGAATCCACGATTTTCGGCTCTCGTTGCGGACGCTATATACTAAGCTCCTGAGGCAGTTTGTTGAAGCAGACGACACAATGGCTTTGTTCAATATGCTTTTAATTTACCTTAATGCAGTCAGCACAATTTTCTTACAGACTGTTTAAACCGTTTAGACGTTTAGAAATTTTTGGGTTAGCATTCAAACCAGTCCCCTATTGTAGGCTTAAGTTCGTCGGCATTAGGAAATCCAGTCAGCAAAAATTGGGATTTAAAAGTGAAAATTACTAGATATGGACAGATTTAGTTGCTCGAAATTACATTCGTAAAGAGCAGCTTCTGTAATTATTGGTTTATGCACGATATATTGCCATGAAAAATGGTCTTTGATAAAATGTGCCCTCCTTTTTAACTGTATAGTAAGTTCTAGTAATAAAATTTTAGAACCAAAGTAATCAATGATTTCAATTGTGATGGTAGAATTTTGAATGCTTGGGTAGTGGTGACTTTAAGCGCCTGTTGGATTTTCATTTAAAACAAAAAACAATGGCTTACTAAATAAAACTATTGTTTTATAAATAGAAATAAAAATGTTTTACTGTCCGCATTTTCTCGGCCGGGGTGGGGGGGGGGTGTTCGCGAAAAGCCTTGAAGATTTGTTAACTTTATTTTAATTTATTCTTTTTTACTGTCCGCATTTTCACGGCCGGGGGGTTTCGCGAAAAGCCTTGAAGATTTGTTAACTTTATTTTAATTTATTCTTTTTTACTGTCCGCATTTTCTCGGCCGGGGGGGTGTTTGCGAAAAGCCTTGAAAATTTGTTAACTTTATTTTAATTTATTCTTTTTTACTGTCCGCATTTTCTCGGCCGGGGGTGGGAGTGTTCGCAAAAAGCCTTGAAAATTTGTTAACTTTATTTTCATTTATTCTTTTTTACTTTCCGCATTTTCTCGGCCGGGGGTGTTCGCGAAAAGCCTTGAAGATGTTAACTTTATTTTAATTTATTCTCATGATCCTGTTAAAGGTAAAGTCCTAGGGGTCACCTAGTCATTTGTGGTAATGTTAAAACATTTGTGGTCTTGATTTAAAGGTTATTAAGGTAAAATACAAAAGGGTGATCTGTGCTTTGTTAAAGACTTCATCATGACTTCTTAGATTGAAAATAATGTTATGGTATCAACCGCATCACCTATTTGTGATGTTAAAATAATGGTAGTCTTTATTCAGTTGAAGTACAAATCTAAAGATACTTTTTGTGCCTCATTGAAGACTCTATCACGATTTACATGATTAAAGGGCATGTTTTCTCAAGGTGATTTTTCAGAACTACTCTCATCGTCATACGAGAGCGGGAAGTCGTGGTTTCGAATCCCAGCAGGGTCTTACTTTAAAATTTTAGGGAACAGAGTATCAACTGGTTCATCTGGTGCCAGGACAAAGTTATTGGGGGAGTGGTATGCTTTTCCACGACATACTAACTCAGAGAGCTAGCATCTAACGACAGTTTGCCATCAGTGTGCTTTAGTATAAGGCCTAACATTCATACACTCGCTAATCTCGCGCAAACACGAGTTTGTTTTTACATTACTTCTTTGAGACTCATAACCTTGCTTTCGTCAAGAGCTGAAAAATTGCTTATGTGACGTAAACAACATTACAACTTGTTTGGTTAGTTTTTCTGTTATGTCTTATATATGGTTATAGTTGGTGAATTAATATTGTATCTTTATGACAAACGTGTCAAAAGCCTTATTCACGACAGTTTAATTAACGATTAATGCTTATGTTCTGTCATTGTCAAACTAAATAATATGATTATCGTGATTAATTAATTATTTTAATGAGACCTAAAAAAGAATAAGACTATCACACTATCACAAAAACAACAAACAGCGACAGTTCGTTAATTCAAACTGCAAAAAGACCCCAATTTTACATACCATAGTGTGAAATCACAACAATAGAAAGAAAGCCATAATAGGATGTGTTTGTATGTACATATTGAATTTTTATTATTTACGTATGACACTTAAATAAAGTAATTTATTATCATTTACTAGCATTTTTTTCTCCGCCCAGTGCTCGGATTTTCAAAGCTAAATTTAACCATATTGTTAATGAAAATTTGTCATGATTTTAAATTTAAAAAAAATATTGACAAACAGTTTAAAACTTTTGATAAATGTATGCATTAGCTTTTGAACATGAATAAAAAAATATTGACTATTACCCGAGGTTAAAATTATTTGCTAAGACCAATGGTGATACTATTGAAGCTTTGAACAACTGGGTACTAATATTGTTGTGAAAGTTTGAATAATGATCTGCCATGCACAAACGCGCTAATTGCTCTTCTATTTAGACAAGCATACCACTCCCCAGTCATATTATCCTGACACGTGGTGAATCAGATAATACTCTGTCTTCTTCTTCCCTAGCAGTTTAGACAGTTGGTAGAGCGCTCCGTAAGTGGCAGGTCATGGGTTCGAACCCTGGCCGGGTCTGACCCAAAACTTGAAAGTGGGTAATTACTTTTCTTTTGCCAAGCACTCGGCATTACGAAGTGAAAGTCACGTTTTTTCGGATTAGAACTTAAAATAAACGAGGTCCCGTGTCATGGTAGGCGTTACACGATAAAGAATCCTGCTGATAATGGCATTAGCGCAACGCACAGGAAAAACATTTTCACTTTCGCCTATAGCCGGCGACGTCTCGATATAAGTGAAATATTATAGGCTGGGACGTTAAACACCATTACTCACTCACTCTTCTACCCGAGCTTACAGCTCCAGCCTTATGTTTGACCTGTCTAAAATTCGAACCCATGGCCTGCCACTCCACCACTTAGATACAAGGCCAGTTTGAGGAGTCAAACTTAGCGTGCGTTACCGAGGTATGTTTGACTTTGAGATTAAGGATGTTAAAGATCTATACTTGACTAACATATATAAATCAACAGGGAATTAATTAGCTAATTACACGATCAAACAGAACCGCCACTTCGGCTGAAACATTGAAACAAAAACACCAACTACTATTTCATTGATTTAATCAGGCCATTAAAGCATTGATGCCTACCATATTTAGATAATGTAACTGTCTTTAATTGACTGTTAAGTGCGAACGTACCTATTTCTTCTGTTTTCTCCTAATATTCATTCATTCATTCATCTATCTATCTATCTATCTATCTATCTATCTATCTATCTATCTATCTATCTATCTATCTATTTGTGAATCAAATTTATTTATTTATTTATTTATTTATTTCTTATTTATTTGATTTATTTATTTATTTGTTTATTTTTTTTAATTAATTTTATTTATTTATGATTTTATTTATTTATTTATGATTTTATTTATTTATTTATGATTTTATTTACTTATTTATGATTTTATTTATTTATTTATTTATTATTTATTTATTATTTATTTATTCATTTATTATTTATATTTAACAATCTTTATTTAGTTTATTTATTATATTTGTTAAATTTCATTTATTTTTTTTTATCTAATATGTTTATTAAATAAAATGTATTGATTTAAAGGAAAAAATTTTCCAGTGAGGGACATCTTACGCTTAAAAAGCGTAATTAATTAATCACTGATTAAAAATTGTAATCACTGACTACACAAAAAATACCCATAATCCACCATACTTCAGTTGGTCACGCCCAAATTGAATGAATGGTGAAGCCATTTATGAAAAAATTTGCGCGTGACCAACTGAAGTTATCACCCAATAAATTCAGTACAATCAAAGTTCAATCCTTATATTTAAAGTCTTTTAAAATTTCTACGATAAATACCTTTATTCAAATTCAAATATATATATATATATATACACTCAGCCACTACTAAGAGTGGTACATGAGGGCATTTATACAAACAAATATAATACAAAGTGAACTGGCATAATACATATAAATTACAATCTAAATTAAATTCTTTAAACAATAAAGACACAAATATAATCACGAGGTTTCCTTAGTAATGAATTTTATTACAAAAAAAATCCCGACAAGGTCCTGGTTTTCTTGTATAAAAAAAAACACAAACACAGATTGATCCTTTGCATTTATCACTAAATTTTATTTATTTCTGAAAAAATTCCAATACGATTGATATACTAGCGATTTCGGAAAAAAACGCAACAAAAAAAAAACCATAGCGATCAGCTAATCGCCACTGCAAGGTTTTGTTTGTAAACAATGTTGTAGTAGAACTTTTTTTGACGTATACGCCAGTGATACAGGTCCTGACGTCATGAGTTAAAGGTCGCCCAACCAAAGTCTTTGAACAGTTGCTCTCGAAGGGTTTACTGAAGAGAATTCAGTACGATTGTAATATTTACGAATAAACAATGATGTGATAAACGTATAAAGATTAATTACGTCCTAATGAGATACGTGATCAAAGGGACAAGAGGCTGTACTGAATACTATTCATTAGTCACAAATTACAGAGCACAGTGTGAAATTACGACAAAGAAATTAAGTAAAATAAGCAGTCATTTACTTATTAATTATCATAATCTGTTTGAAATATGGATATAATTTGTATTGTATTCAAAGCAAAATAATGATTTTTAGTTATAAAAGCTTTCTACAAATAATTTGTTTTGCTAACAAGTTCCCAGAACAGCATAAAGACAAGCCCTTGTACTGCCTAAAACCTGCTAATTAAATAAATAATGGTGTTGGTTACAATGTCAGGTTTCAATAAAGAAAACAAGATCATAAAATCAGCTCATTAGGATTGATGCCGTTTCTTATTGATTTATTCGCCCATGAGATACAGGGGTCGATGGACCAATTGTCCAATCTTTCCATAATGCGGGTTAGATGCAGGGATTTAATGACCTGGTGGTCTAAAGTTCACTTTTACGAATCAAAGCGTCTCTAAGTGTCTTGGTTCGAATCTACTTATGCTACTCGGATCCTAGTGCAAGAAATTTGTAAATTTGTTTTAGTGGCCTGTTGGTCTAAAGTGCACATTTACGAATCAAAACGTCTTTACTACATAGGTTCGAATCAACAAAATTGAATGCTATTTGGATCCTAAAAATTTTGTAAGATTGCTTGCCGAAAGTCTCTGGTTTTCGTTTGGATCTCTGAATCTTCTTCATCATCCAAGGATTGGCTACTTTGATCTGTAACAGGAAAAGTTAAAATTGCAGCGACCTAACCGGGACTTGAACCCGGGACCTTCCCAATACCAGCCGGATACTCTACCGACTGAGCTACCTGGCCAACCGTCAATCCCCAACAGATGTAAGCAATGTAATCTTGTTATCATCACGCAAACCTCCTCCTCTGAGGCCACGTCGTTAAGAATGTAGTCTTGGCAAAACAACATATATCTGATCATTAAGGGTTAAAACATAATCATTACTAGCTTTTAACCATTCAACAAACAAAATCAATTAATATCTCTAATTAATTGTCTTCAGATCTTTACCCTCTTGATTTCAAAGAAAGTGCAAACGTACTTATTTTTTGTTAATATGCTAATTCTAATTTTATTTATTTATTTTTTTTTATTTTTCATTCATTCATTTATTCATTCATTCATCCATTTATTTAATAATTTATTTATTCAATTATTTATTCATTTATTTATTTATTTATTTATTTAATCAATTTTTATAAAATTTGATATTATAAATAGTATGTATGATTTTGACCTTTGTAAACACGAGAAACACTCATAGAAGACTACAACTGCACTAACTCCAAGCTCTGCAATATCAAGTCTTTTAAATCATAATTCACGTAATCAAATGTTGGAATTACATAGGAGAAACTTTATTTGTGTATGTATTTATTTATTTATTTTTTTTTATTATTATTTATTTATTTATTTTTTATTTATTTTTTTATTAATCTTTTTATTTTTTTATTTATTTTTTATTTATTTATGAAATAATATATTGATTTGTTTGTTTATTTTATTTAGTAATTTACTATTTATAAATTTTTTATTCAATTTTATTTTTTTAAATTTAGTTTTATGTAATTTCAAAAAATACCTGTTTGATTTAATATAAATATCTAATTTATTTATTAATCATTCTATCTATTTATTTATTTATTTATTTATTTATTCATGAAATGATATATTGATTGTTTGTTTAATTTATTTTGTTATTTACTCTTTATTTATTTTTTTTAATATATATTTTTTTAAATTTATTATTATGTATTTTAAAAAAAACCTGTTTGATTTAATATGAATATCTAATTGATTTATTAATCTATCTATCTATCTATCTATCTATCTATCTATCTATCTATCTATCTATCTATCTATCTATCTATCTTTCTTTCTTTCTTTCTTTCTATCTATCTATCTATCTTTCTTTCTTTCTTTCTATCTATCTATCTATCTATCTATCTATCTATCTATCTATCTATCTATCTATCTATCTATCTATCTATCTATCTGTGAATCAAATTTTTATTTATCCATTTATTTATTTGTTTGTTTAATTTATTTATTTATTTATTTATTTATTTTTTGATTTATTTATTTATTTATTTATTCATTCAGTCATTCATTCGTTAATTAATTAATTCATTCATTCATTTATATTACAGGATATATACTAAGTTAACAGGACTTCCTACGACCTCGGCAGGTTATGCTGTAGACCTAAAGGTAACAGAAGATGTTGACGTCATTTTAGGACACCCGTCATCCAGATGTGAGTATTGTCTAAATGATGTACATCAGGATGCTGTTTCTCTACGTTAATTTGACAATTTTTATTTTTAGTAAGGCGATATGGTTTAGTGGTTTTGTGTTATGTTGCTTAACGTCGCATCAGAAATTTTTCAGGTATTCGCGACGAGAACAAGAATCAGTTCGTACCAGTGTGTAGCATGGTATGTCTTGCTCTAGCGCGCACTCAAGAAAACATTTTCTCCTTCGGGATTAAACACCACACCAGCCTATAAATACGTAACAGGTCATTTTATAAGAAGTAACATACTATTTCATAAGTAATCCAGCTCTATTTACAACTTTTTTTTATTAAGGATCCTCGGTGGCTAAGTGAGTAAAGCGCGGGCTTACGGTTTACAGTGCCTCTTACCGCATAGGTTAAAGATTATTTCACTTAAACCGTAGTATAACACTACGGTAGCTCAGTTGGTAGATTGCTCGCTTTGTATGTGGGGTTTTGAGGGTTCGAACCCCGGCCGGGTCTGACCAAGACTTGTACATTGATAGTGACTGTTCTTTTGCCAAGGAATCGGCATTTAGAAAAAGTCACGGGGTTCGTTTGGATGAGACCTTAAAACCGATGCCCCGTGTCACGACAGGCGTGGCACATTAAAGAACCCTCCCTGCACATTTCCCTAAACGCACCGCAAGGGTTAAAATTTCTGCCACTTCACCTATAGCTGTTGACGTCTCCATATAAGTGAAATATTTTGTCTGGGACATGTTTATTATCGTCTCTCCTTGAGAAGAATCTGGCAATTAAAAACATAAAACCCCATTAAATCAAATCATATGAACGTTTACCGTTGTGGTTAGTTCGTGGAAGGCGGAGAGAAACTGGAGCACTTGAAAAAAAAAAAAACACACACACACACACACATTCTTCAACACAGCAAACTTTCTACACTAAAAACTACTGGATGGGGTTTCGAACTTAGACCGTGAAAGCAATTGGAATCGAATTGGGATCGACCTTTGACCAACGAGGCAAACGCTCAGATTAGGTGTACGGTAATCTTTATGAAACAACAGGTTGTTCACTGAAGACTCATATTAAGATTTCTTTTGGCTCGGTACCAGTATAGTAAACTGTGTGGTCTGCGATGTTGATCTTGGACATTACAGGCAAGTGTACTAGCATACCAAGATTTGTGATTAAAGTGCATTATTACAAAACGCTTTTTTCAACCATGAACCCCAAAGTGTACTATAATTTCGATACAGGCCTTAAAAATATGAAAAAATTTACATAATGGAATTTTGACTGGTTTTTTTTTTTTTTTTTTTTTTTTTTTTTTTTTTTTTTTTTTTTTTTTTTTTTGATTCTTTTATTATTTTTTTATACTGTTATATTCTATTTCGACTCCAGCGAACATACCAATAGCGTATTTAACAGCATACTGGAACATGCCACACCTTTCTTGGTCATCACTAAATCCAACCTTGTCAAATAAGAAAACATTCAGCACGTTTATCAGAAGTCAAGGGGGGTACGATCAGCTTGGCATAGCTGTTGTTGAACTCCTCTATACCTTCAACTGGAAGAAAATCGGCGTATTTATCTATAACTACGGTAAGTAGACCTTAAGCAAGCTTAGTTTTAGCTAGTTCTAGCTATTTATGTCTGATTTCAAGATCTAGCTATTTATGTGTGATTACAGGATCTAGATATTTATGTGTGATTACAGGATCTATCTATTTGTGTGTGATTACAGGATCTAGCTATTTATGTGTGATTACAGGTTCTAGCTATTTATGTGTGATTACAGGATCTAGCTATATATGTGTGATTACAGTATCTGGCTATTTATCTCTGATTTCAGGATCTAGATATTTATGTGTGATTACAGGATCTAGCTATTTATGTCTGATTTCAGGATCTATCTATATATGTGTGATTTCAGGATCAAGCTATATATTTTTGATTTCAGGATCTGGCTATTGATGTCTGATTTCAGGATCTAGCTATATATGTGCGATTTCAGGATCTAGCTATATATTTTTGATTTCAGGATCTGGCTATTGATGTCTGATTTCAGGATCTAGCTATATATGTGTGATTTCAGAATCTATCTATTTATGTGTGATTTCAGGATTTAGCTATTTATTTGTGATTTCAGGATCTGTCTATTTATGTCTGATTTCCGAATCTGGTTATTTATGTTTGATTTCAGGATCTAGCTTTATATCGTGATTACAGGATCTGGTTTTTTATGTGTGATTTCAGGACCTAGCTATATATGTGTGATATCAGGATCTGGCTATGTATGTCTGATTTCAGGATCTGGCTATTTATGTGTGTTTTCAGGATCTTGCTATATATGTGTGATTTCAGGATCTGGCTATTTATGTCTGACTTCAGGATCTGGCTATTTATGTCTGATTTCAGGATCTGGTTATTTATGTCTGATTTCAGGATCTAGCTATATATGTGTGATTACAGGATCTAGATATTTATGGGTGATTACTGGATCTATCTATTTGTGTGTGATTACAGGATCTAAATATATATGTGTGATTACAGCATCTGGCTATTTATCTCTGATTTCAGGATCTGGCTATTTATGTCTGATTTCAGGATCTAGCTGTATATGTGTGATTACAAGATCTAGATATTTATGTGTGATTACAGGATCTATCTATTTGTGTGTGATTACAGGATCTAGCTATTTATGTGTGATTACAGGTTCTAGATATTTATGTGTGATTACAGGATCTAGCTATATATGTGTGATTACAGCATCTAGCTATTTATCTCTGATTTTAGGATCTAGATATTTATGTCTGATTACAGGATCTAGCTATTTTTTCTGATTTCAGGATCTAGCTTTTTATGTCTGATTACAGGATCTAGCTATTTATGTGTGATTTCGGGATCCAGCTATTTATGTCTGATTTCAGGATCTTGCTTTATATGTGTGATTTCAGGATCAGGCTATTTATGTCTGATTTCAGGATTTGGCTATTTATGTCTGATTTCAGGATCTGGCTATTTATGTCTGATTTCAGGATCTACCTATATATGTGTGATTTCAGGATCTAGCTATATATTTTTGATTTCAGGATCTGGCTATTGATGTCTGATTTCAGGATCTAGCTATATATGTGTGATTTCAGAATCTATCTATTTATGTGCGATTTTAGGGTCTAGCTATTTATGTGTGATTTCAGGATTTAGCTATTTATTTGTGATTTCAGGATCTGTCTATTTATGTCTGATTTCCGAATCTGGCTATTTATGTTTGATTTCAGGATCTAGCTTTATATCGTGATTACAGGATCTGGTTTTTTATGTCTGATTTCAGGACCTAGCTATTTATGTCTGATTTCAGGATCTGGCTATTTATGTCTGATTTCTATCTATTTATGTGTAATTTCATGATCTGGCTATTTATGTGTGATTTCAGGATCTGGCTATTTTTGTCTGATTTCAGGATCTGGCTATTTATGTGTGTTTTCAGGATCTAGCTATTTATGTGTTATTTAAGGGTCTAGCTATTTATGTGTGATTTAAGGGTCTAGCTATTTATGTGAGATTTCAGGATCCAGCTATTTATGTGTGATTTCAGAATCTAGCTATATATGTGTGATTTTAGGATCTGGCTATTTATGTCTGATTTCAGGATCTAGCTATATATGTGTGATTTCAGGATCTATTTATTTATGTGTGATTTCAGGATCTAGCTATTTATTTCTGATTTCAGGATCTAGCTATTTATGTGTGATTACAGGATCTATCTATCTATGTCTGATTACAGGATCTAGCTTTTTATGTGTAATTACAGGATCTAGCTATATATGTGTGATTACAGGATCTGGCTATTGATCTCTGATTTCAGGATCTAGCTATATATGTGTGATTTCAGGATCTATTTATTTATGTGTGATTTCAGGATCTAGCTATTTATGTTTGATTTCAGGATCTAGGTATATATGTTTGATTTCAGGATCTAGGTATTTATGTCTGATTACAGGATCTAGCTATTTATTTCTGATTTCAGGATCTAGCTATTTATGTCTGATTAAAGGATCTAGCTATTTATGTGTGATTTCAGGATCTGGCTATTTATGTCTGATTTCAGGATCTATCTATATATGTGTGATTTCAGGATCAAGCTATATATTTTTGATTTCAGGATCTGGCTATTGATGTCTGATTTCAGGATCTAGCTATATATGTGCGATTTCAGGATCTAGCTATATATTTTTGATTTCAGGATCTGGCTATTGATGTCTGATTTCAGGATCTAGCTATATATGTGTGATTTCAGAATCTATCTATTTATGTGTGATTTCAGGATTTAGCTATTTATTTGTGATTTCAGGATCTGTCTATTTATGTCTGATTTCCGAATCTGGTTATTTATGTTTGATTTCAGGATCTAGCTTTATATCGTGATTACAGGATCTGGTTTTTTATGTGTGATTTCAGGACCTAGCTATATATGTGTGATATCAGGATCTGGCTATGTATGTCTGATTTCAGGATCTGGCTATTTATGTGTGTTTTCAGGATCTTGCTATATATGTGTGATTTCAGGATCTGGCTATTTATGTCTGACTTCAGGATCTGGCTATTTATGTCTGATTTCAGGATCTGGTTATTTATGTCTGATTTCAGGATCTAGCTATATATGTGTGATTACAGGATCTAGATATTTATGGGTGATTACTGGATCTATCTATTTGTGTGTGATTACAGGATCTAAATATATATGTGTGATTACAGCATCTGGCTATTTATCTCTGATTTCAGGATCTGGCTATTTATGTCTGATTTCAGGATCTAGCTGTATATGTGTGATTACAAGATCTAGATATTTATGTGTGATTACAGGATCTATCTATTTGTGTGTGATTACAGGATCTAGCTATTTATGTGTGATTACAGGTTCTAGATATTTATGTGTGATTACAGGATCTAGCTATATATGTGTGATTACAGCATCTAGCTATTTATCTCTGATTTTAGGATCTAGATATTTATGTCTGATTACAGGATCTAGCTATTTTTTCTGATTTCAGGATCTAGCTTTTTATGTCTGATTACAGGATCTAGCTATTTATGTGTGATTTCGGGATCCAGCTATTTATGTCTGATTTCAGGATCTTGCTTTATATGTGTGATTTCAGGATCAGGCTATTTATGTCTGATTTCAGGATTTGGCTATTTATGTCTGATTTCAGGATCTGGCTATTTATGTCTGATTTCAGGATCTACCTATATATGTGTGATTTCAGGATCTAGCTATATATTTTTGATTTCAGGATCTGGCTATTGATGTCTGATTTCAGGATCTAGCTATATATGTGTGATTTCAGAATCTATCTATTTATGTGCGATTTTAGGATCTAGCTATTTATGTGTGATTCCAGGATTTAGCTATTTATTTGTGATTTCAGGATCTGTCTATTTATGTCTGATTTCCGAATCTGGCTATTTATGTTTGATTTCAGGATCTAGCTTTATATCGTGATTACAGGATCTGGTTTTTTATGTCTGATTTCAGGACCTAGCTATATATGTGTGATATCAGGATCTTGCTATTTATGTCTGATTTCAGGATCTGGCTATTTATGTCTGATTTCTATCTATTTATGTGTAATTTCATGATCTGGCTATTTATGTGTGATTTCAGGATCTGGCTATTTTTGTCTGATTTCAGGATCTGGCTATTTATGTGTGTTTTCAGGATCTAGCTATTTATGTGTTATTTAAGGGTCTAGCTATTTATGTGTGATTTAAGGGTCTAGCTATTTATGTGAGATTTCAGGATCCAGCTATTTATGTGTGATTTCAGAATCTAGCTATATATGTGTGATTTTAGGATCTGGCTATTTATGTCTGATTTCAGGATCTAGCTATATATGTGTGATTTCAGGATCTATTTATTTATGTGTGATTTCAGGATCTAGCTATTTATTTCTGATTTCAGGATCTAGCTATTTATGTGTGATTACAGGATCTATCTATCTATGTCTGATTACAGGATCTAGCTTTTTATGTGTAATTACAGGATCTAGCTATATATGTGTGATTACAGGATCTGGCTATTGATCTCTGATTTCAGGATCTAGCTATATATGTGTGATTTCAGGATCTATTTATTTATGTGTGATTTCAGGATCTAGCTATTTATGTTTGATTTCAGGATCTAGGTATATATGTTTGATTTCAGGATCTAGGTATTTATGTCTGATTACAGGATCTAGCTATTTATTTCTGATTTCAGGATCTAGCTATTTATGTCTGATTAAAGGATCTAGCTATTTATGTGTGATTTCAGGATCTGGCTATTTATGTGTGATTTCAGGATCTAGCTATATATTTGTGATTTCAGTATCTGGCTATTTATGTGTGATTAGAGGATCTAGCTATTTATTTCTGATTTCAGGATCTGGCTATTTATGTCTGATTTCAGGATCTGGCTATTTATGTTTGATTTCAGGATCTACCTAATTATGTGTGATTTCAGGATCTAGCTATATAAGTGTGATTATAGGATCTGGCTATTTATCTCTGATTTCAGGATCTAGCTATATAGGTGTGATTTCAGGATCTAGCTATTTATGTTTGGTTTCAGGATTTAGTTAATATGTGTAATTTCAGGATCTATGATTACAGGATCTGGCTATTTATCTCTGATTTCAGGATCTAGCTATTTATGTCTGATTACAAGATCTGGCTATTTATTTCTGAATTCAGGATCTAGCTATTGATGTCTGATTACAAGATCTGGCTATTTATGTCTGATTTCAGGATCTAGCTATATAAGTGTGATTTCAGGATCTAGCTATTTTTGTGTGATTTCAGGATCTAACTATTTATGTGTGATTTCAGGATCTGGCTATTTATGTCTGGTTTCAGGATTTAGCGATATATGTGTTATTTCAGGATCTAGCTATTTATATGTGATTACAGGATCTGGCTATTTATCTCTTATTTCAGAATCTAGCTATATATGTGTGATTTCAGGATCTAGCTATTTATGTCTGATTTCAGGATTTAGTTAATATGTGTAATTTCAGGATCTATGATTACAGGATCTGGCTATTTATTTCTGAATTCAGGATCTAGCTATTTATGTCTGATTACAAGATCTGGCTATTTATGTCTGATTTCAGGATCTAGCTATATAAGTGTGATTTCAGGATCTAGCTATTTATGTGTGATTTCAAGATCTAGCTATAAATGTTTGATTTCAGGATCTGGCTATTTATGTCTGATTTCAGGAACTGGCTATTTATGTCTGATTTCCGGATTTAGCTATATATGTGTGATAACAGGATATGGCTATTTATTTCTGATTTCAGGATCTACCTATATATGTGTGATTTCAGGATCTTGCTATTTATGTCTGATTTCAGGGTCTGGCTATTTATGTCTGATTTCAGGATCTAGCTATATATGTGTGATTTTAGGATCTATTTATTTATGTGTGATTTCAGAATCTAGCTATTTATTTCTGATTTCAGGATCTGGCTATTTATGTCTGATTTCATGATCTATCTTTTTATTTTTGATTACAGGATCTAGAGCTATTTATGTCTAATTACAGGATCTCGCTATTTATGTGTGATTACAGGATCTAGCTATTTATGTGTTATGTCAGGATCTAGCTATTTATGTCTGATTTCAGGATCTAGCTATTTATGTCTGATTTCAGGATCTATCTATATATGTGTGATTTCAGGATCAAGCTATATATTTTTGATTTCAGGATCTGGCTATTGATGTCTGATTTCAGGATCTAGCTATATATGTGCGATTTCGGTATCTGGCTATTTATGTGTGATTTCAGGATCTAGCTATTTATGTGTGATTTCAGGATCCAGCTATTTATGCATGATTTCAGGATTTGTCTATTTATGTTTGATTTCAGGATCTAGCTATTTATGTGTGATTAGAGGATCTAGCTATTTATTTCTGATTTCAGGATCTGACTATTTATGTCTGATTTCAGGATCTGACTATTTATGTTTGATTTCAGGATCTACCTAATTATGTGTGATTTCAGGATCTAGCTATATAAGTGTGATTATAGGATCTGGCTATTTATCTCTGATTTCAGGATCTAGCTATATATGTGTGATTTCAGAATCTAGCTATTTATGTCTGGTTTCAGGATTTAGCGGTATATGTGTTATTTCAGGATCTAGCTATTTATGTGTGATTACAGGATCTGGCTATTTATATCTTATTTCAGAATCTAGCTATATATGTGTGATTTCAGGATCTAGCTATTTATGTCTGATTTCAGGATTTAGTTAATATATGTAATTTCAGGATCTATGATTAAAGGATCTGGCTATTTATCTCTGATTTCAGGATCTAGCTATTTATGTCTGATTACAAGATCTGGCTATTTATTTCTGAATTCAGGATTTAGCTATTTATGTCTGATTACAAGATCTGGCTATTTATGTCTGATTTCAGGATCTAGCTATATAAGTGTGATTTCAGGATCTAGCTATTTATGTGTGATTTCAGGATCTAGCTATTTATGTGTGATTTCAGGATCTGGCTATTTATGTCTGGTATCAGGATTTAGCGATATATGTGTTATTTCAGGATCTAGCTATTTATGTGTGATTACAGGATCTGGCTATTTATCTCTTATTTCAGAATTTAGCTATATATGTGTGATTTCAGGATCTAGCTATTTATGTCTGATTTCAGGATTTAGTTAATATGTGTAATTTCAGGATCTATGATTACAGGATCTGGCTATTTATCTCTGATTTCACGATCTAGCTATTTATGTCTGATTACAAGATCTGGCTTTTTATTTCTGATTTCAGGATCTGGCTATTTATGTCTGATTTCAGGAACTGGCTATTTATGTCTGATTTCCGGATCTAGCTATATATGTGTGATTACAGGATCTGGCTATTTATTTCTGATTTCAGGATCTAGCTATATATGTGTGATTTCAAGATCCAGCTACTTATGTGTGATTTCAGGATCTACCTATATATGTGTGATTTCAGGATCTTGCTATTTATGTCTGATTTCAGAGTCTGGCTATTTATGTCTGATTTCAGGATCTAGCTATATATGTGTGATTTTAGGATCGATTTATTTATGTGTGATTTCAGAATCTAGCTATTTATTTCTGATTTCAGGATCTGGCTATTTATGTCTGATTTCAGGATCTATCTTTTTATTTTTGATTACAGGATCTAGAGCTATTTATGTGTGATTACAGGATCTCGCTATTTATGTGTGATTACAGGATCTAGCTATTTATGTGTTATGTCAGGATCTAGCTATATAGGTCTAATTTCAGGATCTAGCTATTTATGTCTGATTTCAGGATCTAGCTATTTATGTCTGATTTCAGGATCTAACTATTCATTTGTGTATTTTTAGGTTTATGCCAATATGCCCTTGAGGGTCTTGTGAAACAAGTAGGATTTTCAGATATTCAAATCGAGTCTTACATAACATTTACAAATCTCGATATCACTGATAAAGAAATATATGAAAACTTACAGCAGTTAAAACGGAATGTCAGAAGTAAGTATACCTGAAACAAGTTTGTAAAAAAAAAAATGGATCGTCGGGGTACTGGAAACCGTTTTGTAAAATAAGTTTGCTGGTCGGGGTATCGGAAACCGTTTTGTAAATTAAGTTTGCTTGGCTTGGTACCGGAAACCATTTTGTGAAATAAGTTTGCTGGGCGGGGGTTAACAAATTATGTTATATCAACACCACTAATATGGGGATTTATTTACGTCACAAGGCACTATCGCTAAAACCTATCAATGAAGTTCTTATTATCCGTGTTCTACCCTAATTTTGTCTTTCGAGTAAGTTTTTTGTTTCGTTGCTTTGTATGAGCCTGCACTCAGTATAACGTGCAGTCTCACCAAGTCGTAGACACGCATATCATTCACATGGCGAAACAGTAGATAGTTTGCTTTGAGAGTGAGCTATTTAATCTGCATTGTTTAAGCAAACATTTAGGGTAATGTGCAAGCTCACAAAGTTGCAAACAAGCATACCATTCCTTAACTGACATTTTCCTTGCACCGAGTGAACCAGTAAATTGTTGGTTTTAAGAGTGAGCTACTTGCTCTGCCTTGTTTTAGCACACACTCAGGCTAACGTGCCAGCTCACAAAGTCGAAACAAGCTTACCTTTTACTAAGTCAAATTATCCCGTTACCGGGCGATCCAGTCGATATACGTTTCCATAACGGTAAGAATTATTATTTTATTTCATTTTTACCCGACCACCACGTATCTTATGTACGGTCTTTCGCTTTCAAATCCGATAGTCTACATCTTTTTTGTCCGCACATTGGTTCCGGGTCACATATAGGCCTTAATCTGGCCACCAACTTGTTGGTCTATATCATGGCCATCCAGTACTAATTGAGGACCCCAAAACCAGGGCACAGTTTTTAGTAAGATTTGTTGTATCATGTCCTCTAACATTTGACGGAATTTGTAAGTTTAAATTGTATAAAATGTCCAAAATTTATTTTATTTTATTTTTTAAATTATCGCTTAAAGCTGCATTAAGTTTTCCAAAGAAAAAAATAAAACGGTGCTTATCTAATAAATGATATTCCTAATGAACAATGTTACATTTGGTTCAACGATAAAAGCTCGAATAAATACAGAAATTACAGTATTTACCCAGCGAGACGCAGCATTTGGGATCTAATATTAGAACATGGTTACGTCATCAAAACCCGGGTCATTTAAACACAACTTTCAAAATGTTGAAATACGATAAATTAAACACAGAACTTCGTTGAATTTGTCATTTGTGACTTTGTAAGGGAAAAATAACACCATTTCAAATACATCTGGATATTAATGAAGGACAATTAATGCAATCTGTCATGTTTCATTTTCGATTCTAGGCTTTTCCGTACATCCGTGCGCATGCTCCAAGCCCATAAACACTGACCAACCGGCAGAGGATTACGTTTATTTACAGCTAAAAGGAATGAAATTTTAGAAAATGAATGTCACGGATCGTGGTTAGAAGATATCTACTTTTAAAAAAATATATTTTAAGAAAATAAAAAAAATCAGAAATTTGGTAAACTTAATGCAGCTTTAAGTGAAATAGTGAAATTGAGGCTGCCAGTTCGTAAAATAGATTGATTTAAGAAAGTCAGATTTCTTTTACTTGAAAAAATCAAAACACTATTATGATGATGATGATGATGATGATGATGATGATGATGATAATGATGATGATGATGATGATGATTATTATTATTATTATTATTATTATTATTATTATTATTTTATTATTATTATTTTATTATTATTATTATTATTATTATTATTATTATTATTATTATTATTATTATTATACTTCACAGTTATCGTTTTGTGTGTACCTGACGTACGGAAAGTTATGCTGATTGCCGAAAGTTTAGGAATGTGCAATGGAGAATACGTATTTATTGATCCGTATGCAGCACCCGCAACGGAACCGTACATGATCTGGTTCAATAACGACACTAACGACGCTAGAGCATTGGTGGCCGTTCAACATCTTCTTCATGTTAGTTGAGATTATTATTTATACTGTAGATATTTCTTAAAGAAGGTTCTTGTCAAATCCATAGACGATATGTAAACCAAATAGCCAATCTTCATCGGTTTGATTGGAGATATTCATCTTGTCTGTAATTATGAAATCTTTATTAAAACGAAGAACGTTTTTATAGGACCCAGCTATAAACTTGTAATTGTACTTGATAACTCAGTCTTCAATTAATAGCATGGAGATCTAAGACTATTCAATTAAATGGTTTTTTATGGGCGTAGAGAAAATCACTTGTATTTTTTTCTGTTCTCTGATTTTTTTTCTATATTTATCGGTTTGTAATTTAACGTCAAATTAATCAAATTAATAACATATTTTTTGTAAGTTTTGTAAGTTTAAATTGTCTTGAATGTATTTTGCCATTAAAGACGTGTACTCCAAAATAACCCTAAATTTTCCCGTTCCTTAAAACTTCAATTGACTTGCACTCTATTTCTGGCATCAAAAGTTTTGTCGAGTGTGTCGCTTATGTAAATGAAAAATCTAAAGCCGCTTACGAAATTAATAATGATCAGATTCGCTTACATTATCTAAGTGGCTTGAAATTATAGTTTCGCTGCTTTTTTGGTTGGTGTATTTTATTTTGATAAAATAGATATTCTATTCATGATATTGTCATATACCATTTTTGAATTTAATCCAAATACATGTACATTGAAAATGTTATTTTATGATAAAATTCAAAAATGGTATATGGCAATATTTAGACAAATCATTAAAGATTGGCATACAAGGTGTAAGCTATGATTTCACGGAAAATCAAATAAAAAGTTCTAATCAATTAGTTTATAAATCGGTCTGGTAGTTGGGATTCTTCTTAACTACTATTACTATATCACAAGAAAAAAATGCATATTTAAGCAGCCTTAAGCAAAGCTTGAAGAGGCTTTAAAGATGTGCTGAGAGATGCTTAAAGTGGAATTTAAAAGTTGATTATAACACTGGCATCTTTTTTTTTTTTTTTTTTTTTTTTTTTTTTTTTTTTTTTTTCACTTTTCTCACTGGGAAATTGCTGTTATTTCTATATTTTTTCGAGCTTTTATCGTTGAACCAAATGTAGCACTGTTCATTAGAAACATTATTAAATTAAGTTGAAGATCAGCACCGTTTTAATTTCTTTTCCGAGGAAAACTTAATGTAAGTTTTAAATATTGGCAATTTTTTTCTGTGTTTTTGTGTTTGGGTTTGGTCATTGTCAAGTGCGTGACTTTAGTTCATTTTTATTCTCCTTTTTCAGATTGATATGTTGATGTGGAAAAATGAACAATCTAAAAGAAACGTATTGCAGTTTTTTGACGATATACCTTTACGCATGCGTGAGCCACCTTGGAATGACAGTTACGCCTTTGATAAAGGATTGAAAGTAAGAATAAGAAAATATCGGTTCGTTTACATGATTTGTTTTCAACACTAGTTTTTGAATTATTGAATCATTACTTTTATTCCAGAGGTCGTGGATCCGAACGCCAACCAGGTCATATATTAAACTTGACATAATGTTTTCCTTGCCTGGCTCTCGGTATTAGGAAGCTAGATTATTGACAAGTTTGCCCAATACCAGAAAAAATGTGATCGGTTAATTGCTATGCTTGTCTTCAGCTTACTGACATAGTTAGGTAGAAACTCGTCCTGAGTGCATGCTAGGCGAAATAGTTAGGTAGAAACTCGACCTGAGTGCACGCTAGGGCAACATAGTTAGGTAGAAACTCGTCCTGAGAGCACGATAGGGCGACATAGTTAGCTAGAACTCATCCTGAGAGCACGCTAGGGCGAAATAGTCAGCTAGAAAAACTCGTCCTGAGAGCGCGCTAGGGCGACATATTTAGCTAGAAACTCGTCCTGAGAGCACGCTAGGGCGACATAGCGTGCGACATAGTTATCTAGAAACTCGTCCTGAGAGCACGCTAGGGTAACACAGTTAGCTAGAAACTCGTCCTGAGTGCACGCTAGGGCGACATAGTTAGCTAGAAACTCGTCATGATTACACGCTAGGGCGACATAGTTAGCTTAAATCTCCTTCTGAGTGCACGCTAGGGCGACATAGTTAGCTAGAAACTCGTCCCGAGAGCACGCTAGGGCGACATAGTTAGCTAGTAACTCGTCCTGAGTGCACGCTAGGGCGACATAGTTAGCTAGAAACTTGTCCTGAGTGCACGCTTGGGCGACATAGTTAGCTAGAAACTCGTCCTGAGTGCACGCTAGGGCAAGGCAGACCATACTACAACTTTGCACATCTCACGCAAACACAATTATCCTTAGAAACTTTTAAACTCACTTTCGTCGAAAATAGCTAAAAAGTTCCTAGTGCGATGTAAACATAACAACCAACCAACAAGCATTTATTTTCTACTTGTTAAAATTCAGTAACCATAGCTTATCACCGAATCACTGTTAAGGCCGTAAAAGAAAATAAAAATGCTTTATCTGTATATTTTGAAACAAATGCTAGTAAAGCTATACTAGGAAGTACTATACCGACATATGACTAGCTAAAGCTTGCTCTTAAAGCAGTGCGGAGGCTCAGTTGGTAGAGTGTTTGCTTCGTAAGTGGAAGGTCGTGGGTTCGAACCCCGACCAGGTCTGACCCAAGTTGAAAGTGAGTAGTGACTGTGCATTACGAAATGAAAGTCACATTTCTTTCGGATGGTAACTTAGAATAAACGAGTGCCTGTGTCACGGTAGGCGTGCACAATAAAAACCCTGCTGTATAATGACATCAGTGCACTTTCGTCTATAGCTGGCGGCGTATCGATATAAGTGAAATATTCACGACTTGGACGTTAAACATCATTACTGACATCAGCGCAAAGCACAGGCAAAACTTCCGCACCTACGCCTATAGCTGGCGACGTCTCGATAAAAGTGAAATATTCTTGACTGAGACGTTAAACATCATTACTCAACTCAACTATTAAAGCGTTCAAAACAGATAGTATCCAATTAAAAATAAATTTTCAATGATAAAAAAAATCATATTTTTTTGAAAGTATAAAACCAATTATTTTTTGTTCTGGTTTTTCGTGAATTATTTCGACCTTTTACTTCCTACAATATTTGGAATACTAGGCCGAGATTGTTCTGCCGTCGAATAAATTTTAATATTTGGATATTGTCGTTTCGATCCAAATATTAAAATTTATTCGACGGCAGAGCAATCTCGGCCTATTGGAATACCAAATAAATTCAGTTACATACATTTCGATAATAATCAGAAAATTTTGTTTCGTTTTTTAGGGCTCACCAATGAGTTTATATGCTTATGATGCGGCTATGCTTTATTTTCTCTGGTTGAATCATTCGATAGATAATAGTCTCGATCATCGAAATGGGAAGTCTTTTCTGGAACTTTGTTATCAACACATCGTTTTACGGTAAGATTCATTAAATAATTCTGTGAAATCATTACAAGATTAAAAGGTTCGATTTTGACCATCTTAACAGTTTAGTAAACACCCTTTTTGTTTAAGATAAGGTCTAGCTTGGCACTATGGACCGCCTTGTTGGCTAAGTGTTACAGCGTCCGCCTCCATATGGGAAATCAAGGGTTCTAACCCCGACACGGGTCATACATAGGACCTTAAAATTTGAGATACTACCTGACTTTTCTGGCGTTTGTCAGTTAATATATTGAATATCGATTGGATCAACCGGTGCCAGGATAATGCACTGGAGGAGTGGTTTGCTTGTCTGCAGCATACTGACTCGGTGAGCTAGCACCTTAACAATAAGTGCGCGCTAGTACCAGGCAGATCATAATTAATACTTGCACATCCCAGACATACAGTAATCTGTTCTTAATTTAAAGAAATTTATAACCTTGTCACAAACAGCTGAAATATTGCGACGGAAAACATCATTAAAACAAATTCAACAACATAAACAGCTTGTCACTGCGTTCCAACGAGTGATAATTGACACCCGATGAATGTATATTAAATTGCTAGTTGCTAATATTTATATCACTGATAACATTTAAAAGTTACTATTAAGCTCGTAATTTTCATCTTTCTAAATTAAAAAAATCCTAAATTCATATTATATTTAATTAATTTTAAAAATATTTACTTATTAAGATTTATTTAAATATATGAAATAAAATTTTTCTTCTCCATGAACCATATCTATTTTTTCTGTTTTTAACTATAGTAAGGTTCACATTCTAATTGCTAATTAGGAAATTCTTAGAGATAATATAAATTCTTTTGTAACTGATGTCCGCTTTTTATCTACAAGTATCGCTCTTTAAAAAAAGACAGGATTAGGGTATTAATAAATATTATGATGCATCTTTTTTTATTAATTTAAAATCGGAAAATGTTCGAGTCACTTAATTTTTGCTAGTTTTCTCATTTCAAATTTTTTGCAAACTTTTATTTTATACGTCATGGGGTGATGTTAGTGCTAATGCAAGTAAAATAAGCTAAAAATAGAAGAAACTCGAATTATTGATTTTTGCGTTTTGTTACTCTTGATAATTCACGCGAAAACGAAACACTTGAAATTTTTCAGATTAACAGTGCTGTCTTCAGTGGAGAGTATACTTTTTTTTAATCCATATACAGGTTTTTTTGGCTAGCCACAAGCTGCTTTTTACATCCATCTCAGAACATCAGAAATAAGTATGAAGACTGAAGGACAACAATTTAGCAAAAGTCTCTACAAACAGACATAGTAATTAATATAATAACGACAATAACAAACGCATAAAACAATAAAAGACAAAGGAATATTAAAAAAAACCTACAAGCTCCTGTCCGACAAATCGACCAATCAAATTTATCCTTGCTTATTATTATTATTATTTATTTATTTATTTATTTTTTTTTTTTTTTATTTTTATTTTTTTTTTTTTTTTTTTGTTGTGGTGGTGGTGGCGGCGGTGGTGGTGCTGGTCTTGTTTGATGCAATCATACTTGTTTGAGATTCATATTTTTTTTATCTTATTTAATTATTCCCCGTTTAGGTTTGTCTGGCATGGTAAAATTCAGCACCAATGGCGATCGTCAAAATTCGTATATTATTGAAGATTTTAAAGACGGTACGGGTCTGCCAAGAATAATTGGATATGCAGAAACATTTAAATCACCAACAAACGTAAATATCTTAAATGAGTCTTTTAGACAACTTTTACAATGAATCTCGATTCTCTGGTTTTAATGTGGGATGTTATAAATCTTTATCTTATATGCTTATATTATGCACATTAGATCGATTGGTTGATTTAATGTTGTATGACGTCACATCAGCAAATTATCGTGAAAAGACAAAATTTTAATCTAGACGTAATTGGATTAATCCTTAAATATATAACACAAATACCAGTTAAATTTTGATGTGCCGTATGTGCACATTTCGGAAATTCATCACTCATCAGTGACACTAAGACCGAAAAGTTTGATAATAAAAAACATAAGCGAAACAGTTGGAAATTAATGAATCTAAAGTTCCAATATTATATTAATCCAAATCCAGCTAAGGAATGTTTTGCATGAGGGAACAAAATTTAGTTTTAAACAAATTTTACAATTTAAGGCAGCTGAAAATTTTGCTAAATGGTACATTTAAAACAAGTTAATAAGATAGTTTAAGCGTGAAAGTGTTTTTTGTCTGCATTTTTAAAGCACAGTTATGACAAACGTTAGATTTCTAGTAGTCGCAATCGCAATGTTACAGACCACTCAGTAGATTTGATTGGTACCGAACAACAACAACAAGAAAAACAAAAAAACAAACAAAGTTTAAATTTCTTTGCAGGTTGTGACCATTATAGCCGACCCACTTTGGCAAACAAAAAACGGGTTACCTCCCCCTGATGTCCCCGTTTGCGGGTTTGATGGAACACGTTGCCTAGTGGATGAGGGTAAATAATATCACATTTAATTTTTGTGTGCAAAAGAATATTTCTTTGCATTCATTTTTAATTAAAAATAGTTGTTTTCAAGGAAGTTTCAGTTATGGGTCGGCGATTTACTTTCCTTTCTGTTGTTTAAAAATTAACTTTATGAATGGACTTCGGTTATAAATTTCTGTCTTTAAAAATGTAAATTTTATTATGTTTGAAATATTATTTTTTTATAGATTCCAGTTATCTAATTCTCTTAGCTAGTGTAAATAAAATTCTATTTATAGAACTGATTACAAATTTTTCACTATGGTTGAAAGTATTAAGTTATGAACCTTGGTAAATATCTTGATTTTTTAGATAAATACAAAGGAAATATGATTTTGAAAATATTTTTGTATTTTTTTCAGATAATACTGTTATAATTGTTGGCGTTTTTTTGGCTGTTTTAATATTGTTGGTTGGAGGTATAGCATGTGCATATATGATCAGGTAAAAACAAGATATAATAACGATAAATATCGTGCACATATATAAAACAGTGTGTTGGAGAATATTTAAAAAAATCACTTAATTTATTTAAAATCATAACTAAATTTGCCATTTTTACAGGAGGTGCTAACCCTTCGCGAACACCGGACCTCACTGCCTTGATGGAAGTTCACGTTTTTAACTATATCATGGTACATTTGCAACTTTTCAAAGTAAATAATTTGTTTTGGGGGATTGTAATTTGAACATGGACTGGTATGTTTGTGTTTTATTGTATATACTTCTTTGCCACCTGTTCGAATGGACGTGAGGAAAGGTATATCATCACCTATTTCACCTTAGAAAATTTTAAGTAAGAATTGTTAATTCAAAATATTTATTGTAGCAAATCTTTTAGAATGCCATATAAAGAAAGGCAACACTAAAAAGGAAATAAAAATACACGTCGTACATGAAGTAATTTTTTATCTTTTATTAAATATTTTAAAATGAAAATAAACATTGTTGCAAATTTTTCAAATTTCTGATTTTACATTTTTAAAAACAAAAAAATAAACTTATAGTTTCATTAACATTCATTTACTTACATTTCCAAATTATAAAAACAGACAATGGCAACAGCCAACATTTGTTATAGACGGCACAATAGATTTTGATGCAGAAAGCCCAACAAAACGAAAGAAAGATTTCAATAAATTACAAACAAACCAATCTTTGTCCAAGTCACAAACACCTCTCCAAGGAAAAGTGAAAATTTTGAAAACTGGCCAATTCAGGTATAGAGGTAAACTTCCATCATTGAAGTGAGGCCACTTGCTCCGGAAGTAAAAGTACCCCTGTTTTAACTTATTTGACCATTAAAGACAAGGTGTCTTGACAAGACGGTGAAGAGAATAAAACGTCTACAAGCGTTGTTAAAGTATATTCATTGAAAGTTCTACAACGTTTTGTTAAAACAGTGGTCAATATAAACGTTTGTTTAATGTTTTTTTTAGGAAGAAGCAAATGGAAGATGAACTAATGAAAATGTTATGGAAAATAAGTTATGAAGAACTGTATTATATCAAAGGTCTAAAAAATTTAGGTAGCCAAGTAAGTGTTATCTTTGAAATGATTAAAATACACATTGTCACAGCCGTTACCAACGCTTACATATTTGCAAAGAGGACGAAATTAATAACTAACGACTAAATATAACTAGTAACAGCTATTAAAAACGCCCATATATTTGCAAAGAGAAAGAAATAACTAACTATAAGACAATTTAGATCTAGTAATGAAAAGTTGCATACTGAGTCGGACATTTCGACATTTTAGAGCAGGTATATTTTATTGGAAGACCCCAGTCATCCCATTTATTTCCGAAACAGTGGTAAAAATGTACATATAAGAAAATAAACATATTTCAAAACTTTTTTTTAATAATTCCTTTTATATTTTCATAAATTGGTGAATTTATGTCATGTCTTAAGTGCGTATATATACCGGATTCCTAATGAAAACAAAAAATATATATATCCTGATTTATTTTCTTTAGACAAAAGGAGACATATATTGCTTTTCAACTAAAAAGGTACGTTTCACAACAGCAGGTCCAATTCTTTTAAAAAGAAAAATACTTTTGAGTATTTATAATAAATAAAAAAGTACATGTTTTATGAAATCTTCCTATAACTGTAACCGATCCAAAAGTAGTTACAATTAACTCTTACCGATATAAACATGATTGAATTTAAATCTTTATACTTATTTCTGTTTAGCTTGGCAAGAGTGCAGTATCAATACTCGGACAAAGCAGGCATTCTGTAGGAAGTGCACAGACAATGACACAGTTATTCGCAAGGGTTGCTCGATATAAAGAATATATTGTTGCTGTTAAAAAGATCAACAGACGAAATCTAACACTCGCAAGAAGTGATCATCTGGAACTCAAAAAGGCAAATTTAATTTTGTTATTTAGTTAATTCTTAAGAAACTATATAAATTGTAAAAGTTTTGCAAAAAACTGAAAAGCATGTACCCGGTGACACACACTATGATCAAGAACACGAAACAAATAAATGATAGAAATCTAAAAGACATTTGTAGACCAATTAAGACAACACTCTTTCTTGGACAAGTAGTTCAGATAAATATAGAAGAATCAAAATTGCAACATGGGTTGAGCAACATTTTACACAACCAAGATCATGAAACAGTACAAAATAAAATGATAATAAAACGGCCAAAATAGACAATGCAAAGAAAAGGAACAAAGACATCATATCTGGGTGATTGGTTATTGATGAAGAGGCTCTAAGTTATACAACGCTTTAAACAACCAGTGTCGTCCTTATTCAAATATTTAAAGCGTTAAAAAGCCTTTCTGTAGCAAATACTAAGCTAACAACCCTTGCATTTAAATGCTTTCATTAAATATAAGTTCGTTAAATTAATATTTTTAAAAATTAGAACTTTGTTGCTAAGTGATAAAATGAGAGACTAGTAATACAGAAAACGACACAAAAGAGAAAAATCAAATTGAAACCACCAATTATAGAATTGTAGACTTTAAACGGGTACTTGATAAATGTATAGTATTTCGGTTATATGCAACGTAGACATGTACTAATTTATATAATTGCAATTTTCACGAAATGTGTTTCTAAAATATAAAATTTCTAACGGACAAGCGAATTCCTTATGTATTTACTTATGTTTCTTTGGCTTATGTTTTTTATCTATCAAACTTGTCGGTCTTAGTGTCACTGATGAGGAATGAATTTCCGAAATGTGCACATCTGGCACATCAAAATTTAACTGGTATTTGTGTTATATATTGTTTACCGTTTCTCATTATAAAATTAAAATCAGCTGTTTATTACGAGTTGGAGAATTTGAGAAGTCTAACACAACAAATAACTTGGCAAATCCTATTTAGAAATTATTGAAAACAAAACGAATAGTAACGCATGAAAAAAATGCCAAAACGGAGGAAATTCTTTTATTGCGAAAACGATTCGGTGTGTTCGCGTATTTACATTGTCGGTATTACGCTACATAAAGTAAAACATATAGATGAACTTACAGGTCCTTCTGATTCATACGTAATAGGTAATAAAAGGCACGTAAATGTTCGATATGAAATGTCAGTTTTTAAAGAACTAATAATAATAATTAGGTTGAAGTCACTGCGTTTGTGACAGTGAGGTATGCAAAACGTTCGTAGAAAATACAATAAACTTTAATAAATTTTAGTGTTATTAACACACTCAAGTCCTAGTCGTAACTGGAAATCAATCACTATGCGCATCCATAATTATCATGGGATATATTAGTAGATGTATATTTGGGATATATATATATATATATATATATATATATATATATATATATATATATATATATATATATATATATTAACAGAAATATATGTTAAGTTTTATTGTACCATAGTTGTACATTTCAGAAAAACCTTCCTGATCAGTGACATTAGGGGCCAAAAAGTTTGATAGATAAAAATATCAGCCAAACGGTTTAAATTTATATATCAAAAGTTCCAAAATTATATGAATTAAAATCCAGCTAGGGAATGTTTTGCATAAAAGAACAAACCTTAGTTTTAAGTAAATTTATAAAACTAAGACTAGAAACTAAGATATATGTCAATTGGTTAAGAAATATTTATTTTAAATTTATTCTAATTTTTTTACTTTTATTTTTTCACTTTTAGATGAGAGAAATGAGCCATGAAAACGTTAATGAGTTTGTTGGTGCTTGTCCGGATCCGCCAAATGTTTGTGTATTGTACCAGTATTGTCAGAAGGGAAGTATTCAGGTAAGCTATTTCTGAACATTCTGAAAGATTATTTGTTGCTGAAAAATAAATTTTCTATAGTAAAAAAACCTACACAGAACACCATAGATATATATTCTACAATTTGTAAAAAAAAATAAAGACATGCATTATTTTAAAATAGACGTCTCTAAATACAGTTTTTTCAGTTATTGTATAATTTATGTTTGAACTATAAACACGAATTTAAAAAAGAATTTTCTCTATTGACTTTTTCTTGGAAAGTATAGAGATTCTGAAAAAGGTACACCAGAGAAAAGGGTAATAATGTAAATCGTATTTTATGCAACCTCAAGTTTCATACGAGACATTATCAAGTCGGTTTTTATGAACTCGAAATCACTTTGTGTGTATTGCAAAGCAAACAACAAGTCAGTTTCAATTTTTGCAAACGAAAAAATTACACAAGCAAAAATAAAAACAATGGAATGATTTTAAAAAAGGACTGGTAGCTCTTGCATTCTGAACATATTTTTGATAAACACATAATGAGACCACGGATTATGATGATCTAGGAGACACATTTCGGCTAACGTTGAGTTGTACAAGTACCTTTAATCGCATATTTATATTTAATCTAGTTGTCCATACATTCGTGCGTACAAAAATTTAATATAATTTGTAATAATATTGCTTTTAATACACGTTAGATGTTGGTTATTATAGGATATATTAGAAAATGAAGATATAAAGCTAGACTGGATGTTTAAGTTATCAATTATTACGGATATTATAAACGTATGTATCTTTTTACCTTATACTACGTATCATACATGTAATTTTTTTATTTGCTCTAATTGGTAGCTACCTATATCATTTGTTTAAGTTCAAATAAATGATGAACAGAGATATCATTTCCTGTCGAAATCACAATCTCGAAAAACAAAGTAAACTTTTGAAACGTGACCGATTAAGTTATAGACGTGACCTTCCATCAAAGAAGTGAGGCTAGGTGCTCCGTAAGGCTAAGAACCCCTTGTCTAGTTAGCTGCACCCGTCACGTGCTAAATCAAATTTGAAATAAAATGAACATGGAATTATGGGAAGTCAAATATAGCCATTATAGGTTTGGCTACAGTGACTTCATATTAATTAATAATTCATTGATGACTGCCATAAATGTAACTCATCCTATTTTCATCGAGCTACAAAAATTGTTCTGACAGATTTTATTGCAATATAATAAATATTGAAAAGTCGTTTAAAATTGTCTTGAAAATAATAATTAAAAAAAGCAACTAGCTTAGACAAAACAAAATTTAGATTTTGTGAATAATTCTACTTTATGCGAAAAAGACTTAAATTCTTTGCTGCATGATGTATGTATGCTTTATCCATACAATGCTGATGCATAAACAACTTATTTCACACGCTGGAAATATGGTGTTTTTAACAAATTGAAAAAGGCGATGAAAATAAAGTTGTCAAGAAATAACTTTTATGTTAGTGAGTGTTTAATTTAACGAATCGGGCAGTTCTTGGTAATCGAAAAGTGATATACCCAAAAAGAAAGAACTGACTTTTGGCAAGCAAACTGGCAAACTAACAACATTTGTAGTATGGAACTAGGCAGTGAGAGGCGATGAGATTCGTAGTCATGACAAAAAAGCCGAAACAAATTTGAACAATTTACATTCTTTTTACTACATATCAATAGAATATAGCCACATTTAGAGGTAAAGTAATAATAAAGAATTTTAAAATAAATAATGAAATAAAAATTGTAATTCTTGGAAAACAATAATTATTTGAAACCTTGATTTTTTAATTGGCAGTCTTACCAGCGAAGAAATACTCAAAGCTGGTTGTGGAAAGCCACATGAACAAATGCTGTTCGTTTTGTTTTTTCCAATAAATATGTTTATGTCAGACATTAAAAAACATATACTTTTTTAATCTATGGCAGGGCATGGAATATATTCACAATTCTCCAATCAAGTCTCATGGAAAGCTGAAGAGTTCTAACTGTGTTGTGGATAGCAGATGGGTTTGTAAAATCACTGATTATGGACTATGGAATTGGTATGAAGGCGATGTTAATGTCGATGATATTGGAGAACAAGAAATATACAAAGGTAAACGTGATCAAATTGTTTTTTTAATTAATAAAACATCGTCATGGGTACCAAAAAATTTTATATTTATATATCTATATATCGCTTATATCAACACGTAAACTATCTATATATCATCATACTTTTTGCAAAAAATTATATATTTGATTCGTCAAAAGCCGTTTGTTAATTTTCACTGGCACATACTTAAACCACACTCATTTGCTGACGGGAGTCAATTCATAGCAACATGTGTTAATTTTTTCATTATCTAGAACAATGCCGAATACTCAAAATTATCACATTCCGTCACCGATTGATTCCGGAATTTAATTTTGCTTCATGCTGTCAACGTCAACAGGTGGTAATCAATGGCATTTGTGGATGTCACAAACGATTCGTTATTTTGTTTTATTGTTTAAGATTTTACAAGTTCTTGCTAAAAAAGATAGCTGGAAAAACATTCATTATAATTAAAAATACACTGATGAGTGTGTTATGATAGATTATCACCCTATTATGTTGTATGATAACACACTCAAAAAAGGTCAGTACCCAGCGTCCGCGACAAATATTTTCCTATTAGTCAGTTTTTTGAATTGAATTTCAACAATGCAATTATAAAGAAATCACGGCTATACAATGGATACGTTTACCACTTTAGATAAATTTTATTATTTTTAACTAGTTTGAAAGTTTATAGAATTTAAGTTTTATGTTACCTTATTTTTCTTGATTACTAAATTTTTTATCAGCTACTATTGCTTTTATTTACTCTTTACTTACTTCCATTATTTATTCTGGACGAAGTAAGATAATAAAAGTGTTTGTTTAAATAAAAAAAATGGTACCAAAAAATCTTTAAAATATATAACAAAAACCTTCTAAATTTTGATGTGCCATATTTGCACATTTCGGAAAATCATTCCTTATCAGTGACACTAGGGGCTGAAAAGATTGATAGATAAAAATATAAGCCAAACAATTGAAAAATTATGAATCTAAAGTTCCAAAATTATATGAAACCAAATCCAGCTAAGTAATGTTTAAAAATGAAACATTTCATGAAAAATTTATTGGAATTTCTTTTTTGAGATATAGATATGTTTTTTAACATTTTTAAATTCATTATTAACACTAAAATGGGATGAAAAACTATTTATAATACTTTTTCTTACATTTTGCGACTAAATTTTTTTAAAAGTCCTTGGACAAAAAGCATTATTTAAATAGTATTTGATGTTTGTATTATTGTTAAGCTTTCTTTGTTTGTTATAATTATACGCCCGTCATATGACGGGACGTATTATGTTACGGTGCTGTCCGTCCGGGCGGGCGGGCGGGCGGGCGGGCGTCTGTTAACAATTTGTATTCCGTTCAATAGAGACCACAAACATTTATGGATTCAAATGAAATTTGGTATACAGCTTTACCATGGTAATACCTTGTGCAAGTTCGAATTACAACTTTTTCGGATTATTTTTGGAGGAGTTATGCCCCTTTTTTAACTTAGAAATTTTTGTATGTATGACCATGTGGTTTCCGATCATCAGAGCCTACAACTATTTATGGATTCAAATGAAATTTGGTATACACATTTACGATGTTATTATCTGGTGCAAGTTCGAATTACAACTTTTTCAGATTATTTTTGGAGGAGTTATGCCCCTTTTTTTAACTTAAAACACCTTTTTATCATACTGCACAGATCACGACAACAGTTCAAATTATAATTAAGCTTTATAGATATAAATTATTTCAGGTTGGTTAAAAAAAAGGTTCTCAAAACATTTCAGACAAAAAATGTATTTGTTTCCTAAAATCTTCCTGCATGCAATGCTTAACACATGAAAACACTGCCATGACCTAACATTATATTTTAAACTTCTTCCTTCCTGGAAATGAATATGAATTATATAGCAGTCTACCACTATCCATTTAGCAATATATTTTTACATACATATATCCTAGTTGTACTTATACTTCTCAGTAAGGAATGGAACAATCTAGAGGATTAGTGACGAATTCATTCGGAACATCCTCTGGATGTGAAATGATAAAGGCGACAACTTTCTCCTTTTTAGCAGCATATATTTGCATCTTGGGGACCTTGAAAACTCCTCGATAGATTTTGCTAAAAATTTCTGAGGTTATGGAGTCTAATGCGATCTAGCTATCTAACTTGGTGAATTTTTTGGGAAAAATCGGTATCATACTTAATTTTGGGGTCAAACATGCAAAAAATGAATTTTTCCAAAAAACAATTACGTTTAACGCACTCCTGTTCAATAACAGTTCATTGTACGAAAAAGTCGTCCATTGACCGAAAAATGTTTAAGATCTGACGGAAAAGACGGTATTTTTATATTTTTTCTATCTTTTACATAAAATCCACAATAACTGTTTAAAGTCGGCGCTATCATCCAAAAACAATTTAAGGTACCGTTTTGAATTCGTACCCATATAAAAGTAACCAATTCTTTACCAAATTATTGGTAGGTTTGGCACTTATCCGTTAGGTCTGTGTCAAACTTTTGAGTGGCAAGTTCTGTGGATGAGCTCTACTGATAGAAATCCTCTAGATTGTTCCATTCTTTCCCGCGAAACCCCTAAAGGTGTTGCCACACTAGTAAATAGTACTACTCGATCAATATAACACGGGCGTATAATGCTACGCTCGGCGGTGCTCTTGTTTTTTTCATATAACATATCCTTCTTATGTATTTTTAAAGGCATGCTTTGGACAGCACCAGAGCTTTTGCGTAGGGGATCATTACCTAAAAATGGCACCCAGGAAGGTGATGTCTATAGTTTTGGTATTATATTGCATGAAATATATTACCGTATGGGTGTATTTCCAGTTTCCAAGTATTCCGCAAAAGGTAGGATATTATACCTTATTTTTAAAATTAAAAACAGTATATCCTGCTGTAGAGTCTACCTCTATATAAAGTTCACCTGTCATTTCATTTCAAATTTGCAGGTGTCGCGAACGATCTATAATGAGTATTCCCCGTATGTCTAATTTTTAAATCTTATTTATATTTGTTTTTATTTTTTGGAAATTTCACTCACGGAACAGTGTCTTACCACCTAGGTTTAATTCCTGCTTTGGTAGATCTAAGTGTACGATAGTTTTCAGTTCGCTGCCAAATTTAATGGTTTTCTCTTGGGACTCCGGTTTCTCTCACTTTCTGAAAACAGGCCGCCTAAAAAGTAAAATAATCTGCTTAGGCGTAAAATACCATTGCTCAACTCCACCACTTTTGAAACTCCTTTTGCTTTTTCAACAGTGATTCTCTATATATTGTTTACAAAAATCTAAAAAGGGTTAAAAATTTACACTTTATAGGTAATCAAGCACAAACATAAGACTATGTGGAACCGATAGGGTTTTACAGAAAAAAAATTTGAATGTGAAAAACAGATTTTACAATTAGTGGTGTAATTGTCCTAAATTATTCCAATATTTTACATTTTTTTCAGAAATTGTTTCCCTTGTTCAAAAATGTGAAGCTTCTCCGTTCAGACCAAGTGTCATGGCGTCAGATACTCAGGTGTCTAAACCGATGGAGGAATTAATGGGAATATGCTGGCATGAAGATCCAAAGACAAGAATGCCGTTTAAACACATCAAGGTTTACGTAAAGAATAATAACAAAGTCATGTAAGCCAATTAATGATAATATATTTTAATACACTATTAATTAAGGAGCCAACGGTTATCCCTTAATAAGGACGCGGTAAGATGAAAATGTCCCCGTTTCGTACTATAATTGTTTTAGTTAGATCTATATTTCAATAAGATTTTTTCTGAAATCAATATTTTTGTACATATATTTTACTTCCATAAAAGGCAATTTGCAAAAATTAAATTTTGTTATAAAAAGTAGTCATCGTTTTCTTTATGTATGTTTTTTATCTCTTTCCAATTTAACTCTTTTTTCATATTTATAACTAATTAATGAATTTATCTTTGACGTGTAACATTGATCCCATAGCAATAGAGAATTTGTGATAGAAAAGATACACTAATACATGTATAAGTGATCTTCGTAAACTCTCTTTCTTTAGAAAACAGTTATTCAATCGATATCTTACAAATGTTTATTTCTTATGTTGTAGAAAGGGGTCTATTATGGATAATATGTTGAAAATGTTAGAAAAGTATGCAAACAATTTGGAAGATCTGGTTGAAACAAGAACCCAAGAGCTACTCGAGGAGAAGGAGAAGACGAACCAATTATTGTACAAGTTGATTCCAAAGTATGTACAAACTGATTACACATATTTCTGTTGTTTCGGGTTTCGTCAAACCACTAAGTCTTGACGAGCTAGAGGAATTTTTACTCCTTTCTTTGAAGCACATACAGATTTATTGAATAATTCATAGGGATAGATAAAATAACCATCTCGGAACAAAATAAAGATGAATTTTATTTTATTTGCGTGTTTATCTTTTTCTGATGTACCAAAAACATTTACAAATTTATCTGACTTGAGTATTAATATTTGTACTTTACATCCAGCATTCGTCAAGAGTAGACAGTTCTGTTTTCAGTGCCATCCTTTTTTTTAAACTTGCAAAATATTTAAGAATCTTGATTTATTTATTGTGCATTGGTTGTTGCCAAACAAGGTTTCAAAGTTTCTTTTTCTATTTATTTAAAAGATTTTCTACAAAACTTGAAATGCATTCTTAAATATTTTGCAGATCTGTAGCCGAGAAGTTAAAACGCGGAGAAATAGTTTATCCGGAAGCCTTTGATGCCGTCACCATTTTCTTTTCTGATATTGTTGGTTTTACAACGATTGCTGCAAGATGTAGCCCGATGGAAGTTGTGGATCTTTTAAATGGATTATACACCTTATTTGATGACATCATCGATAAATTTGATGTTTATAAGGTAGTGTTAATTTTTTAGCTCCTACCTAAATAAAGATTTAAGATTTATACTTGGTCATAAACACATCCACTAAATTAGTTATAAATTTGTTTTAAATTGTTTTGTAGTAAATGTGAACACTTTCCTTAGACATAGGATTGTTGCTTTACTTATGATTTTTCCAGATTTATTTAGAATTTGCGCTCGGATAGGCACAGGTACTGATCTCAAAAACAAAAAAATAACTGCTGTACGAGTGATCTTAACATTATTTGATTATGAAGTTTAAACAATAAAATATATCATTTGGCAATTTTTCGAAAAATGGGTTAAGTTTTGTCAAGTAAATTTTTATATATAATTCCTTTTTCATGCCAAAATTTGAAAAAAATGGTTTTTAGTCGCATAGAGAATCAAGTAATGCTTATTCCCAACTTTTTTTATGTCTTTCAAATTTTTTATTTGATCCTTTAAAAATCAACGTACATATTTCAAATATATGTCATATATACATTTCCTAAATGCAAATACTATCATATGAATACATTTATATTATAATAGTAAAAATTGCAACTTTGTTTGATAATGAGTGCTTTTGTCGGGGTATGCATATACGATGAAAAAGTTCTATTTTATTATAGTGTCTTATTGTTTCTAGACAGGCTTGGTAGGAAGATTGTATATTTTTCATTCTGCATGTATGGATATAATATTTTGCTATAAGTAAAACTTATATATACATACTTAGTTCACAACATCTAAGTTAAGGTCATTGCTGTTTACGCAAAATAGAAGATTTTATGTGGTATTATCAACCGATATATTGATTTGTAATCTAATGTCTGGTAAGAGTTGATACTATGTAGACCTTACATATGAACATTCAATAAAGAGATGAGCAATTGTTTCCTTGGTTTCTGAACAAAATGTACACAGTTCAGTTTCGTATAGTTTACTTTGCATAAGTTTGATGTTTGTAAAGTAAAAACCGTGGTTGAGTTTGAATTAAAACGACCTTAGTTTTGTATCTTCTGTTATTCTAAACGGTAAAGTATATACATATATTTCCAATGTGCATCTGTAAACTACATTAAGTTGATCTCTCCATCTTTCTTGTGAACTAGGAGATTGGTATATTTTTCAATAAGAGGGGCTAAAAATATTTTGTTATCTTTTTTGAAGTTTTTAATTATTGTATTAGTGGATGATGTGCATCAGGTATTGGATATGTATTTTTATAATAATTTTCCATTGTTTAGGAATTGCTTGAATTAAGCTATAGTATTCAAGAAAATTTACTTTTAGTTCATATTTTTTATCAAGTCGGTAATGGCTAAGAAAGAACCTTTTTCATCTATTAAGTTTTTTATGAACAATATACCCTTCTAACATCAAACCATATGAAAACATGTCTGTTATCAATGTTAATTTGTGAATTAAACCACAGAGAATAAGAGACTATTTCACAACATTTGCGATTCCATGTATTTGTATGGATGCCCAACTTTTGAATTCATGTTGCCAGAACGAATTGAATCTATCTTTGCAGATATAATAACTTTTCTCATTTAACATTTAAAACGTGTCACCACCTACATCCTCCAGATCATCCAGTAAGAGACGTTTATTATTCCCAAATGTTATATGCATCAATAGGCATTATACAATGGATTCGAATGCTTATCTCAAAATATCAATGGATCTTTTTTACAGGTAGAAACAATTGGGGATGCTTATATGGTAGTTAGCGGTTTACCAAACAGAAATGGTGACAAACATGCCGGAGAAATAGCAACTATGTCATTGACTATACTAAGTAAATTGCAACATTTTGAAATAAAAAATCTTCCTGATGAAAAACTGATGGTTCGAATAGGTTTACACAGCGGACCTGTATGCGCAGGTAAACAAATGATTATTTTCGTTACTCTGTATATATTGAAATTTAGTAAACCAATTAAATAATATAATATTGTCAAGAAGTTTAGATAAGTTTCATGAAAAATTGAAAAGCATGATAATTTTTTAAACTATTAACCGCGTTAAAATATGGACTTTTTAATAACGGACTTGCTTTATTCTTAAATTCAACTTGTTTTAGTTTGGTGTTTACTTCGTTGTTTTAAGTGCAAGTTACTTTTTATTTGACTGAAATATTTATCTCTCTTTTATGCGAATTTTATCTTACAAAATCATTTGCTATACTGAAAATAGTAAAGAAAATTACAAAATAAGAGGCATCTTTGTAAAGTTTAAGATCAATGATTTGCAGATTGTATTTTTTATACCGATAATTATAGCAAATATTGGTGAATTAAAGTATGGAGCAGAAGCATGGATATTGGCGTCGAATTGGTACTTTTTATGTCATTCTGTTTAAACTAATTTTGGAATTAGCGTCTTTTGGAATGTCCATTTTATTCGTCTAACATTTAAATTGTTCAGTCTAACCAAAGTCTAAGATTTTATTGTCATTAAGGAACAACATTTATCAGTACTTTTTTGTCATGTTAAGCTGTTTTTGTATTATACTTGTGTTGTTAAATGCTCTTTATAGTGTTTGTGTCTGACAAAAACGTGTTTCAGTTACAATTTTCCTTTCTTTTAATTTAAAGGGATAGTTGGCTTAACTATGCCACGTTATTGTTTATTTGGCGATACAGTTAACACTGCGTCCAGAATGGAATCAAATGGTAAAGGTAAGAAGTTATTTTTGTTATATTGTGGAAGAGTTTGATTATAGTAATTATTGTCAAAAACAGCTTTCTATTGCAGTAGAAAGAATTTTTAATCATTGCTTTTAATTGTCTTGTCTTTACAAACTATTTCAGCACAAAAAATCCATATCAGTGCCCAGTGCAAGCTAGCATTAATGAAACTTGGGGGTTATTACATGGGAGAAAGAGGAGAGATCAACATCAAGGTACGTTAAAGAAAAGAAATTATAATGTTTGGTTATAAGATTATCATGACAAAAAGCAAAAACAAACGCAAAAGTCAGATATTATGTTGATAAAGTTTCAGTTTATGAAAGTTTTTTTTCTATAGGATGTGTCTAGGTGTATGGTTATCTGTCATTGATTTTAATTTGCAGATGATTTGAGTTGCAAACACCTCATTCGTTACTAATACAACTAAAACAAACATTAACATTTAGCAAAAACAATTGTTTCATACAATCGCGTTAAATTGCATTATCAAGTGTAATTGAACAAAAATTTATAGGCTAATGTTATTTATTCGCCACTTAGATTGTTAAAGTCAATAAGAAATTTTAAAAAACTACTTTTCTTTTTTTTTTTTTTAATATTAATATCATGATATCGATTGTAGAGTATATTCTAGTAATAATTTAATTCACAATTTTTTGTAGGGAAAAGGAATCATGTTTACACATTGGTTGTATGGGAAAGAAGGTTTCGATCTACCGCTTCCATATGAATCTTCATCGGATGATTAAACAATTCATTTTGAATTTGGAGACATTGTTATTAATGGATTCATTCATTAATTGGATTATTTAAAAAAAACTCACATGAAGGATATTTCGTTTTGAGATTGTCTTCAAATCAATATTTTTATTCGTGAAATAAATTATTAAAATAGATTGTTTTTATTTAAAAACATTACACATGATAACTTCGTGTCTAAGTTTTGCTTTTAGAAACAACATTTTTACCCCGTGAAAAAAAAATCATAAGCTGGATTATTTTAATTTTAAAACAATATACATAAAGTATATTTTCTCTTAAGTTGTTCATCTGATCAAATTTTTATCCCCGCTATAATTATTAACCTGATTGTTTAATTTCAAAACAATATTCATTAAAAATGTTTGGTTAAGTTTTTCATTAGTATCAATGTTTTTATGTATGGAATGGCTCATTAACTAAATTGTTCAACCTCAAAACATACATTAACAGTTTTTATCTATAAAATAATCCATAATCAATTACGGGAATGTTACTTATTAATTATACATCAACAGTATTTTGAAATCAGTTTTATATCTGATAAACATTTTTATTCATGAAATAATTCATGAACTTGGTTAATCATTATCCAAACGGTAGACATAAAAAATATTTTGTTTTTGTTTTTCAAAGGATCAATATTTTTAATCAGAAAAAAATATTAACTGCATTGTTTAATTTTCTAAACAATTTACACGAAGAATATTTTTATTAATTCTTTATACGATCAACAGTTAAAATTACTAACTTGATAATTTTAATTTTAAAATATTGTACTTGTGTTTTTGTCAAGAGTTTTTTTTTTGTGATCAGTTGTTATCTTATCAACTTTTTTTATCTGTAAAATAATTTTTCGATTCAATTGTTTAAATAAATTTTAAAACATTATGAATAAGAAGTATTTTGTTTTGAGATTTTTTTATCGGATCAACTGTTTTATCCGTAAAATAATTCATTAACTGAATTTTCAAATTTCAAAACAAGGTACTTGATGAGTATTTTGTCACGAGTTTTCAACTTATCAACATTTAATTCGGTTAAAATTCATCAACTGAAATGTTCAAATTTCAAAAAAATATACATCGAGAGTATTTAGTCTCAAGTTTTTTTTTTTAATTTTATCAACATATTATTTCGTTCATAAATTCTTTAACTAGTTTGTTTAGATTTTAAACAATATTCATTGAAAATATTATCCCTAACATTTTAGCAGATCAACATTTTTATCCATAAAATATTTCATTATATTGATTTTTTAAATTACATTATACATTGAGAGTATTTTGACTTCATATGTTTTTAATAAACGTTTTTTCTTTGACATAATTCATCAACTGGACTGCTTAAATTTCAAAACATAACACAGGAAGAACATTTTGCATTAAGTTTTTAATCTGATCAACATTTTTATCCATGAAATAGTTAATTAGATGAATTGTTTAACTTACATTATACAAGAAGAGTATTTTGTCTAAGTTTGTCATAGGATAATTTTTTTATGGAAAATTCATAATCTGGAATGAATTGAATTTCAAAAAATTAAATTCCAAGATTATTTTACATGATTAAATTGTTCATTATATTGTCGTTAATTTTAAATCGCATTTATGCACAATTGAAAAACATAATTTTGATGATGGCTTTTGTAAACGTTTGCATCTTTACTGATTGGTTAATTTTTATCTTTAATGACAAAAGATGGCGCTGCTTGTTACACTGCATAACGTTTGTAGGGTCATTCTTTTTGTGTCATTTACATGGTTATTTTATAACTTATTTGAATCTGTTTAAATAATCTGGCTAACATTTTTATATGATAAAAATTTTCTTTATCGATTTATTAAAAAGAAATGATCTCACATCTTGTATAAAAATGTATTTCTGTTAAAAACAATTCTTGTATTGTTGTTCAATAGTTTAAGACAATCCTTTAAATGTTCCATCACAACATTTGTATTAAACATTGTTTGTTTTACATTTACCAGTAAATTGAATATATTTATAACGTTACGATTTTTAATTTATGTATTTTACCTTACAAATGAAAACGAGGTTTCTTATCTTTTTCCTTAATTTGCGTTTAATTTTTTTCCCTCCTATTTCCCTTGTTTATTTTGTCAGGATTTTGATTTATAATTTTAATTCCAAACAACTAAGAAAATGTTTTTACAACGTGGTACATTCGTCTTTTCAGTTCCATCGTTTAAATAAACTACATTCTATTGAAAAGCTTGCAATAAGCAAGATATTTAGAAAAAAAACTTTTGTAATGTTCCTTAATGATATTCTCTTAATACAATAAAAATATAATAATCATTCTGCATCTAAAATATATATAGATTTTTTTATTTATTTACTTTTTTTATCTAAATGGCTTCATAAAATTATTTTCCAAAACAACATTTATAGTTTCTTTGCTTTAATTTATCATAAAGTTTTCATATAAATGTTTGTAAAAATTGTAAGAGCAATACTATAACAAAAGAATTATGATACACTTTGTTTTCTTGAATACCATATATCTAAATCAAAGTCATTATTCTGTCATGTTCTTGTTCTTTTACATATTTTTTTTTATCTTAAAAACACCTAAAATATGTTGTTAAAGGTATTTATTGAAGCTAACCGAGTGTCACGATGTGAAACATAACATTTTTTTACTTTTTAGGTAATTTATAGTTTGTATTTAACACCGTATTAACACCATATTCTTTTTTATCTTAACCGCAAATAGCTGAAAAATGGTTGATGTAGCCTCAACAACTCACGCATTTATTTATTTATTTATTTATTTATTTATTTATTTATTTATTTATTTATTCATTTATTCATTTATTTATTTATTTATTTATATTTTTCGTCTTTTTTAAATTGGATCTGACCGATCGGATTTAAATAGTAGGCTAGGGAGGTGCGTTGATAAGTAACCGGACGTTTTCATCAAGCTAACCAACTAAGTCCCCATTACTTAATGTTTTACTTGTTTAAAAGGTGAATATGTACTGTATTTGTATAATATTTGTTTACATATGTTGTTACTATTAAATAGTTAAAACTTATTTTTTAGAGTTGGTTTTATTTTTCTTAAAGATAAACACGTATTAAAGGTTAAAACTTATTTATAAGAAAGATAACTCTTGATACTGTTTGTTAAAAGTTAATAGTTTACCAAATTAAGTGTGATTGGTGATGTTCTTATAGTCATTCACTACAAAACCAACGGTCACTACAAAAAAAGAATTAAAGAGCTGTTACTATAATATAAAACATTTATCACAGTACTCTAATATTTTTATCGGATTTAAATTACAACAAATCTCTAGAAAAACAAGAAAATACACTGTCTGGAAGTTTCGAATTACATCTTAAACTTAACAATAACATGCGATTTTTTAAATATTACATTTAACACCTTACCTACGTTATAGTTTTTGTTTCAGAAATTCTTTTTTATAATTTAGTTAAAAATGGGGTTAATAGCAACTCGTCTTTTAGTTCTGTTAATTTTTTTTTAAATTTTATTTCCCACTTTCGTACCCTCGGGACAGACGAATCGTGAAAACTATTTTCAGATAAATATAATGTTTAATTTAAAAAATTTATTTATGATCATTTATTGCAATATGATTGTTTATATATGCATGACCGTTTAATACATCGAAGTACATTATAACGTAAACTTGCATGTATCTTTAGGCTTGCAAATTATGCGGAGATTATCAACAACCGTCCAAGAGTTTATATAAAGCAATAAATAAAATGTCATAAGGACAACGTGTGTAATTCTACTGATAAACAATAATGGATGCTTGTGTTCTAGGACCACAACAATAACAATAGGAGCTAGCTTTAGCAAACCGTTTCAAATGTGAACTATAAACAGTACACGCAGGAGAAGCACGAATATTACTGCAAAGAAACGGAAGGTAGATAATAAAAAAATTGAAGTCATCACTTTTCATGTATAGCTTCATATGTAACAAGAATCTCTGTTGAGCACTAGATTTGCCGTTTTCGTAAAAAACAATGATAAGTGAATGATTTGTTTTAGACATTCTCTCAATTTTGAATGTAGGATAGTGGTGAAAAGTGTGAAAATATGGAAAGATTTTATACTTGTTACTGAAGATACAGTATTCGCAAAAAGATGTTCAAGTAGTTATTTAAAATTTTCAAGTAGTTCTTTATAATTATTAGGAATCTACATTAGGTTGATGTAAGGTGTAGTAGAAATAGACTCTTTTTCTGAAGGAGTCACAATACTATCTTCGACGACTGTGTTAGAATTACTGATAATGAATGATTTAGCAAATATAAAAAAGATTAAAAAAAAAAAAGTGTTATGCGGATGGTGTCATCGTGATTCAATAAATCACCATCGCCGGCCGATTTTAACGAAGGGGTTACAGGTTTTGTTTATCATTTGTGGAATGATCGACAAAGATTTTTTCCCAGAACTCCTTCTGTTAAATTTTTTTTGCGTTGCTATTGTGTATTCTTGGTTTTTATGGCTAAGAGAGCCAAAAAATCGACTACTAGTTTATTACGTTAAATACGTTGTCTTAATGTTTTAAAGTATAAGTGTTAGATGAAAGAACTGTTGCAAATGTATTTTGTCTAAAAATGTTTTGAAAAAGATCTTATCGTATCACTAATTTGATACCCAAAAGTCTCTATCCACATATTTTATAACGTTAGTTTTCTTATTTAAACCCTAAATAACAATCCGTTCTCGAAAAATTGTCTTTTATATTGAATTATAACATAAAAATACCAGTCCATTGTGTTGAACGCCGTGTCAGCAACAACGACAAGAGCCAATTTATAAGTGTTAGTATATACAAGATTATTCTTAAAACAAATTTGCATTTGCTCTCACTACTCTGAAGGAAGCTATTGATCTTAATGTGTTAGTTTTTACTTTGCTTATGGGATTTTCATTATTACATAAACCAGTACGTTTGCTTTTGATGTAAGAAACATTTGAAAGACATTTTGCATTCGAATTTTTTTTAAAGTCTCTAAAAGACTAATACAACAGCTTTTTAATGACACAAGACTTTTTTCTGATCACCTCTAGAGTCGGTATTTTACACTAATTTACCTATTTCTAAAGCAGTCTCTTTTATAGACTGCTTCTCATTCAGATTTCGTTTAAGTTATTGAACAGTTTTTGCAGGCCAGCACGTTCGTGATACGTAACATTCTATTCTTTAATGATAAACACTTTTAAATGTAAATTACATAATTTAAATAAAAGAAAAACTTGTCTTTAATTTAGCAAAATTTTCAGTCGACTTAATTTTTGAAATTTATGTAAAACTAAGGTCTGTTCCCTCATGCAAAACATTCCTTAGCTGGATTTGGGTTCACATATTTTGGAACTTTAGATTCATTAATCTTCAACAGTTTGGGGTATGTTTTTAATTTATCAAACTTTTTGGCCCCTAGAGTCATTGTTCAGGGATGATTTTCCGAAATGTGCGCATCTGGCACATCAAAATTTAGCAGGTATTTGTTATATATTATGTTCTAAGTCAAATGAAATAAATGATAAAAATTAATTTTTAAATTTTATTAACGCTGGTAAAAAAAAATCGGACTTATTTATAAGTAATATATTTTAGTTATTTTCTGATCTCATACTTTGTAACAATTGTTTGCTTGCTTTGTGGGGTGAAAAATAACTCTTTAAATAATCATAATTATAACATAAAAATGTAGAGTTTAATAATAATAATAATAAACACATAAATTGGATTTAATTTCCATTTATTTTGAATAAAACAATATTGATTAAAGCATTACTTGTAGAATAATTTTGCATAATATAATTGTAACTTGTTTTAAGTGAAACGTTTTCTTGAACTAAAAACTATATAATAACCACCTCTTTATGTGTTGGGTCCTTCAGATGAGACCCTAAACACCAATGCCCCATGTCACGGCAATCGTGGCACGTTAAATAACCCTTCCTGTTCATTGCGCTAAGTGTACTGCAAAGGTCAAAATTCCTGTAACTTCACCTATAGCTGGTGAAGTTTCGATATAAATGAAATATTTTTGACTGGAACGTAAAAACCCATAAAAAAAACAATCAATCCGTCTTTATGTGTTATTAAAGCTTCCGTCAGTGAGTGCTGATAACTTTAGGTGTATTAGTGCCATCCGTTAACTCTAAGAGAAAACACACAAGGTACAGCAAAAATAAAGAGTGAACAATAACATACTAAATAAAAATAAAGCTATTTCCACGTAACCCGCGTGGTTATACAACATGTCTATTTATCAATATATAAAAAAATATCAAATGATTATTCTTTTAATATTGTCACTTAACAAATTGTTTTTGGTCAATAAAAATAGTAGTACAAAACGTTATAAACAAAACAGTAGAAATAATTTTAAGCTACATTTTAACTTACTGAATATAGAATTCCAACATAATTTCAGGAGGGATTTAAATTAACAACCTTAAAGTTTTTTTTCGTTATGAAGTAAAAAAAACTTTTCTATCAAGTAACTTGTTTAAATGAAGACACTCGTATGATCTACCATAAAATATTTTTTAAAAAATTCTAGTAAGCAACTAAGTTAATTTGAATAGCTACTAAGAACGTTCTTCCATAAATAAAAAGGTATAGTGGACTTAGCATCATAATTAATCAAAAGAAAAGAAACTTGTTGAGGTGTAGATGCCTATGTAGTTTGTCAATAAAGCTATTTCAAAATTCGGACACCTGAATCTTAACTTCAATAAAAAAAATTGTCTCTTTTGTAAAGTATTACGTCATTTAGTTTGAATTTAACAATTGAAACATTACAATATGAAACTCTAAAGTAAACAGTTTTTCAGGGCGCCGTAACTTTATTGATCTTTGTTATTAATGACGTCATAAGAGTAAAATCTCAATCTAACAATCAGTTAAACAACCCAATATGTCAGTAACAAAAAATATTTTAGAAAAAAACTATATATCTAACAGATTTCCGGCGTAAAAAAAATGACATAAAATAACAAAATAATGTCACAAAAATGGTAACAAACAGTTACAACAGTTACAGATTGTTACAATCTCAGTTCAAATCAAGAAATTTTGTTGATATCGGTACGAAAAATAAAAGAAATTTGTAACAAGAAAAACGAAACAATACAAGTTAATAAAATTAAATCCATTTACCCTTCCGGAACACCCGGCCTCACTTCCTTGATGGAAGTTCACGTGTATCACCTATTTTGCCAGTTTGCAAAGTTTTTACTTTGTTTTTTGGATTGTGATATGGACAAGGACTGGTATGTTTGTTTTATTTATTAGATATTACATCTCTTATGTTAAGATATTTTAAAATAAAAGAACAAAAAGTTTTTGGTTTTTGGATTTAAAAAAACTGCTATTGTTTGTAGTAAAAAATGAAATAAGAGATGTTTTGTTGAAAAAATTACAGAGAATGTGTTTGTATTTTTGTTATAAAGTTACTATGTCCGAGCAGGAAAACCTAGGGTATCCATAACTTAATAAGCAGTACTTTGTGCTGTCAGAAAAGTACAATTTAGCAAAATTTTCAGCAGTCTTAATTTTTTTAAATTTGTCGAAAACTAAGATTTGTTCCCTTGTGTGAAGCATTCTTTGGCTGGTTTTGTAATTAAATAATTTCCTAACTTTCGATACATTAATTTTCAACTGTTTGGCTTCTGTTCTTTTATCAACCTTTTCGGTCCCTGGTGTCACTAATGAGGAATCATTTCCGAAATGTGCACATATGGCACATAAAAATTTAACAGGTATTTTTGTTATAAAGTTATTTTAGTTAGCTTATTAGGTAACAACAAATAGCATCTACGTCAATCCCTAATATTTATTAAATCCAACAAATATCACAAGATTATGAGGAAAACAACAACAACAAAATGTTTATAACATAAACAATCATTTTGTTGGATAATAGTTTGACGTTTTTGTTATCGAGCTTTCTTGTTTGTAGTTTAAATATACAAACATATAAACTGCAAATAATAATAAATAATAAGCACGCATGTTCTATAATAACTGACAAAGTAACATATGTAATAATAAAGGAACAACTTGGAGCTTCTTGTTTTTGTCTACTAACTACCATTTTTTCATACTACTGATGGCAATTCATTTTTTCTTCAAGAGATTCTATAGGATGTGATCTACAAATATAAGTCAACATCAAAACAATGCTGTTTCAAAAAAAGCAGATACGAATTTCACGCAACTCCAATATAGCAAAAACGATTGCAAACAAGCAAAACAAATTATGGCAAAACAAAATAGAAAGATAAACAAACATCTTGTATCGAACCTATGATTATAAAACATCTGACATTTCATGGTTTTGGGATTTAAATTTAAATATTATCGGGCCGACGGTTCAATTTTTAAAAGTGGAGAAACTCTGATATTGGTAAAGTGCACTTATAAATATCAATGTAACCAAACCAAAATAGCTAACCAAAAGGAAATACAAACACATATTTGGTATCGAACCATCAGATTATAAAACTCCTGACGTTTTCAATTAAGTAATAATAATCATATTTTTTTTGTCTTGTTCCTGTTTTGCTGTTGTGTTGTTATTTAATTTGGTCATTGCTATGTACCGGTTGCTTCCTACGACAAATCGTAAGTTTATTTAAGATTCTATGAACATTAACTTTTAATTACAATTAGTTTGCACTATCTGCATTTAAAAGTCAATATTTAAGATTACCTTATCAGCAAGCTACTGAATACGACGACACAATCCTCTTCCTAATTCACCCAAAGAAAACACATCGTCTTCGTACTTTAGAATTAAATGTTTTTTCTTTTTCTTTTTCAAAATAAGGTTCGAGTCAATTACTTGCTATAATAGAAAATTTTAACAGCTTAAATTCCACATGTTAACAAAGTAAACGCAACGTATCATCTTTCAATAACATTTTCTAAAACTCAAGTACTGTAAAAGATTGAGTGATAGAATTTGTAGTTCCCAAATTTCCTGAAACTCAAATTTATCTTTCTTATATTCAATCAATATAGATGCTACTTTATTAAAGCCATTTAATTTGGCACAGGATAAACCATAGCATTTTGTACAGTTATCAAAAATATTTTTAAAAATTATGAAAAATGTTTGATGGTAAAGAATTTTAGTTATATTTTCTAAATATTTCTCACCTAAATTGCGAATAAGTTTATTATCTAGTTCATCACTACAAATGTTTGATTTTGTAGAACCTGTCTAGGAATGTTAATTTATAGTAGTCACAAAATAGTTTGTTATAGAGAGATCTTGAAATATAGTTTTTATAATTACATAAATAACACGACAAAATTTTAGTTGTTCAAATATTTTTTTTAATAACTTTGACCTTTTTTCAAACGATAATTTCTTCTTATTCTAAATAAAAAAAGTATTTTGACTTTAATATTTTAAAAATAAAATATACACATTTCCGTAATAAAGCATAGTATGTACGGTCTATAATTAAAACAATATGGATATAATAATCAATAGAAAGGAATATTTTTAAGTTTATGTCTTAGTTTGTTGATATAAAGATAATTGGTTTACCATTATTTTTCATACCAGCTATATAATATTTTAATTTTGCTCTTTTCCAATTAACTTTTTATGGTGTTTCTTGTTTAACTGACAAATAATTAAAATATTTATTTGAAATAAAGCTTTTTCTTTTTATAAATTTTATCAATTTATTTAATTATTGAGTGTTAATTCTACGATTATCCATCAAAATACTGTTTCACTGTGCGCCAGACATCAATGACTTCAATCTAAAATTGATCTCTCACTTTTATGTATAGTTTTCAGATATGTTGTGACAAAGCAATTGTAAAGAATAACTTAAGTTCCCGAAGCGATATCTATAAATGTTTGTATAATTTGCCTTTGTAAGATTTTGTCCGAGTTTTTATAGGAGAACTATTCTTAGAAATACTGATATTAAATCTTCATAGAATACTTTATCAAATTAATGCTTTAAATCTCAAATCAGTAGTCAATCCAGCCTGAAGTCATAGTACGTTTGGAATTTGGGTACTAATCGGTAACAGATTTTAAATATTCTTTTGCAATAGTTCCGTTACTGTGATAAATGTAGACATATGAACGAAAAGCTCAGTGATGCATTGTATTGAAACTCACTTTCAAGCAATATGTAGAGCATGTTTGTCCCCTAATTTATTGAATCATTATCTTTAGGCTTCGAGAACATTATTGTTTGTTTAGCCCAGAGTGATAATTAACCAATTATATGTCTGCGAATTGTTAATTTATCCTACGCCCCTTAAGTACTTTCTTAATATGCCAAAAAGAACAAAAAACTTCGTTTAAACTCTTTTTAATGATTTACGTGCATGGGTCCTATCGATCAAACTTTAGCCTAAATTTTACAAAAAAAAAAAAAGACAATATTCTTACTTTATAATTTCTAAAGAAACTTACGTTTTCTTCATTCAACACTATCGATACCGTGTCATCCGAGACACGACCATGTACCATTCCTTGACTATGCAGGTATGCTAGACACTCTGCATGTTCGCGTTAACATTATATAGGCGTCATTCATAGACACAAAACAGTTTCCTGTCTCCAGGTACATGCATCCCAAATGTTTCCGAATTGTGATGTGATTCTCACTTTGATAGAACAAAGGATGGTCATAGGCCGTACCAAACTGCCCCACAATTTCTGCCTCTAAAATCATAAATTACACCAGATTTGAAAAAGCCAATATCGTTAACAACACTAAAACATAAACATTTAAAAACAGAATAAAAAAAAACAGTTTTGTATACAACACTAATACATGAAAATTTAAAAACAGAATAAAAACCAGTTTTGTATACAACACTTATACATGAAAATTTAAAAACAGAATGAAAAAACCAGTTTTGTATACAACACTAATACATGAAAATTTAAAAACAGAATGAAAAAACCAGTGTTGTATACAACACCAATACATGAAAATTTAAAAACAGAATAAAAAACCAGTGTTGTATACAACACTAATACATGAAAATTTTAAAAACAGAATGAAAAAAACCATTTTTGTATACAACACTGAAACATATAAATTTAATAACTTAATGGAAAAAGTCATTGTTGTATACAGCAATAAAACCTGATAATTTAAAAAAGACAAACCAATTTTCTTTTTTAAATTTTTTAAATTTAATTTAGACGTAATAAGAAATGAATTTGATTTACAAAACATAAGCAGAATCTCCCATTAAACTGAAACTGTCAAGAGTTTTAATCAATATTTCTTTCATTTTTACTAAGATAAATTTTTTTAGAACGACATCATAATAACTACTTGCATTCCTTAAAGATTGGTTAAGCAACACTGTCGATGTCATTCTTGTAAATATTATGTGACTTTTTTAGTATATTTGACGCTTTCCTAGGATCTATTTGTTGAATATGAATTTTGTTAATACATATTATATAATTATTTTGTTTGCTTACAATACTGTTAAAATAGTTAGGCTAGGAAGAGTCTAGAAACTTGTATTGCATATCATTTGAAAGTATTGACAATCAATAATGACCAATAAGATGGAAATCACTTAAAGCATCTAGTATGTTAAGTTATTTGCAATGACTCTTATTTATTCAACATTTTCAAAATCCTCCCTCTTTTTTTATAAAATACTTACGTTTTTTATCAAACTGTTCTCTTTGCTGAAACAAAAATTTTAAAAAAAATTTGTAGACAAAAAAATTTACTTAAACGCACGCGCGCGCGCGCGCGTGTGTGTGTGTATTTGCAAATACAATTCAATCGTTCCGACGCTAATAGATCATTCAAATACATGTTTTTTGTACACCAAATGTAAATAAGAAAAAATAAAATGCAGTGGCCTACTTTTTAAAAAATAAAATTTTAGTCCCATGTTTTGATATACTGCTTCTACAACTGATTCAGTTTAAACAAAGACATTTGTCATTCTATTATACCCTCTTTTATATAGTCAAAGCAATTAAAAATAAAAAAGAAAAAAAGTTTATTTAAAGTATTTAAACAGCTAAACGTGAAAGAAACATATGTTAATAGGAAGCATAAATATGCTTTTAACATACCATCGCCTTGTAGTTAGAAGAATACACATAGAGTAATGGACTGATTACGCCATTCAATGGATAAATAAAAAGAATCACCCAACCATACACGGCGCCATTCAATGGTTTACCAGCTAGTGAACACATTCCTGAAAATATAAACAGATACATATTTGAAACTATAGAAACTTAACTTTTTAGGCTTAAAAGATACAAAAGTGACGTAACCGAGAGGATAAATTGATTAAAAGACAGATATTCAATCACTAATTACAAAATTGACACCTTTGAACAAGCAATGAATCAAATTGCAAATATTTCACAAAATTTATGTTTAATTTTGATAAACCACATGTACACATTTCTGAAATCTATTTATCCTCAGAGATACTAGGGTCTGAAAAAAGATAAAAAAGAATTTCTTAAATTTATCCCAAGAATAAATTAATCACAAGTTTTAAAATAACATGAATCTAAATTAAACTAAAGAATGCTTTGCATGAGGAATCAAACCTCAGTTTTTGATAAACTTAAAAAAAAAGACGGATGAAAATTTTGGCACATAGTACCTATAAATGACAAAATGGCGTGAAACGATGTAGCTAAAGTTTTATTAGATGGTCTATTAATTGAATTTATTTTTATACCAAGTGGTCAATCAAGTATTACACAAAATCGTTAATATCATACTGAAATGATATTATTAAATAATTTGCAACCCAAAAAGGTACTTTAAATATCATTAAAAATCAAACAAGAAACTTCTAAGAGAGATGAGATATACAGATATGAAGACCACTGATGTGAAATGTCAGTGTAGTAATTAGTAAAGAAATAAAAATAAATTCTTACCCATAATTCCGATTATCAACCATACGAAACAGTCAGAAAAAACAACAATTCGAACTGAACTCAGATTAATTTCTTCCAGGGATTTTTCTTTTAGCTTTTCCATTTTCCATCTTCTAATATTTTGTTGTTTCATCAGATAAAATGCAATGCAAACAGTAATACAGAGAGAAGAGTTAACAAAGATGAATAGAATAGCTGCAAAGGTATAACCGGCTCTCCGAAGATCGGTTATAGGAAAGAAGAAACAGGTAGATGATATAGAGTAAGTCTCGTTGACAGGAACAGCGCCAATGATAATTGAAATACCCCAGGCACATAAACCAAGCTTCATTGCATGATGGGGTCTGAATCTGAAATCCGACTTCGGGTAAATCTGATACCATAAGTCAATAGCCATTAAACAAATGAGAATAATTGAGACCATTGATGACGCTGTGCCGACAACTCCAGCAGCTCTGCATACTGGGCTACTACGCCACTCATATTCCCTCCAAAGGTATATTCCTCTGTATTTTGTATCAGCAGAAGCAATTGTTCCAACGTAAATTCCAAACATAAAATTTGCAACATGGTGATGTCCCATATAGACACCGAGAGCAGAATGTTCCCTTTCAGAAAGCAGACGATAAACAAGAACACAACCATTTGTTAAAAGTAACAGAACAGACATTATCCAAGTAACAGTTTGAAGGACTTGGTGACCAATGAGATCGGTACATGTGTAAATATCTCCGTTTGGACTCTTACATTCAAAATTATCAGATTTCGGACTTTCACAACAAAATGTGTACGAATCCGATATCATTTCTTCTAAGGCAGCTATACCAGAAAACACACTTTTTGTAACAAGCACATCGTTACCACGTAAGTCTAAAGATTTCAGACTATACAGACTATTAAATGCCCCAGATTCTATCTTAGAAATTCTATTAAAACTGAGATCAAGAGTCCTTAAACCTGTCATTCCATTGAATGTGTCAGTAATTAAAGTTGTAATTAAAGTGCTAGATATGGAAAGTTTCTGAAGATATATTTGGTCAAAGAACGAGTTTGCCTCAATAGAAAATATTTCGAAATTCCCAAATAATATCAATGACGCCAAACTGAGCAAACCAGAAAATGACGATTGGTATATCTTTTGTATTCTGTTATAACTTAAATCGAGAAGTCTTAGATTAAAGAGTCCAGTAAACGGTGAATTCTGTAAGTCTGAAATACCACATCTTTCGAGTTTCAACTCCTCCATTTCATTAAAGTTGTTAAATGAAAACTGAATCCAATTATTGATAATACTATAACTAAGATCAAGAACTCTAATTACGCCTTTGATTTCAGATGTGTTGAAACCAGTAGAAACATGTTTACAATCCATAATTCCTTGAGACGTACATTTACAACCTACGGGACAAGTGATGTCACAGTTTGCTTCATCTTCACCATCCTTGCACTGTTTATAACCATCACAAACGTTTGATAATGGAATACATTGTTTTGTAGAACTTGAGCATTTGAAGCTTCCTGTACATATTCGATCAGCTAAAAAATGTGTTTTAAATCAATCAGTTTAATGAAAAATCATGCAACTGTTTATATTTTTATAGGGAACTGAAGACAAAAGAATTACTCTAGTTTATCCAAGTTTAATCATATATACAGTTTCCAGATATGAAAAAATGTTAAATTTCGATAAAACTGTGCTTCGGGTCAGGATTTAGGACATGTTTTAGGAAATATAGTAGTAGATTATGAAATAAATTACAATTTATTTCATTTTGACCCATCATATCAATCTTTTTTCAATTATAAAATTAAAGTTTCAAATATTTTCCACAAGCCATCAAATTTCATGGTAATTTGTAAATCCTTTTGAGTGTAAAAGCTTTTTGAAAAATTATAAAATATGTTGCAAAAATACTTAAGATTTAATAAATTTGAGTAACAAAAAGCTAATTTTTATTAAAGCTGCATTAAGTTTACCAAATTTCTGAATTTTTTTGAATTTCTAAAAACATATTTTTTTAAAAGTAGATATCTTCTAACCACGATCCGTGACATTCATTTTCTAAAATTTCATTTCTTTTAGCTGTAAATAAACGGAACCCTCTGACCGGCTGGTCAGTGTTCTACGATGGTAATTATGAGCTTGGAGCATGTGCACGGATGTACGGAAAAGCCTAGAATCGAAAGTAAAACATGACAGATTGCATTAATTGTCCTTCATTAATATCCAGATTTATTTGAAATGGTGTTATTTTTCCCTTACTAAGTCACAAATGACAAATTCAACGAAGTTTTGTGTTTAATTTATCGTATTTCAACATTTTGAAAGTTGTGTTTAAATGACCCGGGTTTTGATGACGTAACCATGTTCTAATATTAAATCCCAAATGATGCATCTCGCTGGGTAAATACTGTAATTTCTGTATTTATTCGAGCTTTTATCGTTGAACCAAATGTAACATTGTTCATTAGGAACATCATTTATGAGATTAGCACCGTTTTATTTTTTTCTTTGGAAAACTTAATGCAGCTTTAAGCATTTGAAAACTTTATAACTTACTTTTCAATATTCAGTGAAAACAAGAAAAATACTTACTACATCCGAATTCATCGTCTCCATTTGGGCAGTGTTTGATTCCATCACAAATTAGCGAATTATGCAAACAAAACGAGTTTGGACATTTAACCGTGTTTACCGGACAAACAAAGTTACCTTTGAAAAAAAGACAATGCTTATTTACTTGGTAAAAACAAAACAAGAAATATAAACACATCTAAGAAACGCTGATTATTTGGTCTAATGACAAATATATAACAAATACCTGCTGAATATTGATGTGCCTAATGTGCACATTTCGGAAAATCATTCCTCATCAGTGACACTAAGGGCCGAAAAGATTGATAGACAAAAAACATTAGCCATAAAGTTGAAAAATAATTAATCTAAAGTTCCAAAATTATATGAATCCAAATATCAAATCGTGTGCCTATAATACTACTTGAGAGGAAAATCTAACAAACCTTTATATTGATTAGGAAGGATGGAATAGTAATTATCTCGAAAATGAAAGCATGTACTAGGCATATGCCCAACGCCTTTATGTGTTGGTGACTGGTTGTTTTGTGAGAAATAATGATATATTACTACTTGTCGAAATCCCTACAATATAAGAATTAAAATTTTGGTCTTTTGTGAAATTTGACAAAATCTCGACTATCTTTACAGTATTATAGCATAATATAAATAACACTAAATGCGATGTTAGAGACATATTTATTCGTGATATCACCATCTTATAACAGATCAGTCATGGCGCGTGCGTGTGCGTGTGTGTGCGCTTTAAATGTGTGTTCTTTAATATGATTTATAGTTTGTGCGTTTAAAATATCAAGGAAATAAATGACTGATTAAAAGGAATTCTTTTGCTAGACTTTCCACATAAAATTATCTAAAATCCATGTTGTTTTCAGAAGAGTTAGAGATAGCGATTTTGATTTGGTTTTAAAGGAAGTGGAGTACAGTAGTGGTGTTTTAAGCACTAGCCAAGAGTTTTAAATTTATCGAGGCGGGAGTCAGTTCTTTTACTGTGTAGAAAATCGAAGTTCTAGAACACTCAACTACCTTCGGAAAGCGAACTGACAAATTTTCGTACATATGATCTGCCCAAATTGAGTTAATGAGTTAATCTAGGTTGTAATCCGTCGGCGCGCTATAGATCAGTCGGCTTTGAGCTCCCTTGAGGAATGTATATTTTTGGTGTCGCCATGAGTTTAAGCATACCGAAGATGCCAGGATGAGATTACCAATCAGTGAAACGTTGATAACGATAAGCTAAGTTTACAAACCTTAGTCAAATCACTTGTTTGAACGAATGGTGATTTTAAAAGATAGCTAAATAAGTTTCGATACATAGCATATTCGCTTACTTTGAAAATGTTCTCATTAATCAAATAAAAGCTACCTTAAGTAAAATAAAAAAAATACCACAAAATGTATAATGTATATATTTTACATGTTTTAATTTGATCTTTTTTTTTTTTTTTTTTTTTTTTTTTTTTTTTCTTTTTTTTTTTTTTTTTTTTTTAATTTTTCGTCCTGCTTTTTTTGTTCAGTGATTCGTAAATTGTATTTAGACTGCACAGACATGTAAATCTTTAAAACAAATGTTTAATGATTTTTTTTTGGGAGGGTGAATGCAACGTATCTACTGAAATATGTATTCAGTTAACAACATTTCAAACCTCAGTAAAAGGGAAGTGTTACTCTCTCTTTAAATTATTTTAATTTATTTACGGAATAGTTTATATTACAGTGTTGCTTTAAAGTTAGGGGAAAATATCTCTTTAAAAAAGTTTAATCTTTTTCATAATTAAATAAAGTTTGTAAAAAATTTCAGAGATACAATATAAAAACTAAAAAACCTGATATATGGCTAGAAAGTAGACAAAATCAACAAATAAATATAATTTATAAAATGTACCATTTTTTATCATAAATAAACATTTTTCTTACCACAATCGTCTAAGTGTGATAAATCTCTGCAACCATAATTCTGACCATAAGGGCCCATTTCTAAGACGCACCTATATCTGTGGTATGTATATAAACCATTTTTACATCTATATTTGTCAGTTTCATTGTATGAAGGTATGTAAGTCACAGGATCTGTATAAAGATAAAACATAAACATACCAGTCCATGTCTAAATCACAATCCCCCAAAAAAACCAAAAAATAAAACTGGCAAATTTAGTTATACACGTGAACTTCCATCAAGGTATTGAGGCCGGGTGCTACAATATGGTTCATTAATCATTGTTGTTATTTTCATATATTTCTAAGGTAGGTTCTTAATTTAATATACAGTATAATCTTAGTATAAAAACCACCAGAGGGACTGAGCAAAAATGGATTTTTCTAAAAGATAAAAATCAAAGATCATATTATTTTTTGCCAATTTTCATACTAACGTATCTACACACTTTCTGCAAAAAAAAAACTGAAACAAAAGGTTAACATTTTGAACATCAATATTAATATGGTAAAAAAGATATATTTTTGTAGAAACATTCGCCCAATTTATATATGTAACGGTTGATCAATCTTAAGCCTAGGAGCCTAGGATACATAAGCGAGATATATATATATATATATATATATATATATATATATATATATATATATATATATATATATTGATCTAAATGTTTATGTTTCTAAAGATTTTATAAAGACTAAAATCAGAATTTTTTATTTTTATTTTATTTTATTTTTTTTTTATTTATTTATTTTCTAATTTTTTTTTTTTTTTTTTTTTTTTTTGAAAAATCTTTATCTTCCAAATCAAGATTTTATTGCCCTCCTGGATAACGGAATCCAAATACTACAAATTAATTTGCAAAATATCCCTGCAATACATATTTTACGATCAGATGTAATTATTGATAGCTTTACGCTACTTATTAACCAATCTAAAATATCATGTTCATTGTTTAACACTGTTTACCTTCAATACACTGAATATTTTACGATAAGAAGTAATTATTGATAGCTAAAGTTTACGCTACTTATAATACGGTCTAAAATATCATGTTCATTGTTTAACACTTTTTACCTTCAACGCACTGAATATTACCAATCCCTACTTTCATTCCCCCATCTTTTAAGAAAAGTCTTCGAACTGGTAATTTACGTTTATCAGTAATAGCTACCCATCCACTATAGTGACAATGTCCTCTGTCAATTGGGGGTGTAGAAATGACAGACATACATTCACAAGATATCCTACAACAAAACTGCATTTTGTTAACAATATTCAATAATGTAGCTTGTCTCAGTAAACGCATCATTTTTTTATGTTTTATCATTTTATTAAATAATTTTAATTTTCAAAATTTTTTTTTTCTTAAATATGTAAATACAAAAAATGGTATAATAATTTGAATAAAAATGACGGTCTAAGGTGAAATGGTTGTTTGTTAATAAACATTTGCATTTAACAAACCATATACAAAGAAATGAATGATTATAGAATATTTAATTTTTAAAAAAAAAACACTAGCTGTAATAATATTACGTTAAATTTGCCATGGGTCTAATTTCATGAAGGTATCCATTATAACCCGTGTCTAATAGATACTATCATTATAAAGCGTTTTGTACTTAACAGCGGACCAGCTGTCTTGTTCATTGATTTTAAAAAACTGAATAGCCAATAATGTATTCATTTGCTTTTTTAAAACATAACAGTAAAAAACTTTTTTAGTGTGTGTGTGTGTGGGTGTATTTTCATATTTTCATTATACGTGGATATAAATTGAATAAAGTATTGTTTTTCGGGAACGTTGACCATGAATATGTAACTTTTCTTCTCATTACAATATATATATTTGTCTTACGGTTTTGTTCCCATTCCTCCCCAGCCAAAACCTCCAAGAAACCTGAAAAAGCAAAAAATTTTAAAAAAAAAATAGATTTTTTAAACTCTAAAAAAGCAATACTTAAGCTCCCTTGACAACAAAACTAAAAAAAGTATTTTGCCTGTAAAATATGTTATTAGAAATAGTAATGTTATTGAAAACAATACAAGTAATGTTATATAATCGGCCAATCAAAACACATATGTGAATTATTTTATTCCTATGTGCGTGATTTACTTTTTTGAAATATTTCAATGCAGATTTTACTTTTTCTGAATTAAAAGAAAAAAGTGAAATCAATGACCTTGTTTGCAATTAAAACACAAACAGCAATGAATTGACAAAAATTTAAAGACATGGATATTTCATTTAATGTTTTCTTGCTATGCTTTTCATAATGGAATTAGGGCCAAAGATCAAAGTATTTTTGTCTCATTATCTTAACAATGTTGGGTCAATATCGAAAGAGATTTTGTAATAATACGAGTTATTGATTAACTTTTTTGCATCTAAAGCTATTTTTTATTTTAATTTATTACAATTATTTTTATTTATTTATTTATTATATTTTTGTTAACATAATATTGACCGATTTTATTCATTCTTACTGAATGTATTGTACTTTCAGTAATCTACAAAATACAATTAATGAATTCTGTTTTTTAAGAAGCAGATCAATTAGCCTAGCCATCAATTGTTAGACGAATGTTCCAGGCCGAATTAAACTCTTGTTTATATATCATGATCCAATTGCAGAAAACTTTAATTTTTGTCCAATAAATAAACTATTATTGTTTCGACGAAATATTTATGTGCTTAGCTTCAATGAAATTATAATAACTTTTTATGTTTTCAACATACAATTGCAAAATATTTGATAGTATGCAAGAAACAACATTCCAATAACTATTTGGTTCAACTTATCCAGATTTAGGCCCTCGTAAGCATGAAATTGTTGTAATTACTGAATAGCGCATAGAAATTCCATCTTCCTGTGCAGCACAGAATTCAAAAGGTCACTGCTATACACCAGATGTTGAAAAATAGCTAAACCAAGATTTTTCCAATAACAAGCATTAAAATATTCATTGTGAAATTTTATAGAGAGTTCACTAGTCGATACGTTCCTTAAGTTGACTTGATATGGGGTAGTACAAAAAAGGGAAAATAAAAAAGAACGAAAGAGATATTGTTAACTTATTTGCCACACCATTTCTTCCAACCATATAATGCGCACCAATGAACGAAAAATCTATATATACATGGTAATCAATAACATTTTTCTTAGTACGGCAAGTCAAGTAAATAATCACGCATAATAACTACTTGGTTTTTAATAAACAGTTCTTTTGAAAATAATTTGAGAAATGAATCGTTAACAAGAAGCATGACCAATAATATACACTAAATAGTACGAACACTGTTTTGAGTGCGAAGGTGTAAGTAGTATGTCACTGTTAAATCTTTAAATCCCTTTAGTAAAAGAACGTGTTTTTTTGTGTATTTTATTAGTTTTTTTTTCTAATGTCAACTTACAATAAACTCCTTTTCCGTCTCCTACAATAAAAAAGTCGACAATTATAAAAAATATATCTCTCAAGCCATAAATCACCATTAGAGTTAATAGGTAAGAAAAAGGCTTGTATATAAACGAAATATTCAAATCCGTTTTTATTATTATTATTATTATTATTATTATTATTATTATTATTCAGACTTGCGGTTTATCGAAAACAAAAATTAACGTCAATAATGGAACTATTTTCTTTTAACAAGAAAAATATAATTCTTATGGGTTTATTCCTCTATTAAGTTATATTGTGTTACACTGATTGGCAGTTAAAATATAAAATAACCTAAATTACTCAGGATGTTTTATATTCTGTATATCCAAATAAAGATCCAGCCATTTGATTGGTTGAAAAAACTTAAAGACCCCAGCCTAAAAAATTTCGAGTGGAGAGAAAGGGAGAGATTTTGTTTGTGAATAATGAAAGGAAAAACTAATCTGGTAAATGGAAAAGGCTCTGGTGAATAAAACAAATGAGTTATCATTACAGAAGGTTTGTGTTTGTAAAGTTAGACAAAATCAGATAGACAAGTTCAGTAGGGTACGTAGGTACTTTTTTCGACAACATATCGTTTATTGATGGCCGTTTTCGCCAGCACACGAGAACGAATGCTTCCACTTTTAGACTGGTGCTCGCAAACGATTGAAGATATCTTCCTAGAGACTACACTTAAACGAAATTGTTTAGTACATAATGAATCCAACATTATATGGACGTTACGTTAAATAACTTGCATATTGTTCGTGCAAATAACTTGAATGGGGCAAACGTTGTAAACGCCTGAGGTTTATGTTGAGTTTGTTCCATAAATGGAAAGATAAAAAACGTGGAGAAATTCTTGGAAATTCCAAGAATGGTAGACCTAGTTTAGTAAGTGAAAAAGGTAATGTCTTTACGGAATATGGATACAGGCTTGATTTTGTACGTGTGTTGAAAAATTAAGGCAGAGTAATACTTGTTCTATTAGTGAAAAAGCAGTGAACAGGGAAACTTGGTTACAGAAAAGAAAAAAAAATTATTAGTCATTTGTGAAGAGGGAGCATATCTTGGTTGAGTTCGTTTAGTGTGTGGAAAAGCCAAGCCTAGGTTGTGTTAGGTTTGAAATGGTTCTTTCCATATGGTAAAAGGGGGCGAGTGGAAAGTTTGTCTGGCAATTTAATTTTAAAAAAATGAATGGGCGGATTATGTATTTCTTCAGTTACACGTACCCCAAATCTTGCTTGCAATAAGGTTCATTTTCACATTCACAATAGCTATTACACGACGTCGTGTGGAATACCGGACCGCCGTTTGTTTTTGTTCCCCAATATAAGTCTTTAACGTCGTCCCCTTCTTTGTCACACGTTATTCGTATGTGCTGTGTGCATTTGCTCGACACTGATAAGACTTTTTCTATAAACATGTCCGGAACAGTGTAACTGATTCGCACTGGATTCAAACCTATGTCTATACCGCTTTCTCCGTGATTCACGTTTGGATAGATGACATACACACGCTTGTCAGAACTCATGGAACAAGCAACATCAGCTGCACCTGTCAAGAAAATTCTAAATTCAGATTGGTTTTTTTTAGTTTTGATGTTAATGCATGTTTATGGTTTTGTTGACCTATTTAAAGGCTGTTGTTTTGTTGTTTTTTTTAAATCATTATTTGCATGAAATGTGATATAACCAAAAGATTAACGAAAAAAGCAGAGAATAAAACAATAATCGCATGACCTGAAGCAAACAATTAAATTAAAAGGTAAAAATTGATAAGTAGTAAGTCAAGAATTATTTCAAATATTAAAATATAAAGAATATAAAGACTGTGTTGATTGGAAGAGATAAACGCGTGTTTTTATTCACAAACGTATAAGGGAAAGTTCCCATTTCCCAAACCCTCCGAAAAAAGGGGGCAGGGAAAAAATTGAACCCTATTATATTCTGCTTAGTTAACCAAAACTTGGTTAAACTAAACAAAAAAATTAGTTTTAGCAAAAAAAGTGATAATAATAATAAATGAAAAAAATAAAAACGTGAGGAATTACAGGTCACACTGCACTACAAAATGTAATTGAATGGCTGTTGGTTTGGTTTGTTATTATGTTTAATATCTTGCCAACAATTTTTCAGATATTCGTAGCAAAAACAAATTTATTAAAATCTCTAAGTGTAAAAAGTCTAAAAAAAAAAAATAAGTTCATCTGTGAGATATGTGACATGTGACACACATGACAGTGTGTTTCATGGTCTTACTAGGTGCGCAATCGGGGCGACTATAACGTGTTCACTTAAATTACCTGTATGCCCCTGACTAGCATTTCACTCCCCAGTCACAATTTAGTCACTAAGCTCACCAGTCGATAATTTTCATTCTGTTAATGTTTTCTAAATGAATTATGACGTTGCTTCATTTATGATGCAATGCTGACGTAAAAAAAAAATATTCACAAGCCATACTGAGTGGGTAAGAATATTGAACGTTTGGAACAAATGAGTGGGTTGGAATCGGGAATGTTTTCCGAATGCCTCAAAATGATGTATTTTGCGGCGGTTTAACCACTGGGGCGTGAGTATAACGAAAATAAAACACAGCGAAATATAAGCATTATAAAGTAATTAAGGTTACCATAATTTTACTAGCGAATCAAAGGGCGTTGTGCTTATTTTGGTTAAAATACTTACTTATTCTATTTTGTGCTACTTTTAGAAATGTATTATTTTATTATTGTACCTATTTCATTATAGTTTTGTATAGTCATTATGATTTTTAGCATGAAACATTTTCCGGAACGTTTCAGCTCATTGACGTTGCTTCATTACGTTAAAAGTGATGGAGGTTGCTCGAAAGCCGAGTGGTCAAGAGCGCTTATGGAAAACAACGATTCTCGCCACCTATGTTCGAATCCCACTCGTGTAGTTCCTAGTGCGAGAAAGATTGTCAGTTTTCTGGTCGAACGTCGGTGGCTTTCTCCGGATACTCCGGTTTCCTTCACCATCCCGGAACTGACCGCCTTGATATAAGTAAAAGTATCTTGACTTTGGCGAAAGACACCATTATTCCAATCTAAACATTACCGTAAATGAATAATTATTTAGTGATGTCAACTGACACTGTTTTATCAAGTCTCTTGTTCTGTAACACCTGGAAATCCCGAATACAAATTCACGTTGGTCACAAAGCGATATTTATCCATAAAAGGTTAAAATCAATGTCTTACCAAAGTGTTCAACACCAAAATCAATTTTTGCCATTGCATTCCTGTTTTCTTTTTTGTGGAAAGCAAAACAAGAAGGATATAATTTACGGTTGACACATCCAGTATTTTCATCCTGTGTATTGCAGTCCCGGACACCGTCACAATATAGTTTTTTACCGTAGCACTTTTCTTGACCACCGTCACACTTATTTAAATGCCATGTACAAGCAACTGAAAAAAACAACTAAGTGAGTTTGTTATTGCTGAATGCCGAGTGTACACTATTGCAGCTATATGCGACAATGATATTTACTGATGATAATTAATATTGCGTTATTGAACTGACTCGTTGACTCGGGACAATATTTTTGCAATATCAGTTCTAAAACTCTTTTACCATACAGCAAAATATATTTCATTTGCATACCATTTGTATTTCGTGTAAAATACCATTTTTGTCTCAGAATACAAAAATATTGCACTAGTTTTGGGACGTTTTGGGTTAAAAAAAAAACAGAAAAGAGGCATTCAAGTAGCAATAATAATGTAAAGGCACACACACACACACACACACACACACACACACACACACACATATATATATGGTGATAATTACCAGTTGCCTGTTACAGTTTGATGTGCCATATAGACACCAGGGGCAAAAAAGTTTAATAGATAAAAAACATAAACAGCTGAAAAAATTAATGAATCTTAAGTTTCAAAATAAAATGAATCATAATCCAGCAAAGGAATGCTTTGCATGAGGGAACAAACCTTAGTTTTAAATGAATTTCAAAAATGAAGATTATTTATTAAACCCCACAAATGTTTAAGCTTTTGGAATTTTTTATTATTAATTTTTTTTTTTTTTTTTTTTTTTTTTTTTTTTTTTTTTTTTTTTTTTTTTGTTGTTGTTGTTGTTGTTGTTGTTGTTGTTGTTTCTTAAACACATTACAAAACAGCTTTGCTAGGCTTGAATCGAAAATAGAGGCTTATATAAGGTACCTACAGTAAGAATAATCGTTATAATACAGAAGCAGGCGCTTACCACCTTTGCAGTTAGCATCACTTTCATCAGATCGGTCATAGCAATCATAATTGCCATCGCATTTTCTATGAGTTGAAATACATTGTCCACTGTTACACCTCCACTCAACAGAATCACGACATGGTAGTCTTCCTAAGAATTATAAAAAAAAAAACAAATTAAGAATGATCCTTCTATGTTTATTTATGTCAATGCTAAATAACAGCATACATGTAACTAATACAAAACAACGAAACCACCGGGAGTGGGAGTGGGGATGGGTTTAAACTCCATACGAGTAATATGGATTAGGTGTAGTTATGCCCCGTTTCAAAATGATTTTTTAGGCTGTGATCCATCTGGGTTTCTTCTTCTTCCTCTTTTTTTTTAAGACCGTAATTAGTTCCTTCGCAATTTAGCTAAATCAAACAGATATATTATTATTATTAAGTTCTCTCTAATATAAATCCATTATCGTAAACTTTGGTCATGGCTCCTGTTGATCCATTGATGACCAAATGTAAACTGGAGTAGTGTCCCTTTTTATTTGGTTATACAAAAGTCAGCTTATGATTAATTTCGGACGAGATTTCGCCTTCAATATGTATATATATATATATATATATATATATATATATATATATATATATATATATATATATATATATATATATATATATATATATATATATAATGTTTGAATTTATCCCTAATTTAGGAACAAATAGTGGCTACAAGAACAAATATTCTGCAGGTTAAAGCAAACGTTCTTGTGGCATTAAATTGTGCTGAATATTCAAAGAAAGTCTAATAAACATAATTATATTAAGTTTAATTTGGTATTATTAACTTACCTTAGTTGAGTTGAGTAATGGTGTTTAAAGTCAAGAACATTTCACTTACATCGAAACGTCGCCAGCTGTAGGCGAAAGTGCAAAAATTCTGCCTGAGCGTTGCTGTGATGGCATTATACAGCAGCTAGCAGGGTTCTTTATCGTGCCGCTCAGTAGTTAGAGTGCTTGCTCCAGTGGAAGGTCGTGGGTTCGAACCCCGGCCAGGTCTGACCCAAGACTTGAAAGTGGGTAGTGACTGTTCTTTCGCCAAGTACTCGGCATTACGAAAAAAAGTCACGGTTCTTAAGGATGGGAACTTAAAATAAACGAGGCCACGTGTCACGGCGTGGCACGATAAAGAACCCTGCTGTATAATGCCATCAGCGCAACGCACAGGAAAAATTTCTGCACTTTCGCCTATAGCTGGCGACGTCTCAATATAAGTGAAATATTCTTGACTGGGACGTTAAACACTATTACTCAACTCAACTCTTTATCGCGCCACGCTTACCGTGACACGGGACCTTCGTTTATTTTAAGTTACCATCCGAAAGAACCGTGACCTTCACTTTGTTATAATGCCGAGTGCGTGGCGAAAGAACAGTCACTACCTACTTTCAAGTCTTGGGTCAGACCTGGTCAGGGTTCGAACCCACGACCTCCCACTTACAGAGCTCAGTTACTTAAGTAATGGGAAATAGATTTCGCATCCCCAAATACAATAGAATATATCTTTACAATGTGATGAGTTACTTATACGTGAACTTATTTGAAACACATGTTTATGGCGGATTCTTTTGTGTATACACCAAGAACATCACTTTCGATGCAAGTTTTACCATCGTGATCTTATAATTCCCCACAACAGTTTTTAGTTTCAAAACAACAATTTTAAGGTTTATTTGGAAAATTAACGTTATTCACTGTTTAAAACACACTAACTTCTATAACTATTGACAACTAGGAGCAGTAAGTAAGGTTAACAGAACCCCCATGACGAAAAGTTTTCCCGCAGTGTGACGTCATACATTTTTTGTGACGTCATCTGACGTGGTTTCTAATCATGCTGATTAATCTGAAAACCGGAAGTTAAAAAATTTATGTATACTTACTACAAGTTATCTCATCTGACCCATCCGGGCAGTCATTCTTATAATCACACTTTAGGTAATGTGATATACAGTGACCAGTGTGACATCTAAACTGTTGTGGCATACACTGACCATATGCTAAAAATTCAAAATAAGGTTCTAAAAGGTATTATTATTGTTACAGAGTTTTGCCAGCGTACCACGTGATCAGTACCTCTTAGAGTTTGTGCGGAATGAAATGGATAACGTTTACCTCAGATATTCCCGAAAAAACGTCGTAATAGCGGGAAAACTGTCATTTTATGCGATTCTATTGTCAATAGAAATAATTATCTCGCACAAGCGCTATGAGGTTCCACGTGGAGCTTCTGGGGAATTCCATTAACCAACCATTAATCAAAACATAATCAACAATAATATAACAATCATTCCAAATAAGACCACTTTTGATACAAGTGAGAGTCTTCACTGCGGCGTAAAACGCCTATTAATTCTACTTTACTCATTCGCTTATTACTCGCAAACCACAATTTTCTGCATACATAACCACCCAAAAAGAAAAATTTGAGAACGAGAAAAAAATCAAAGTTGGATTACATACGACACGATCGTTCGTCTGAACTGTCACTGCAGTCTGCTTTGCCATCACATATGAAGATATTGGAGATCTTTTCATTGTTGCTACATACAAATGTGTTCATTTGAGCTACTTGGTTCAGTCTATCCGCTTGCACTTGTTTTGCTGATGTGTGAAGCTTCACAGCTAAAAACCAAGCAATATATTATAAGTAATTAATATATTCGTGTATGATACCTTTTGTAAATAATTTTGGCCTCGATCACCGATCGATTTAAAGCGTGAGTTTACGGATCACAATGCCACTTACCGCTTAGGTTCGAAATCCGCTTGGCAGAACTTGTTTTCCTTGCCGAAAGTCGGTGGTTTTCTCCGTGTATGTCTGTTTCCTCATACATCCAAGAACTGACCGTCTCGATATAAGTGTCTCAAGAATCTTGACTTGGACGATACACATCATTGCCCCACTCAACTCTAATTAATAATTTCTGAGCAGGAAATCAATTCAATTCATTACGTCGATTTCGCTTTACAAATACAAGTTTTAATTTAAAAAGAGAATGATCGCAATCGTAGTCTTTGTGAAAGAAACAATTTTAATAATATAAATTATATGGACTCGATATGTACATAAAAGAAATGTTGTACCACGGAATATCTACTTAAGGAAAATCGTTATGACAAGCGTGATTATTTTCCGCGTCAAACGTGAATAAATCACTTGACGGAACGGACGAAAATTTTTGTTCTTACGTTGGAACGCGATGCCCGAGATGTTGAAAGCACACGCTTACCAATCAGAGTGCCTATCAACGCTTAAGTTCGAATTCTATTCGGCATGTTTCTATTGCGTGAAAGTTTGCCAGTTTGCTTTCCGAATGGCGATGGTTTTCTTAGGGGCATTGTGGATTCCTCCACCATCTCTAAGCTGACTAACTCTATATAAGACTTTGACGTAAAACACCATTAATCTTATGTAATCTTCTCAACAAATGAACAAAATACGAACTAAGCATTATTGAAATAGAATGTTAGTACGTTTTCGAGACAAAAAAAAACATTTGGTTTAAATTGACCAAAATAACATCTTCAATGCAGAAGAAGCATACAACCTTACTGTATAAATCTCTTTTTAGGAAAAACTTTGAAGATTTAAGAAAATAATTCTCAATATATTGACTTTGGTCATATGAGACCAAATATTTCTTCCATATCTGCTCATGTGAGATAGGGTTTTCCCCATGTGAGAATATAAGAATCCATCATGACTATCCATGTAGGATAGGGAAATCTCACCCGAAGGGTTGAATATTTCAGTCAGAGAAGAGGCTTGCCGAGGCTTTATTCAACATTCTATATAAAAATAAATATGACCATCGGATAGACTATACTTAATTTTGGTTTATACAGAATGTATAAACTTGAAGAAAAAGTTATTTATTAAAAAATCTGAGTATTAACATTTGAAACGCATTTGAAATTTACAAATTTTGGAGGTCCCGGCTGTCATTTTCCCGCGATATGACGTCATTTACTCAAAGGATGACATCATGTGATTGTCACGTAACTGCGACGTCAAGCCGTTGTGAGAGACATATTTCCTACATAGGGGAAAACCCTATCTCACATGAGCAGATATGGAAGAAATGTGTATCTCACATGGGCTTGACGTCACAGTTACGTGACAATCACATGATGTCATCCTTTGAGTAAATGACTCATCTTGAGGAAAAATGACAGCCTGGCCTCCAAAATTTAGAAATTTTAATTGCGTTTCAAATGTTAATACTCAGATTTTATAATAAATAACTTTTTCTTCAAGTTTATACACTTTGTATAAACCAAAATTAAGTATAGTCTATCCGATGGTCATATTTATTTTTGTATAGAATGTTGAAAAACAGAGTTAGATTTTTCAAACATGGCACCAATGGATATGTAATTCATATTTGAAGCAAAAATTGACATTAAAATGGAAGAAAAAGAATCCATTATGAGTTTATCCATGTAAGATAGGGAAATCTCACCCTCGGGGTTGAATATTTCTGTCAGAGACTCGGCAAGCCTCGTCTCTGACTGATATATTCAACCCCTCGGGTGAGATTTTCCCTATCCTACATGGATACTCATAATGGATTCTTATAATCTTAAATCTTGTTGTTTATGTTAATTCTTCTTATTAAACGACATAGTAAAATATAACACACGTTATATACGACCAAATGAAATGTTAACTCTGGTTATATACGACCACATATTATGATAATACTGGTTATATACATCCAAGTCAAATGTTAACTCTTGTTATACACGACCAAGTGAAATTGTTAACTCTGGTTATAGAAGACCAAGTGAAATGTTAAATCTGGTTATTTACGACCAAGTGAAATAATAACTCTGGTTATCTGTAACCAAGTGAAATGATAACTCTGGTAATTTACGACCAAGTGAAATGTTAACCCTGGTTATCTACGACCAAGTGAAATGTTACTCTGGTTATTTACTACCAAGTGACATGTTAACTCCGGTTATACACGACCAAGTGAAATGTTAACTCTGGTTATTGACGAACAAGTATAAATAATAACTCCGGTTATTCACTAGTTACTACCAAGTGAAATGGTAACCTAAGTTATTTACGACCAAGTGAAATGTTAACTCTGGTTATTTACGACCAAGTGAAATGTTAACTCTGGTTATTTACGACCAAGTGAAACGATAACTCTGGTTATTTACGACCAAGTGAAATGATAACTCGGGTTGTATATGACAAAGTGAAACGATAACTCTGGTTATTTACGACCAAGTGAAACGATAACTCTGGTTATTTACGACCACATATTATGATAATACTGGTTATATACATCCAAGTCAAATGTTAACTCTTGTTATACACTACCAAGTGAAATGTTAACTCCGGTTATAGAAGACCAAGTGAAATGTTAAATCTGGTTATTTACGACCAAGTGAAATAATAACTCTGGTTATCTGTAACCAAGTGAAATGATAACTCTGGTAATTTACGACCAAGTGAAATGTTAACCCTGGTTATCTACGACCAAGTGAAATGTTAACTCTGGTTATTTACGACTAAGTAAAATGATAACCCTGGTTATTTACGACCAAGTGAAATGATAACTCAGGTTGTATATGACCAAGTGAAATGATAACTAGGGTTATATATGACCAAGTAAAATGATAACTCGGGTTATATATGACCAAGTGAAATGATAACTCGGGTTATATATGACCAAGTGAAATGATAACTCTGGTTATTTAAGACCCAGTGCGATGTTAACTCTGGTTATTTACTAAAAACGATGCTTATAAAGGTTATATAAAACTAGAAGTAAAAGAATTCATTTTACACTTTTGTATTTGACCAAGTAAAATCTCAACAATGAAAAAAAATATGAAAAAAAACTTATGGTTGTATGGTGGCTTATTTCTGACATCGACATGATTTAAGTCGACATAAAATTATCTCGACGTGTCGACTTAATATCTTGACAAGTCGAGATATTATCATGAAAGGTTGTGATACCAAAATAAAAAGTTGAGATATAAAACACAACATGCCGCGATACTCATGTTGACCAGTCGTGATATTATCTTGATAACGCGACTTATTTTTTGTAACTTATGAAACATAAGTATCGCGACATGCCGTGTTATAGATCTATATCTCAACTTTTTATTTTGGTATCACAACTTTCCATGATAATATCTCGACTTGCCAAGATAATAAGTTGACATGTCGAGATAATTTCATGTCGACTAAAATTATGTCGATGTCAGAAATAAGCCACCATATTTTATCAACCTACGTTGTGGTGTTGATTTCGTATACTGACATAACTTCCGGGTCGTAGACACGCCGTTACAGTTAACGTCTTCCCAGGTCTGTAAAGTGCTTGTACTTAATGACATAATAAAGCATTTCCCTGACGCAAACATCTCAGGGCTGTATACGCCTGATGTTTCCTTCCTTAAATAAAAAATGTAAACAAAATTTATAAATTTGTAAATGAAAAAACACGTAAAAGCGTGAGTTGCCATTCACAAAGAATTGATAAGATATCAAATTTGATATCAAGGCTTCAGACATAATGTCATTAGAATGACATCTAGTAACCTGTTTGCATCATTTCTGTAAAACTAATACTCAGTCAAATTACACACTTAAATTGGAATGAATACTTAAGGCTCAATGTAGAGGGAAGTTCTCGCGAGATCTCATTTCTTATTATTTCTTATTATTATTTATCTTTATTTATTTATTTATTTATTTATTTATTTATTTATTTATTTATTTATTTTTCATTTTATTTTATTTTATTTATTTTTTTTTAATATTTTTTTTTTTGAAATCAAAGAAAAAACATGTATATATTTGACTTATCATTTAAACATAAAATCTCTCCTCTTTTGTTTGGGCTTTAGTTTTTTACAATGATTCCCCACCACATTAAATATGGTACAGACAAATAGATGTTAACTTTAGCACAGCTCTCTCTCTCTCTCTCTCTCTCTCTCTCTCTCTCTCTCTCTCTCTCTCTCTCTCTCTCTCTCTCTCTGTTACTTACCATGCAGTATAAGTTAACTTTTTTTCATTCGGCCAAGTAAAGTCATTGTATTTGTGTGTACCATTAATTTTATTTAATCCTAAGATATAAATAAAATAATACTTATATTAAAAACAAAACCATTGGATTGACTAAGTATATTTGAAGCAAAAAGTCAGTTGTGAGAAAATTAAAGCCAAATAAAAACAGAAGTGAGTGAGTGAAATAGTGAAATTTTATTGACCAAAATAGCGAATGAGTGAGTGAGTGAGAGTGAACAAATGAATGAATATATGAATGAGTGTAATATTAATATATTATTGACTAAAAAATAGTGAGAGTGAGCGAGCGATCAAGTGAATGAGTGAGTAAAATATTATTGACTAAAAAATAGTGAGTGAGAGTGAGTGAGTGAGCGAGCGAGCGAACAAGTGAATGACTGAGTAAAATATTATTGACCAAAAATAGTGAGTGATAGTAAGCGAATGAATGACTAAACGAGCAAGTGAATTAGTGAGCGAAATATAATTGACATAAAAATAGTGAGTGAGAGTAAGCTAGTGAGTGACTGAACGAGCAAGCGAATTAGTGAGCGAAATATAATTGACATAAAAAAGAGAGTGATCGAGAGTGAGTGAGTGACTTGTTTAAAGACGCTCTGTTTTACTATAAATACAAATATGTCTCTGTCAAGCGCTAATACTACTCCAAGAAAACAGACGCGTCTGTAGTGTTCAAGATAGTACTCTAAGAAAACAGCCGCGTATAGAGTGTTCAAGATACTCCAAGAAAACAGCCGCTTCTGCAATGCTCAAGATAGTACTTCAAGAAAACAGCCGCGTCTGCAATGCTCAAGATAGTACTTCAAGAAAACAGCCGCGTCTGCAATCCTCAAGATAGTACTTCAAGAAAACAGCCGCGTCTGCAATGCTCAAGATAGTACTTCAAGAAAACAGCCGCGTCTGCAATGCTCAAGATATTACTTCAAGAAAACAGCCGCGTCTGCAATGCTCAAGATAGTACTTCAAGAAAACAGACGCGTCTGTAGTGTTCAAGATAGTACTTCAAGAAAACAGCCGCGTCTGCAATGCTCAAGATATTACTTCAAGAAAACAGCCGCGTCTGCAATGCTCAAGATAGTACTTCAAGAAAACAGACGCGTCTGTAGTGTTCAAGATAGTACTCCAAGAAAACAGCCGCGTATAGAATGTTCAAGATAGTACTCAAAGAAAATAGCCGCGTCTGCAATGCTCAAGATAGTACTTCAAGAAAACAGCCGCGTCTGCAATGCTCAAGATAGTACTTCAAGAAAACAGCCGCGTCTGCAATGCTCAAGATATTACTTCAAGAAAACAGCCGCGTCTGCAATGCTCAAGATAGTACTTCAAGAAAACAGCCGCGTCTGCAATGCTCAAGATATTACTTCAAGAAAACAGCCGCGTCTGCAATGCTCAAGATATTACTTCAAGAAAACAGCCGCGTCTGCAATGCTCAAGATATTACTTCAAGAAAACAGCCGCGTCTGCAATGCTCAAGATATTACTTCAAGAAAAAAAAGCCGCGTCTGTAGTGCTCAAGGTAGTGCTCGACATAAATGCTTCTCCTGTAGTTATCTGCCCCTTTTGACAAGTTTTATCGTTATGTGGACACAATTTGGCCAATATTAAGCGATAAAGACGTCATAATTATTACTATTTTTGCATCTCATATAGGAAATGCATTATACTTACCAATAATAACAGAACCACTCAATGCAAGATTGTTCCGCAATGCATCTCGAATTAATTTGTGAGTTTCTATGTCTTGAATAGTAACAAGCTCACAAGTGTCGGAGTTAGAACTGGTCACTTTTAAACAAATGTTCCTAAAAATATGTTACATATTATAACATTACATTAGTACCGGTTATTATATGGCAGTTAAAACCGATAGTTCAAAATGTTTTTGGTTCATTCGTAAATGGAGCTCAGCTGAATGAAGTACAGTACAGACCTGTCGAAAGTTTAACACTGAGCTGACGAAAAGGAGCCGAGTCTCGGCAACTCATTCGGCTCCTCGGCACTTTGAACTGTCCACGACCGGGCAGTTCATTCGGTCTCTCAGTAGCCGAGTCTCGGGCACTAACATCTGAGAGATTAATGTTTAATTGTATATATGAAAATATACCGAATAAATAAATAAATAAATAAAACCATTAAATAAATGGACGGTGAAAAAGATACATATGTGATTTTTTCCAGCAATTTACATTAAGAGAGATTAATTGTATTTATGAAAATAATAATAAAATATACTACTATCATTCATTAATGATAAGGACTTTAAGTGCAAAGTAAATAAATAAAATAAATTAAATAATAATAAAGCTAATGATAATAATAAATTTAAAAATAATATAATTTAAAAAAATAATTTAAAAAATTAATTAATTAATTAATTAATTAACACCATTTAATAAATGGACGATGGAAAAGATACATATGTGATTGTTTTTTTTTTTTTTTCATAATTGCATAAATTTTTATATTCCATTATGGAGCGGGATTTTAAAAACAAAAAACTGGACTTCTGCCATTGCACTTTTAATTTAGTCATTAAATGTACCTGTACAGGTAAACATCAGGTGTCATAATCCTAAACTGTTAATCCCATGTTATCATCAGATACCTGGCTTCAATACACAACGTTCAAAACCTTCTCAGTACCAAGACAAAAGAATGTCGAACAAACGGAGTTTTATTTACACACACTGTCTCCGAGATCGGCCAGACTCCCTAACCAGTTATCAAACTTTTGATTTAGAAGAAAGTCGTTTAAAACGCTGTAGAAACTTGTTAATATATTATTTTCTCTTCTAATTTTCCTACTGATCTCTCTGACATACTCCAGAGTTAGATAATCTCACAATTTTCTCTCTAAAATATAGCGATATACGCGTAACTGCAGGCATGTTTACTGAACAGAAGTTTTCTAGCTAACGATCCAGGGGTCGAGTGGCCGAAAAAGTGCCGAGGAGCCAAGCGACCGAAAAAGTGCCGAGCAGCCGAAAAGTGACCGCAAAACAGCCGAGCCTTGGACAGTAGCTGCTAAAAAGGTGCCGAGCTGTTGATTACTATTGGCCGAGACATAACTGCCGAGGGACCGATACGAGTTGCCGAGTCGGCACTTATTCGGAACTAAAGTGTTTAACTTTCGACAGGCCTGTACTGTAGACTTTTGTCTACAACCTAGATAAGAGATTTTTACTAACAACAATTCGCCAATCTGAGATGATGGAGGTAAACGGAGTGCTTGGAGAAAACAACCGACCATCGGCCATAAATTAACAAACTTTCTCACACCAGGGTCTGGCAGAGTGGTATCAAATCTAGGCAGTGAGAGGTGGTGTGAATCTTAACCACACGTTAACCGCTTAACTACCACTGAAGCTATGTTCTTCTAAGGCTGGTTGTCAGGGTACCCTTAAAAACCCTAGATCAGTTGTACTCTTGATCAATTAATGTTTTGAAAATACATGGTCAAACTTTTTTAGGTCATGACCTTACTATTTATTGTTTTTTTTTCCCGAGAAACAACTTGTGTGTTTTGAAACGTGATTTTAAACATTTAATAGCTAATGCCCCAGTCAACCTGGTCAATCTTGCTGTAAGGTCCGTGATGAATGTAAAAAGGTATATACTTTATTTAATATCTTAAGAATTACAAACAGGATGTTTTAAAATAAATGTTCATTTGGTCATCTTAGTTACAATGGGTAATAACGATAGTAAACGACATCAAAACATGTCCTGACACATATATTAACCATGCATAGAGTGTCTAAGGATAGCAAAAATAGCACTTCTGTTTTACTGTGAAAGACTGAAATACTTGTCTCTATGTTGCAGCTTCCATGAGTCTAAAATCGTCAAATTTCAAAAAGCTTAATGACAGTAGATGAAATACTTGTAAATACTATTTCTATCTGGAATTATCCATACATACTTAAATACTCTTTTGGCGCTTGCACAGACATAATAAAAAAATTTTTGAAGAATGTTATAGTGCAAGAAAAAGAAGAAAACCAACATCAAAAAGAAGGACAAAAAAGAAGAACAAGAAGAGAAAAAGAACATAAACAAGAAAAAAGAGCAAAAACATACCAAAAGACCAAGAAGAAGATCGAAGTAGCAGGAGAACAAGATAAAAAAAGGAGCAACAAAAAGAAAGAACAGTAGGAAGAAGAGCAGAATAACAAGTACAACAGAAGAACAAACACAAAATGAACAAGCACAAAAAAAACAAACACAAGAAGATCAAGCATAAGACGAATAAAAACAGAAAGAAAACGCACATGAAGAACAAGCACAAGAAGAACAAGCACAAGAAAAACAAACACAAGAAGATCAAGCATAAGACGAACAAAAACAGAAAGAAAACGAACATGAAGAACACGCACAAGAAGAACAAGCACAAGAAAAACAAACACAAGAAGATCAAGCATAAGACGATCAAAAACAGAAAGAAAACGAACATGAAGAACAAGCACAAGAAAAACAAACCCAAGAAGAATAAGCACAAGACGAACAAACACAGAAAGAAAACGCACATGAAGAACACAAACAAGAGGAACAAGCACAAGAAAAACAAACACAAGTAGATCAAGCATAAGACGAACAAAAACAGAAAGAAAACGAACATGAAGAACAAGCACAAGAAAAACAAACACAAAAAGAATAAGCACAAGACGAACAAACACAGAAAGAAAACACATGAAGAACAAGCACAAGAGGAACAAGCACCAGAAAAACAAACACAAGAAGAACAAAAAACAGAAAGAAAACGCACATAAAGAACAAGCACAAGAGGAACAAACCAAGAAGAAGAAGCACAAACAGAATAAACATGGAAGAACAAACGCAGGGAGAACGTTAACAAACACAGGAAGAACAAACACAAGAAAAACAAGCATAAGACGAACAAAAACAGAAAGAAAACGAACATGAAGAACACGCACAAGAAGAACAAGCACAAGAAAAACAAACACTAGAAGATCAAGCATAAGACGATCAAAAACAGAAAGAAAACGAACATGAAGAACAAGCACAAGAACAACAAACCAAAGAAGAATAAGCACAAGACGAAAAAACACAGAAAGAAAATGCACATGAAGAACACAAACAAGAAGAACAAGCACAAGAAAAACAAACACAAGAAGATCAAGCATAAGACGATCAAAAACAGAAAGAAAACGAACATGAAGAACACGCACAAGAAGAACAAGCACAAGAAAAACAAACACAAGAAGATCAAGCATAAGACGAACAAAAACAGAAAGAAAACGAACATGAAGAACACGCACAAGAAAAACAAACACAAAAAGAATAAGCACAAGACGATCAAAAACAGAAAGAAAACGCACATGAAGAACACGCACAAGAAAAGCAAAACACAAGAAGATCAAGCATAAGACGATCAAAAACAGAAAGAAAACGAACATGAAGAACAAGCACAAGAAAAACAAACCCAAGAAGAATAAGCACGAGACGAACAAACACAGAAAGAAAACGCACATGAAGAACACAAACAAGAGGAACAAGCACAAGAAAAACAAACACAAGTAGATCAAGCATAAGACTATCAAAAACAGAAAGAAAACGAACATGAAGAACAAGCACAAGAAAAACAAACACAAAAAGAATAAGCACAAGACGAACAAACACAGAAAGAAAACACATGAAGAACAAGCACAAGAGGAACAAGCACCAGAAAAACAAACACAAGAAGAACAAAAAACAGAAAGAAAACGCACATAAAGAACAAGCACAAGAGGAACAAACCAAGAAGAAGAAGCACAAACAGAATAAACATGGAAGAACAAACGCAGGGAGAACGTTAACAAACACAGGAAGAACAAACACAAGAAAAACAAGCATAAGACGAAAAAAAACAGAAAGAAAACGAACATGAAGAACACGCACAAGAAGAACAAGCACAAGAAAAACAAACACTAGAAGATCAAGCATAAGACGATCAAAAACAGAAAGAAAACGAACATGAAGAACAAGCACAAGAACAACAAACCAAAGAAGAATAAGCACAAGACGAAAAACACAGAAAGAAAACGCACATGAAGAACACAAACAAGACGAACAAGCACAAGAAAAACAAACACAAGAAGATCAAGCATAAGACGATCAAAAACAGAAAGAAAACGAACATGAAGAACACGCACAAGAAGAACAAGCACAAGAAAAACAAACACAAGAAGATCAAGCATAAGACGAACAAAAACAGAAAGAAAACGAACATGAAGAACACGCACAAGAAAAACAAACACAAAAAGAATAAGCACAAGACGATCAAAAACAGAAAGAAAACGCACATGAAGAACACGCACAAGAAAAGCAAAACACAAGAAGATCAAGCATAAGACGATCAAAAACAGAAAGAAAACGAACATGAAGAACAAACACAAGAAAAACAAACACAAAAGAATAAGCACAAGACGAAAAAACACAGAAAGAAAACACACATGAAGAACACGCACAAGAAAAGCAAAACACAAGAAGATCAAGCACAAGACGAACAAAAACAGAAAGAAAACGCACATAAAGAACAAGCACAAGAGGAACAAACCAAGAAGAAGAAGCACAAACAGAATAAACATAGAAGAACAAACGCAGGGAGAACAAACACAAGAAAAACAAGCACAAGACGAAAAGCACAGGAAGAACAAACACAAGAAGAACAAACAGAGGAAAACTAAACACAGGAAAAACAAACACAAGAAGATCAAGCACAAAACAAATAAACACAAGAAAAATAGTCAAAAGAAGAACAAGCACAGAAAGAACAAACACAAGAAAATTAAGCACAAGACGAACAAGCACAGGAAAAATAAACACAAGAAAAATAGTCACAAGAAGAACAAGCACAAGAAGAACAAACACAAGAAGAATAAACACAAGAACAAGAAAAGAGGAGACAAAGAACAGAGATAGACATAATGTAATTGCTGAGAATACAATTTACCGTTCTATACAGAATATACCTTTATTCTTACCTACAGGTATACAGTCTTTATTACCCAAGTTCGAATATGAGAAGAAAATGTCCTCTGGCGATATGAGTCATGTGACATTTATATAAGTTGAACGCTTCATGGGATTATATTAAAAATGATATTGAATCACAAAATAATGAAAAAGTTTATAATATAGAAAGACGACCTGGTAAAATGGTTATTTTTAAAGCCGGTTTATATTTTATCGAACGAAAAGTTGTTGCTCAACGGTCCATTATATATGTGTAGTTTTAAAAATCAATATGTGCATCTATTCTTTCATTTTAGAAGTTGGTGTAAAATTCCAATTTATTAGTTAAAGTCCTCTCACTGCCTAGGACCGAATCCCACTCTGGCAGTTTCTTATTCTTTTGTGATTGATTGGTTAGGTCGGGAACTGCGGGTTCCTCCACTTTTTAAGAAATCACAACCTCGAACTAAGCGAAAGAATCTTGACTAGGGCGTATTGTATTAACAATCTACTCTACTTTATTTCCATCATTACACGCAAACCACTCCTCTTTAAGTTTGAAATTAATCAGCTTTCTACACTACGAAACTTAAAAATAATAATATTTAAATATATTAATTTGTCTAAAAATATTAAAACGCAAATTTATTATTGTAACAAGATATTAAAATTTGTATACCACGAATTTAATTCAATTTTGAACACAAAAAGAGAAAACGAAATTCAGAAAAATTAAAATGACAAAGCATAAACATCAAGCAATTCAAAGTTGCCATAGTAACTCATGTAAACTGATATGTCTAGATAGTCTCTCGTGATTTCTATTTTGTTTTTAATTTGCATCAAAGTCTATATATAATTGCAGCAGGTGAATTAGATTTGAGTATATATATATATATATATATATATATATATATATATATATATATATATATATATATATATATATATGGCAGCAAACAAAGGAGTTTTTTCTTTCGAGAACAAAAGAGATGATATTTTTCATGATTGAAAACAACAAATGATGAATCCGCCAGACAACATGGCATATACTGAAACACTATCAAAAGTGACTGGACTAAATATTCTAATCCAATAAGCATGGTCTAAAGTCACGAGTAGAACTTAAATGTAGATAAAGGACAAGCAAACATATTGTCCGAATTTTTTCTGACCCCCACCTGAGTTTTCAGGTTAACGCCTACACCACTCAGTCATCACGCCCCCCCCCCACACACACACACATCAATATCTATACGATGACTTAAGTCTCCAATGCGTGACAGCACTATAGATGGTAACAAGAGGCCCATGGACCTTAACGCTCACCTGAGCAAAAGTTCAAAAACTTGCAAAAACCTTAATTACAAAAACTTTACAAAATTCCTCAAGTTTGGAAATGGCCACAATAATTAATCAAAAATATCTAGTCACATTACATTTATAAATAGCTAATATGCATGATTAAACTGTAGTACAATATATTTTCCAAATCATTAACCATTTCAGTATATTTATGCAGCCATGTTGTTGGCCTTTGAATATATGACCTTGAAGCCTATATCCAAAATGGTCGAAATATCAATACCTAAAATATTCTAATATACATTCTTGTACAAAAAGTTAATGGTTTTCAAGAAAATTCACAAATTCAGTCTTCCTACACAGCTATGGCCTTGACCTTTAAACAAATGACCTTGAACCATATATCAAAATGATCGTCAAATCAATACTTAGAATATTCTGATATACATGCCTATACAAAAAGATAATAGTTTTCAAGATATATATAATCAACAAAGACACTAATGCAGCTATGACCTTGACCTTTGAAGGTATGACTTTGAACCATATATCAAAATGATTGTTATATCAATACCTACTATATTCTAATTTACATGCCTAGACAAAAAGTTCAGTTTTCAAGATCATACACAATTTCAGTCTTCTTCTGCTACTACAACCTTGACGTTTGACCTTGAACCATATATCAAAACGTCATCATATCAATACCTATAATATTCTAATATACATGCCCATACAAAAACGTTTATAGTTTTCAAGCTAATGCACAATTATAGTATTCATAAGCCAAAAATAACATTTCAGGGGCAACAACTCCTACATGGATTACCAAATAGTAACAAAACTTGGTACCTTGTTAAATTTTGTCATACTGAACATTTTAACAATGTTTTGAATTCATATATCGCTTAATATTGCAAAAAAAAAATTGTCGTAAACTGCATAATTCACAAATTAGGTCATGATCTTGATTTGTGACCTTGACCCCTTTTAAAGGTCATAACAAGAAAAAGTCAAAACTGAAAACCCCATGTCATTATCTGTTCAAATAGTCAATTTATAACAATTTGCAGCCTTTTTACAAATTTTTTTTTAATTAAACGCAAAAACGTGTAACCCATTTTTCGACCAAATTTCACGAAATAAACAAATTTTAGGCTTTAGACCCTAGAGAAGCCAAATATCACAACAGATTTTTTCTCCCATCATCGGTTCTGGAGAAGAAGATTTTTTAAAGATTTTTAGACCCCTAGGTGGTCGCCTTTACCTAGTTTTAGTAGCAATGGCAACGCCATAAACAAATCTGAATTCCACCGGCCCATATTTGCTTCTGACTAAATATCATTGAAATCTGTGCAGCAGTAGTTTCGGAGAAGTCGTAAATAGGTGTTAACGACGCACACACGCACGCACATACACAGTCCGCGCCATGCCATACGCTCACATTACCTTTCGGTCAGATGAGCTAAAATGGCTAATATTTATATTTTGAGGTTTGTACTTACTCTTTTATTGTAACTCCTCCGTCATTTATACAATCTGTAAATTAGAAAACAAAAAATAAATAAATTGAAAAATACTTTTCAAAAAAATGTTTTAATAAGGGGTTCCTGACTAAAAGTTGGGATGTTAGGGGCTTACTATCAGTCCATAATTGTTTGTCATACACATATTTGGAGAACAAAACTCCATATTTAAACAAAATCATTAAAATATATATATATAAAGTCATGTAAAATTTACTGACCTAATGGGAAAAAATAACCAGACTTATTAAAAAAGTTTCTTTAATTCTATGCATGTAACAATTTTTTTAATGTTTTTAACAAGAAAACAAATTAACTATGTCCAAAATATCCCTTAGGTACCTTCCTAGTTTATAACATAAGATATGATGTCATGATTTGAATATTCATGATGATCACCCCTTAAAAAATCTGGCCCAGTTTCACAATCATTCACTCAGCTGAGTGTACACTCAACTCAAATATTCTAATTTTTCTCTCATCAATATTTTAAAAAATTTAAAACTTTATTTGACAATGTTTTGTTTTGTTCGACAAACATACACTAAACAATAAAAATAAAACATTAGATATTCAATTTTAACCGTGTAATGTCTTAGAAATTGACAATGAAATATTCCCGAATTTGAGTTGAGTTTACACTCAGCTGAGTGAATCATTGTGAAACTGGGGCCAGAACAACAATAAACCTTCAATCATTAACTTATAGCTCCTTTCTTTGTTTATCTAATTGCAAAAAAAGATTAAAGATTTTTTTAACTATATATTGCATCTTTGTACATTGATTTTTTTTTTTTCATATTTCTTTTTAATTCAACAACAAGCGTATAAAAATGTGATTTGCAAATTAATTCATTTGACCTTTATTAACCTTAAAATACCCTGATGTAATCTTGGGAGAGGTCCAATTGGATCATTGAAGTCATTGAAATTCAACTTTTTTTTCAAAATTTGTTCTATGTACAGAAAAATTCAGAGAATATTTTTTCATTTAAAATAGAATTTGGTTAGGTATATATTATTTATTTATTATTTATTATTATTTATTAATTTATTTATTTTATAACTACTGTTATTTGTATGAGAAAATGTTTGAATAAAAGAAATATTTAGAAAAAAAAACATGTGACAAACAATTATGGACCAATAGTAGGGACCTACGAAAGTACATGTAAAATGATTACACCTAAGCCTCATAATGATTATCTTTGTAATATTTTAAAGTTCCTTAAAATATCCCATATCAAATGAAAGAAAAGTTTCTAAAATTCCACAATGTTGCCTAAAAATATGAAATTTGTATCATAAAAAATCTGGACTATTTTATTATTATTATTATTATTATTATTATTATTATTATTATTATTATTATTATTATTATTAATTTATTTATTTATCTATTTTATTTATTTATTTATTTATTTATTTATTTATTTACAGTAGAACTTCGATATCTCGAATACCATTTAGTAAATCTCAATTTAGAAACTATTACAGTTATAGTAGGAACAAATTAAAAATTTTAAATTCGATAAAATTGCAATTTTTTTCTCTCTTTCTCAAAATCAAAATATCTGTACTTTCATGTAACTTGAACGTGTAAATTTAATTACCGAGTTCAATTTTTTTTTTCAAATTATATAAAAATTCTTGTTGTCCAATCAACCTTTGTTTCAGTTATAAAAAAGGTTCATTATTATTATTATTATTATTATTATTATTATTATTATTATTATTATTATTATTATCATCATCATTTATTATTATTATTATTATTATTATTATTATTATTATTATTATTATTATTATTATTATTATTATTATTATTATATGTGTTTGTTATGTCATATACCACTTTTTGAATTTAATCATAAAAATACATTCAAAAAGTGGTATATGACAATTATACAAAGAAATCTATTCTTCATGCTAAGTTTATATCCTAATTTTATTACAACAATAATTGTAATCAAATGATTTCCTTAGATATTTAAAATCGTTGTTGCCTGTATGTGACAATAAATTTTCATAATATTGATATATGCGAAATTCTGTTGTTTTTTAAATGAAATAAAAAAAATATAATCAAAATTAAAATTTCGCATATGACAACTAAAATAAAAGTATTCAAAATTTTGCATTATGACAATATTTGAAGCCAATTTGAGAGAGAGAGAGACAGAGAGAGAGAGAGAGAGAGAGAGAGAGAGAGAGAGAGAGAGAGAGAGAGAGAGAGAGTTAAGTTTTAACTCACCATCATATCCATAGCTGTGTATTGGATCAGAAACTAGAGACAAAGCTATAATACAACAGATAATCTTAATTCCAAATTCTGTCTTCATTTTCGCCAAATTCGCTTCCAAAGACAACGGGCACCTGTTAATTGTCAACTAGGTGCGTCGTTATCGTTTTAGTAACTATACACCCTTTGAATATAAGCAACGTTTTCTGTGTCTCTCGAAACAATTACCACTATTAATTTCAACTGAATTTTTACTTGACTCCGTAACCATAGAAACGTTAATAGCAATAAATCAGAATATTTATTACTTTTTTGATAGCGATTCTCTCGTTCATCTTACCTAGGTACCTTAATAAATAAATGACAACTGTCATATTGTATCAGAAGCAAAACTTCAACTGGCATTTTTCAAAGTAGTAAATGTTCGCGAAAAAAGGAAAACTAATTTCGACTTTAACTTTATTTTCATAATATCAACAATATGCTTCAAACAAGTGTGTGTGTGTTGTGTGTGTGTGTGAGTGTGTGTGCTTCTTCGCTACATTTCTACATTAGATTCCAAATATAGAATGCTAATTTTGGTACTTAAGGCATGCAGGTGTATATGTCTGATTGATTGTTTTGTAGTACAGAAGGTAGATATTTTGGTATATAAGGTATGCGGTTTAATACTTTGGGTATATTAGATATCCACTATTGTGTTTTTGGTACGTTAGGTATGTAGGTCGGTACATTGTGAATTGATTGATTGATTGATTGATTAATTGATGGATTTAAGGGCGTTTTACGTTCCAGTCACGTTCACTTATGCCGAGACGTCACCAGCTATAGGTGAAGTGACAGACATTTTAACCTTTGTAGTGCGCTTAGGGCAATATGCAGGGAGGGTTCTTTAACGAGCCTGTCGTGATATGGGGCATCGGTTTTTTCATCCGAAGAACCCTGAACATTGTGAAGATAAATGGCTGGTGACGTCTCCATATAAGTAAAATATTCTTGACTGGGACGTAAACCACCATTAAAACAATCAATCACAAAGTTTTGACACTTTGGGTATGATATCTAAAAATGTTGGCACTTTGGGTATGATATCTACAAATGTTAACACTTTGGGTATGATATCTACAAATATTGGCACTTTGGGTATGATATCTACAAATGTTGGCAATTTAGGTATGATATCTACAAATGTTGACACTTTGGGTATGATATCTACAAATATTGGCACTTTGGGTATGATATCTACAAATGTTGGCACTTTGGGTATGATATCTACAAATTTTGGAACTTTGGGTATGATATCTACAAATATTGGTACTTTGGGTATGATATCTACAAATGTTGGCACTTTGGGTATGATATTTAAAAATGTTGGCACTTTGGGTATGATATCTAAAACTGTTGACACTTTGGGTATGATATCTAAAAATGTTGGCACTTTGGGTATGATATCTACAAATGTTGGCACTTTGGGTATGATATCTACAAATGTTGGTACTTTGGGTTTGATATCTAAAAATGTTGGCACTTTGGGTATGATATCTACAAATGTTGGCACTTTGGGTATGATATCTAAAAATGTTGGCACTTTGGGTATGATATCTAAAAATGTTGGCACTTTGGGTATGATATCTACAAATGTTGGCACTTTGGGTATGATATCTAAAAATGTTGGCACTTTGGGTATGATATCTAAAAATGTTGGCACTTTGGGTATGATATCTAAAAATGTTGGCACTTTGGTTATGATATCTAAAAATGTTGGCATTTTGGGTATGATATCTACAAATGTTGGCACTTTGGTTATGATATCTACAAATGTTGGCACTTTGGGTATGATATCTAAAAATGTTGGCACTTTGGGTATGATATCTACAAATGTTGGCACTTTGGGTATGATATCTAAAAATGTTGGCACTTTGGGTATGATATCTAAAAATGTTGGCACTTTGGGTATGATATCTACAAATGTTGGCACTTTGGTTATGATATCTACAAATGTTGGCACTTTGGGTATGATATCTAAAAATGTTGGCACTTTGGGTATGATATCTAAAAATGTTGGCACTTTGGGTATGATATCTACAAATGTTGGCACTTTGGGTATGATATCTAAAAATGTTGGCACTTTGGGTATGATATCTACAAATGTTGGCACTTTGGGTATGATATCTAAAAATGTTGGCACTTTGGGTATGATATCTAAAAATGTTGGCATTTTGGGTATGATATCTACAAATGTTGGCACTTTGGGTATGATATCTAAAAATGTTGGCACTTTGGGAATAATATCTAAAAATGTTGGCACTTTGGGTATGATATCTAAAAATGTTGGTACTTTGGGTATGATATCTACAAATGTTGGCACTTTGGGTATGATATCTAAAAATGTTGGCACTTTGGGTATGATATCTAAAAATGTTGGCATTTTGGGTATGATATCTACAAATGTTGGCACTTTGGGTATGATATCTAAAAATGTTGGCACTTTGGGTATGATATCTAAAAATGTTGGCACTTTGGGTATGATATCTAAAAATGTTGGCACTTTGGGTATGATATCTACAAATGTTGGTTGCTTTAGTTTATCCGAAATGTTGGTATGTTTTTTTTATATGTAAAGAAAAATGGGTATAAAAGATTTAAACGTTGGAACTTTAGTATTCCGGGTACTAGGGTTGATACTATAGATCTGATCTACCAACGTTGTTCTTTTTGCTTCTCAGATATGTCGACAAGTACTTTGCATATGTAAAAGAAATGGAATGTATCTTTAGGTATGATAAATTTAAACTTTTGTACTTTTTGTACATATGTTGGTAAGTTGGTTTTACTTTTAGTACTTATGTTGGTACGTTGGTTGACTTTTAATACTTATGTTGGTGCGTTGGTTGACCTTTAGTACATATGTTGGTGCGTTGGTTGACCTTTAGTACATATGTTGGTACGTTGCTTGACTTTTTATACATATGTTGGTACGTTGGTTAACCTTTAGTAAATAGTTGGTAAGTTAGTTGACCTTTAGTACATATGTTGATACGTTTGTTGACTTTTAGTACATATCTTGGTACGTTGCTTGACTTTTAGTACATATGTTGATTCGTTGTTTACCTTTAGTACATATGTTGGTACGTTGCTTGACTTTTAGTTTATATGTTGGTGTGTTGGTTGACCTTCCGTACATATGTTGGTGTGTTGGTTGACCTTCAGTACATATGTTGGTACATTGTTTTACCTTTTGTACATATGTCGATGCGTTGATTGTCCTATAGTACATATGTTGGTGCGTTGGTTGACCTTCAGTACATATGTTGGTGCGTCGGTTGACCTTAAGTACATATGTTGGTGCGTTGGTTGACCTTCAGTACATATGTTTGTGCGTTGGTTGACCTTAAGTACATATGTTGGTGTGTTGGTTGACCTATAGTACATATGTTGGTGCGTTGGTTGACCTTCAGTACATATGTTGGTGCGTTGGTTGACCTATAGTACATATGTTGGTACGTTGGTTGACCTTTAGTACATATGTTGGTACGTTGGTTGACCTTTAGTTGGTTAATTGGTTGGTTAAATTGGTTGACCTTTAGTACATATGTTGGTGCGTTGGTTGATATGTTGGTACGTTGTTTGACTTTTAGTACATATGTTGGTTCATTGGTTGGTTACGTTGGTTGGCTTTTAGTACATATGTTGGTTCATTGGTTGGTTACGTTGGTTGATCTTTAGTATATATGTTGGTACGTTGGTTGACTTTTAGTACATATGTTGGTTCATTGGTTGGTTACGTTGGTTGATCTTTAGTATATATGTTGGTACGTTGTTTGACTTTTAGTACATATGTTGGTTCATTGGTTGGTTTCGTTGGTTGACTTTTAGTACATATGTTGGTTCATTGGTTGGTTACGTTGGTTGATCTTTAGTATATATGTTGGTACGTTGGTTGACTTTTAGTACATATGTTGGTACGTTGATTGACTTTTAGTACATATGTTGGTACGTTGGCTGACCTTTAGTATATATGTTGGTACGTTGGTTGACCTTTAGTAGATATGTTGGTACGTTGGTTGACCTAAAGTACATATCTTGGTACGTTGATTGACTTTTAGTACATATGTTGGTACGTTGATTGACTTTTAGTACATATGTTGGTACGTTGGCTGACCTTTAGTATATATGTTGGTACGTTGGTAAACCTTTAGTACATATGTTGGTACGTTGGTTGACCTTTAGTACATATGTTGGTACGTTGGTTGACCTAAAGTACATATCTTGGTACGTTGATTGACTTTAAGAAGATATGTTGGTACGTTGGTTGACTTTTAGTACATATGTTGGTAAGTTGGTTGACCTTAAGTACATATGTTGTTCCGTTGGTTGACTTTTAGTACATACTTTTATACATTGGTTGACCTTTAGTACATATGTTGGTACGTTGAATGACCGTTAGTACATTTGTTAGTGCGTTGGTTGGTACTTTTGGTATGATAGACATACAAGTTAGTACCTTTGGTAGTTTAAGTATGTGGTTTGTATTTTGGGAAAGTAAGGAAAATGGCATGGAACTTTTCTTAATCCATCACATCAGCATGCCTTCAAGATAGTCTTCCTTCTTATATCGAAATGCTATAAATTAACTTTGAAAAAACACATACCCTTGAAACATGCGTATTACAATGAAGAGTATTTTAAAAGCATATTTGTTAAGACCCACAAATAGAAATACGCGACAAATGGATGCTTTGTCATTGGTTACCATGGAAATAGAAACCATAAGCAAGGCTTGAGGTTAAACATATGATATTGGATTTTTATGTATTCAACAATATCGCGTAACATCATCAAAATCTGAGACATGAGATATCCAAGGTTTTTTCAATTCGTCTGATCCTTGCAGAGAATGGTTCAATAGATCTTTTTTTCTTGCGACATTTATCGAAACAAAGGGCAATATCTTAGAAAAATATCATAAAAAAAACTCGAATTTGATTCCATGATCTTTGACCATTGTTGGGGGGGGGGGTGGGGGGTGGGGGATAGTGTCAGTAACACTATTATTTTAGACATTATATTCAGGAATACGTTACCCCAGCAAGATCAGCGGAATTCTAATATAAAAAGTAATGTTACACAAGTCCAACCTCAAATGTCAGAAAAAAGTAACAATTTACGATAAATTTCTCAATTACATGCAGATAACTCAAAAACAAAATCAATGCAAAATAGCTTTACCAAATACCAATAATGTTCACTTTTGGAAAAAAATCCGTCGCTATGTAACAAAATATCTAGAAAAATTTAATCAGAATTGACGTCTTATGATAGCTTCTCGAGTTCCACACCTGTGTTTAGCATATGACTCAACTCTTAAATGCAACAGCTTTTAATGCGATTTTATTTAGTGTATGAAATGGGTTGTATCGGCGCACCACGTGATATCGTGTATTCAGACGGATTTTATATAAAATATGTAGACATTCTACCGTACAATGAAAACATTATTTCTTGGATTTTCGACGCAAATTTTTACCGTTCCGTTCCATAAACAAATAACGCTCACCTGGTGATATTGCCAAAATTTTTTGCAAAGTGCAATAGACAATATATTAATTATAGAGACTTTCAAAGTCTTCTCAAGTTTAGAACTGCCACAATCAAAAATATCTAGTCACACTTGCATTTATAAATAGATAATATGCATATAGTAACTATAGTACAATAAATAATTTCCAAATCAGTAACCTATTTCACTATACTTATGGAGCTTATCCTTGACCTTTGAACATATGACCTTGAACCATATATCAAAATGATTGTCATGTCGATATCTACAATATTCTAATATATATACCGTTACAAAAAGTTAATAGTTTTCAAGATAATTCAAAATTTTAGTATTTTCAAGCAAAACATATTATTTCATGGATAATAACTCCTACATGAATTAACATATTGTTACGCAAGCTTGGTAACTTGTTAGCTTTCATCATTATGAACATTTTTGCAGTTTAGTTTGCAAGAAAATAGCCTAAAACTGCAAAATCACAAACTAAGTCATGATCTTGATCTTTGCCCTTGACCCAATTTTGAAGGTCATTTCAAGAAAATAAAAAACTTCAAGCCCCATGTCAATATCTGTTGAAATAGTCAGTTTATAACCATTTGAAACTATTTTAAGTTATTTTCCAAGTTAAACGCAAAAAACACGTAATCTATTTTTTAACCGAATTTCACGATTTGTAAAAAATATATACTTAAGACCTCTAGAGAAGCTGAAAATAAAATTGGTTTTTGTCTACTACTTTAAGTTTCAGGAGTAGATTTTTTTAATTTTTTTTTTCATATGTAGGTCACAGTGACCTACTTTCCACAGCCACGGCAACCAAAAGCAAAAATTTGAAAAGCGCCCTCCCAGTAACCCTTCATGTGAAGTTTGACCAATATTGGCCTGGTAGTTTCTGAGATGTCAAAAATGTGAGTCACACACACACACACACACACACACACACACACACACACACACACACGGACATACGGACACACGCTGTGCCATGCCATAAGCTCACTTGGCTTTTAGGCCAGTTGAGCTTAAAAAGCGTCAAGGGTATCACGTGGTACGAGGTGATTCCCACTGGGAAACATTTGACGGTTACTTGGCTTCAAAATGTGTTGAACTTATTTGATGCAAATTAATTTTTTAAACATCTTTTTAATGCATGTTATTCGACTACAAACTCCAATTAAACAAAATGACATTTAAAATTTTAAAAGAACAAGTAATCAGAAGATGCTACACTCTGATAACTAATTTACAATCTAACGAGGTTATGTTTTATCTTCAATCCACGACCACAAGGACCCGCGGATTTATTTAAGTTCTCAATCACAATACCAGTATGTCGATGTAGACAACTGTCTCTTGTCAACGATTTGCTTAACTAAACGCTTTAGGGCTCAAATGTAGATATTTAATCTAGATGTTAAAATGCTTCAGGCCTCGCTGGCAACTTGTCCAAAGCTTGGGCTTACGGATCCAAATGACTCTTCCACCTAGGTTCGAATCTAACCCAGGTTGTCCCTTGTGTAAGAAAGTTTGTCAGTTTGCTTTTCAAAGGTGGGTGACTTCTTATCTTTTACCATCCCAAACGCTGGCCTCTTCGATTTATGAAAAATCTTCGGAAAGAAAAAAGTAAAAACCTACTCAATATTACTCAAATCTTGCTGCTATTCCGATGATCCATTAACATGCCCTCGCCCTTTTTGCATTACGATTCTGTACATTTAAAAGAATAAAATCTATTACTTTAGGTTTTAAGTGGAGTGATTATATGAAACAAGGAGCGCAAACGTAAAATAAAACATGTGACACAACACACAACGCAAGCTTTTTAACACTCAAAGACCTCCAATGTGAGTGAGACCCGGTGTTTGGGAAGAGCAATCATAGAAGGAAAATAAAAAGAATGTTAAAGAGCTCACATTAGTGATTTACAGCAATAAAGGGGAGGTAATTTCCAATCATAAAGCCTTTGGTAACTCTTTAAATGGTGAAAACCAAAGGGTTGATAATCATGATAGAACAAAGAATGATCACACATGATTTTACTGATACAAAGAGCTAGTTTATACAAATTGTACATATTATAACAAAATTATATTTTAACACAGTAAAACTTAATATATACAATAAAACAAAACAAAGTGCATTGTAAGTTATTGAATATATATTTCACCTCTTTTTAAAAACATAAGCACTGCTGATTAGATCTATTAAGCGGAATTATTTTTACAAAAATTAATGCGATATATAATTACTTTATTAAGTAAAGCCTTGCAAACATGCATGCAAAAAGGCAACCACCTCACCAGACAGACAACATGGCAATAACGGAACACTAACTTGTACTATGAAAGAAACACTAACTTGTACACGGAAAGGAACGGAACACTAACTTGTACTCCGAAAGGATCACTAACTTGTACTCGGAAAAGAAAGGAACACTAACTTGTACTCCGAAAGAAACACTTACTTGTATTCCAAAGGGAACGAAACACTAACTTGTATTCTGAAGGGTACAAAACACTTACTTGTAATCCGAAAGGGAGGAAACACTTACTTGTATTCTGAAGGGAACAGAACACTAACTTGTACTCCGAAGGGAACTGAACTCTAAGCTGTGCTCCGAAGGGAACGGAATACTAACTTATACTCATGAACAAATTTTGTAATTGGTCGATTTACCGTAGTTTGTATAAATCTAAATTAAGGATTTCTAAATAGGTCTATCTGTTGTGCTTAAACGGTGGATGCTTTCTTGATAAAATGTTCCATTGACATTTAAAATTCGTATAAAACAATAAAATAATGGAGAAATAAAGACAAGTTTTCATTTGTAACTACCGACCCCATTAAATTGTGTAAAATATTTGAAAAAAATGATTTATAAAAAAAAAATGTTCTGAATCATTCTTATCAGTTATTTTTATATTTTTATTCAAATTAAAATGACTGATAAAAGGAAAATGGAAGACATTTCCGGATGTAGTATAGACCTTCGCGGGATCCTGATGTCTCAATTCTGTAGATTTATTTTAATTTAATTTAATAGGGTTCTGAAAGGAACAGTTTATATGACGTCCTATTCAAGAATAATTCACTTAAATCGAGACGTCAGCAGCTATAGGTGAAGAAGCAGAAGGTTCTGCAGTGATCTAGCAAGGTTTTAAACTCACTTTAGCGTACATCTTTTACATTTTTTCTTGGAAGAACATGTCTCATTTAAACATCATCTAACAGCGTTAAAAAAGTCCTCAGTTAAGACAATGCGTTTTAGTTAACTCAAGATTCGATGATGCACAGGTTTAAAAAGTACATAATACTGATATCTATTACCATTAACGAAAAAGAAAGAAAGAATTTGATTGGGTGGGTGCATCTTAACATTTCATTATCATTTCAGATGATATTTTTAAATATGTACTTAATACATTCTAAGCCTGTTAGTCTACCCCCATCCAATGACAGTTCACCAAAATGATTAGTAATTGTTTTAGTTTATTTTTAATTGAAAATACTGTTGTAAAAAAATATATTAATTAAAATTTGTTTTTCAATAATATAAGCCATTTTTGAAATAATTTATTTTAAAAAAAGCCACCCATTGATACACAAAATACAATATCGTAGCCTAGTTACACTGACGAGCTTGAAACTAATGGTAATAGCCATGCCTAAACTGATCAGACTTCAAGGTTTAAAACATCATGAATATATCCCTATTACAACAATTTAAATTTCTTAATGACCTTTAAATTGAAATTGCGTGATAAACATGTTATTAAAATATAATAAATAGTATTTTTATTTCAGCTGAAACATGCTTGCATTGGGGATATGGGACCAAAATGACATGTGTAGGCAGTAAAACAAATGAGTGAATAGTTAATAAACAATTATGCAACTAGAAGGGCAAATGACCCTTTCATTTTTACTGCACAACTAAGATTAGGGGTAAAAATGAGAGATTACTTCCTTAAAAATAATGCCAGAGAATAATTTTAAATAAATCATTTTATAAAATACTTTGAATCTTGTTGGCCAGGGAGTGGTGTGTGTGTGTGTATGTGTGTGTGTGTGTGTGTGTGTGTTAGACTCACATACTGCAACAGAAAGAATGAGTTTGTAGGTGTTCCATGCAACAGTCAAGATCTCTTTTATCAAGATTCAGTTCTGGATGATGGAAAAATCCAGAGTACCCTGAAAAATGCCATCAACTCTGGCAAGTGGATTACAAATCTTCTCACTACTTGGATCTACCGAATTGGGACTGGAATCTTAATAATTGCTGAGCTGGAGCTTAAGACCATGCAAAACCCATTCAGACTCGCAATGCTCCTTAAATTTTAACCTGTGATCAGTGCTGATGCACTTAAATCACAAAATTATCAAGAAAATTGCAGGAATTTTGGGAAAGACTTCCATTTATACCTATCACTAAAACTTTTATATTTTTTTGTTAAAGAAAAAACTAAAAATGATGATTTTTGATCATTTCTGTGAAAAAAAAAAATTTCCAAACATTTTCATTAACTTTGGAATGATGAGGGTGGAATAAAAGAAATTCCTACTAAAATTAGTGGTTATAGCATCCATAATATCTGTATACAAAGTCAAGCATTTCTACACTTAATTAAGCCAATAGCTCAATGATACCAAAAAAAAAAAATTATATGCATTTGAGTCTCCAAAGGAAAGACTTGTGTGCTTGCTGTTCAAACAATTATGAAACTGTCTCAGAATATTTACAGATCCAAGAAAGTAAACCCAGATATATCCATCAAGTTACGCAGGCAATACCACAATCTTTTAAATTATAAGTTGTGTTACAATTCTTAACACTCAATAACACCAAGAAAAAAGGTTTTACACAGTTTTGCAAGTTTAACTTGTGACAATCATTAAAACATTTATTATGCACTACTATGGATATATATATATATATATATATGTTTTCATACATAGCAAAATAAATATTTGATCTTGGACACTTTCAGCTGATAAAACTCAAAATATTTTACAAATAAATAATTGATTTTAACACTAAATATATATATATATATATACTTCAGCATGAATCACATCAGCTAATAATAATAATAATATGCATGTACAAAAATACTTAACACTTTTTCATGATGAAATAACAACTTAATGTCAATGTTTTAAAACTCTATCATGACTGGCTAAACAAAAACACTTAAATGATGCACTAAACACTATTTTTTTTACATGTTGCTTTCATTAATACACTAATAAATATTTTCATATCACTTCAATTATACACTAAACTATTTTTACAGTTTCAGTTATCCATTCATGATTATTTTCACAATGTTTCAAAAATGTATCATGATTATTTTACACTGTTTCAAGGATCCATTCATTATTATTTTTTTACATCTTTTTAAAAGAGCAACACGATAATTTCACACTCTTTGAAAAATTCATTCATGACTATTTTTTACATCATTTTAAAAATGCTATTATTATTTTTAAATACTTGTCAAAAATTGTTTTTAAAACAAAACAGTTATACAAGCATACATAGAACAAAGCATTTAAAAACAACAGAAACCAAGCCATAACAAATTTAAACAGAGAGAGCAGGATGAAACTTATTACTAATTTATAAAAAATTACAAAAAATGGCAAGAATAATTCTCATCATTTAATTGGCTGATAATAACCTTTGAGTTAAGGGTCTCACAACAAGAAAATTTCTTCACATAACTGTGACATAAATGTGTAAAAGATAAAGATGTTGTTGTTGGTTAGTTGTGATGTTGTTTTATGTCGCATCAGCAATTTTTCTGCAACAAGAGAAAGTTTATTAATATTCCGTTCTCCTAATGTTGAGTGTCGGGGCAAGAAAGTAATATCTCAAATTTTAAAGTCTTGTTAATGACCTGGTTAGGGTTTGAACCCTGAACTCCCATGCTAAAAGGCAGATGCAATCTGTTCTCCCAATGTCTTGTGTCAGGCAAGAAAGTAAAATCTCAAATTTTAAAGTCATATTTATGACCCAGTTGGGGTTCAAACCCTAAACTCCCAAGCTAAAAGGCAGATGCTCTACCATGTAAAAGATGAGAAAATATTTCAAAAAAAAATTAAAATTCTACCTCCAAAGTAACAAATTATCAAAATGTTATTTGTAAAAAAAAATTTATTTATGCAAAAAACATATAATGATTTTAAAATGGTGGAAAAGTACAACAATAAACATGTTTGATGGATTACTATCAATTTCAGCAGTTATTATCAAATATAATTATCTCCCCTTAAACAACAAGAATTTGAGATCAACTCCCCTTTAATATTTGGAGGCTAAATTCAATTTTGCCAAAGTATTGATAAGTCATAAAGCTATATAGCAAAAGAAAAAAGTAAAATATTGTAAAATATTACTGTCTCAATTTGTAAATATGATTGCTGAAAATAACACACCGAATGTCTACAGTTTGAGGTACCATATAAAACAATAAAATTGAATTCGATAAACCTAGGCAGTATAAGAAAGGTGTTATATTTGTTGTGAAAAGCATCAAATTCTTTGCGCTTATGTATATATTTATGTAGCAATAAACAGCCATGCAAAATAATTAATGTTAATACTGCTATCATGCAATCTAAATATGGCTATATTACAAAAAAAAATTTAGAAGCAGATGTGTTTGTGTGTGTGTGTGTGTGTGTGTGTTTACAGTATACTTAACAACAAAATAAGGTCATTTTAAGTTACCATTAATAAATGAGTTATCTGATTTACACAGACAGTATTACCCTGGCAGTATAATTACTTGGTTTTCAACAAAATAAATAAAAGTATATGATACATGTAAAATGTCCTATCTCTCTCATAACTTCTTATATTTCCATAATTTTTTTTCTCCCAAACAAACTAAAAAAAGATGTCAATTGTCTAGAATTAAAATCCTTTTAAAAAAAGCATCAACAATATTTATTTATCTTTCTTAACATTTTTTTTATTGAAGCAAGCTGAAAAACTTTTTTTTTTCAATATAGGAATTCATTTACTGTAAAGTAGTTCAGGTTTCAAGGCATATGTTTTAAATGGACAAACTTCAACAAACATAAATTGTTTCCAGTATAAAAATTATGGTATTTCTAACTGGAAAAAGCCTACCAGTTTCTCTTTGGAATTAAGACAGAAAAATCTTCTTACTTTTTCCTCAAATATTGTTTTTCAAGTACAACCTAACCAACAGCAATACCTAGGCAACTCAAAAAAAAAAAAAAAAAAAAAAAAAAAACTTGCTTGAATAATGCATCAATTAAAACAAAATTCAACCACACATGGAATGAATATGTTGTAACAAAAATCAAAAATATCATAAAAAAAAAATTTCACAGCAAGTCAAACTCAAAGTATTCAAGATATTTACAAATTTTAAATAAGTTTCATAGGGCATGCAAATATTTATTTGTTTTCTGTCTAATCATTTCATAATTGTAAACCAGGTCACAATTGTAAACCAGGTCATAATTGTAAACCAGGTCACAATTTCACAATCATTTTATTGTTTAGATTTTCCTCAACTAAACTTGGGAAAAATTTTAGTAATATTTCTTGAGTGCTCACATTCAGGCATGGATATGAAACAGACCTAAGGACAGTAATACTCTACATCTCTTAGTGTGCTACTTTGTCATTTTCATGACAAAATAAACAAAAAACTGAAGATATATAAATTTTCAGGTAAGGTAAAACTTGTTCAAATATTTTCATTTTTCTTTACATGTGACCATACAAATAACGTAGTAGCTTGTCAATAATTTACGGATAAAAAATAAAACCATTTGTTGTTGGTCTTAAAAAGTATTAAAATATATCTATAGAAAAATCAACAAAAATTCTTAACATACAAAAGTTCAAGAGCACCTAGAGCCAGCAATAAATGAAGATAAAGAAGGCAATATAGTTTTATAATGCTAGGAAATAAAAACCTTAAGGGAGATAACTCCATATATAAACTATATAACTCTGTAACTGCACCAGTTTATAATATATTTTATAGCAAAATATTTACTCATTTTTTAAACAAACTTTTTTTCAGATTTTTTTGAGAGAAATCTGTTTATTAACATGTACACTGGGTGTAACTAGCTGTTGATATTAGTGCCGTGTTGAATTCAAATACCATTCTCGATTATTAGTATTAAATATTAGTAATACCAATAGAAAATATTTTGGACAGGAAAATTTTAATATTGGTTAGCAAATTAGCATCCTTCTAAGATTCTTAATATAAATATTTTTTTCAAAATCTCTATTCATGACTAATCAATGACTATGATAATTTAGTTTATTTAAATACATCTACATAATTATTAATTAAACATAAGAAAACAGATTATTATGCAAATTGTTTTCAGTCTAAAGTATGGGGAAATTTGGTCAAGTAGTTTTAAACACCCCCCTTTCCTTTTATTTTTCATAATTATGAAGTCTTCAGTTTTTAAAATAATTATGAAGTCTTCAGTTTTTAAAACAAGAGGCCCAATAGGGCCTGTGATGCTCAACTGGCTGCATATGTAAGACACTGTTTGTTTTTGATTGTAATGCTGTTTAACGTTCAACTCAAGAATATTTCACTTTTATGGAGACTGTCAGTTTTGGAAATGGTGGAGGACACTGGAGTATCGGAGAAAACCATGACCAAGCAGCAAGTTAACTGACAAACTTTCAAAGATGAAGTGCTAGCCCCACTAGGCATTAATGCACAATGTCAGGGGTGAAAGGTGCTATGATTCGTAACATCGAATGCTTAAGACCACTTGGCCATTGTGGTGCCTGTAAGACAATGTGATGTGGTTACCATAATTGGTTTATCAGCTTAAGAGGGGAAATAAATTGAGCTTATGACCATTATTGCTTCAATGAAGCCTACTTTGCAACACACACATGCAGGCATGCTTCACTATGCCATAAACTCAGCTGGGTTTAGCCAGTGTAGGAACCTTCCACACAAAGTTTGGTTCCAATTCGCCCAGTGGTTTTAGAGGAAAAGATTTTTACTAAATATTAAACTAATTTGCATATTTCTTGAAAATTGGGTCAATAAAAATTTTCTCAGAAAAAAACATATAGTATACTTTCTATGGTCATTTTTGTTTGTTTTTTTTTTTCTATTTTTAGTTATGATGGCCATCTTTGATGTCAGACAGGGTTGCCTGGTACAACCTTTAGTCAGGCAGACATTTGGCCCTTCACACAAAATTTCATTCCAATTGGCCCAGTGGTTTCAGAGAAGAAGATTTCAAAATATTTCGCTAAATATTATACCTTATGCATAATTCTTTAAAATCAGGTCAACGAAAAATTTCCTACCAAAACCGGTTAAATATGTTTAATCCCTCATGATATACTTTGTATATTTCAAATTTGAGCTTAATTGGTTGAAAATTGGATCTACAATGGCAATTTTAGTGTTTTTTCTATTTATAGTAACAGCGGCCATCTTGGATGTTGGGCCGGGTCGCCTGGTACAAACTTTGGTCTATCCCACCTAGGGACCTTCCACACCAAATTTGGTTCCAATTGCCCCACTGGTTTCAGAGGAGAAGATTTTTAAAGAATTGATAAAATATTACACCTCATTTGCATAATTCGTAAAAATCGGGTCAACGAAAAATTTCTCAGAAAAACCCGTTTTATATGTTGAATGCCCCGCTATCTACTCTCTACATTTCAAATTTGAACAAAAACGGTTAAAAAATAAATCAGCAATGGCTATTTATGAGTTTTTGCTATTTATAGTAACAGCGGCCATCTTGGATGTCGGGCGGGGTCGCCTGGTACAAACTTTGGTCTATCCCACCTAGGGACCTTCCACACCAAATTTGGTTCCAATTGGCCCAGTGGTTTCAGAGGAGAAGATTTTTAAAGAATTAATTAAATATTACACCTCATTTGCATAATTCGTAAAAATCGGTTCAACGAAAAATTTCTCAGAAAAACCCGTTTTATATGTTGAATGCCCCGCTATTTACTCTCTACATTTCAAATTTGAACAAAAACGGTTAAAAAATAAATCAGCAATGGCTATTTATGAGTTTTTGCTATTTATAGTAACAGCGGCCATCTTGGATGTCGGGCGGGGTCGCCTGGTACAAACTTTGGTCTATCCCACCTAGGGACCTTCCACACTCAATATGGTTCCAATTGGCCCAGTGGTTTCAGAGGAGAAGATTTTTAAAGAATTGATAAAATATTACACCTCATTTGCATAATTCGTAAAAATCGGGTCAACGAAAAATTTCTCAGAAAAACCCGTTTTATATGTTGAATGCCCCGCTATTTACTCTCTACATTTCAAATTTGAACAAAAACGGTTAAAAAATAAATCAGCAATGGCTATTTATGAGTTTTTGCTATTTATAGTAACAGCGGCCATCTTGGATGTCGGGCTGGGTCGCCTGGTACAAACTTTGGTCTATCCCACCTAGGGACCTTCCACACCAAATTTGGTTCCAATTGGCCCAGTGGTTTCAGAGGAGAAGATTTTTAAAGAATTAATTAAATATTACACCTCATTTGCATAATTCGTAAAAATCGGGTCAACGAAAAATTTCTCAGAAAAACCCGTTTGATATGTTGAATGCCCCGCTATCTACTCTCTACATTTCAAATTTAAACAAAAACAATTAAAAAATGAATCAACAATGGCTATTTTTGTGTTTTTGCTATTTATAGTAACAGCGGCCATCTTGGATGTCGGGCGGGGTCGCCTGGTACAAACTTTAGTCTACTCCACCTAAGGACCTTCCACACCAAATTTGGTCCCAATTGGCCCAGTGGTTTCAGAGGAGAAGATTAAAGTTTACGCACGCACGCACGGACGCACGGACGCATGGACGCACGCAAAACCATGCCATAAGCTCAGCTGGCTATAGCCAGTTGAGCTAAAAAAATACATTAATCATAAAGTTACTTTTGACAAATAAAAATCAAAGTACAATTAGAAATTGGCTCTAGGCCTTATAAGGGAAATAACTCTTAATTACAATGGACAGATTCTGTCCTTGACTCAACTCCATCACAAGGTTTGACCACCAATAAAAAAGCTTAAAAGAACAATTCATTAATGTATGCATGTGAGAAACTTAGGTTAATATTTGTTACAAAATTTTCTAAAAAAAAAAAATATAAATATATATAATCTATATGTCTAAAAAGTTAACGACAGTAAGCACTGCCAATATGCTATGACAGAAGCCAGATATATATATGACAACCTTATCAAAGATAATCCAAACAAAATATACAAATATAAAATAAATATGTATACATAATACATAACAAAGAATGCAGATAAAATGTATTACTATTATGGCAGTCTTTCTAGATCTGGCTTCAATGAAAATCTCTCTCTCTCTCTCTCTCTCTCTCTCCCTCTCTCTCTCTCTCAATAATCAATCAATCACCCCAAAAAACTACATATGCAATATGCAGGTAAATACATTATACTGGTAACTTATGAGTACAAAAATTAAGTCAATTTATATGTTAATTTCTTTGAAATTTCAATGATATTTATTTATTTTAAAATTTTCATATCAAAAACATTTCAAATGTTTATAATTGTTTATTTTAAAAGATAACAAGTTTGACAAATTGCCAAAATTCACATTTTTTTTTTTTTAATTTTTGATGGATATTAATATCTTTTTTTTTTAATTTTAATATTGAAACCTTATCCAGTTAAATATAATACAATGTTATGGATCTCATTATTATACAATATAATGGTTGAAATATTTGGCTGTGTATTATCGAGGGCACTTTTCAAGGCCAAAAAAAAGCTGAAATCAAATATTCTATTTTCAATATAGATACAAAATTACAATTATATAAATAAATCTGAACCCTTAAATCTGAACATTTATATCACCGGTATATAGTGTAAAAAGTAGTTCGCATTACACCAATTTTCAGTATATTTTGGGGTTTCGTTTTGTAAAAAGTAGTTCGCATTACACCAATTTCAGTATATTTTGGGGTTTCGTTTTGTAAAAAGTAGTTCGCATGACACAATTTTTCAGTACATTTCAGGGTTTCATTTTGTAAAAAGTAGTTCGCATGACACCAATTTTCAGTACATTTCAGGGTTTCGTTTTGTAAAAAGTAGTTCGCATGACACCAATTTTCAGTACATTTCAGGGTTTCGTTTTGTAAAAAGTAGTTCATATAACACTGATTTTCAGTATATTTCGGAGTTTCATTGTGTATAAAGTAGTTCGTTTTACACCAATTTTCAGTATATTGGGGGTTTCGTTTTGTATAAAGTAGTTCGTATTACACCAATTTTCAGTATAATGGGGATTCCATTTTGTATAAAGTAGTTCGTATTACACCAATTTTCAGTATATTGGGGGTTCCGTTTTGTATAAAGTAGTTCGTATAGCAGTCTTATATCCAAAAATTAATTTTAGGCCATAAAGGTTAATCTAGACAAACCCTACAATAAAAGTATTTTAGGTTCTACCGTATATATATGGAAGACTATCAAATGTTTAAGAATGGATGAATAAGTTCACTCTCCTTTTTGTATTCCCTTTTTAAAATAATCATTTCTTGTAATTGATCCGTATTTTAATTTTGAAATTATCTGCATTTTTACAAGAAGAAAAAATGTTTTAATGTCAAATGTGTACTCAATGAAACCATAAACAAATACTAGTAAATAAAAGTGTATAGTATACTTTTTTGAGTGTGTGTTCAGAAAATTAAAAAAAAATAAATTCATGTAACAATGAATACTTTTTTGATAACCCACTCTATTTAGAAAAATATATATAAAAACAAAAAAAAACAAACAAACAATAATAATGAATAATACTTAGAGTAATAAATGACTGAAGCATACACACATATAGATCTTCTATCCAGAATAGAATTTTTAAATTAGAAAATAATTAGAAATAAAAACAAGAGTTCCGCATGGCAGAGCATGATACGCCCGTCAAATCTGCAAGTCATTTATGTGGATATTTTGTTTATTATGAACTGTAAAGAGACTTATACAGTTCATATGAGCTGTTCATAATCAATAAGTCAATTCAATTATTCATCACAATGATACAAAATGCAGTGCACAAGTCAACAAGTACAATAAAAAACAATAGTAATTATTGAGATTTTGGTATTATTTTCAGTAACAAAATAGACTTACCACCAGCCACACCATTTATATAATTTTACCATCATGTTCTTGTAACCTTCATCACAAAATTGAGGTAATCTCTAGTATACTGGGTTGTTTCAAAGACAGCAAGTTCTTCAGCCTACAACTCTATGTGTATCTGCTCCCTGGTAGAATAAATTAAGGAAGCTTGAGTTACAGTTCCTGAGCACTGCACTTCGGATCATCTTGGTAAGTAAGCATACCAAGTTTCAAGTCATTCTGACCATAGATGTCAGAGTTATGGGCCAGACAAACCCGCCGCGTACTCTGGCAGCACACAAAGGGGAATAACTCAAAAATTAAGGAATCTAGAGTTACGGTTCCTGTGCACTGCACTTTGCATCAACGTGGTAAGTAAGCATACCAAGTTTCAAGTCATTCTGACCATAGATGTCAAAGTTATGATCCGGACAAACATGCTAACAGCATTCAAAGGGGAATAACTCAAAAATTAAGGAAGCTAGAGTTACGGTTCCTGAGCACTGCACTTCGTATCATCGTGGTAAGTAAGCATACCAAGTTTCAAGTCATTCTGACCATAGATGTCAGAGTTATGGGCCGGACAAACCCGCCGCCAGTACGCCCACCCGCCCGCCCGGATGCCCGCCCGCCCCGCCCGCCTGCCAAGGGTGATCCCATAATACGCCCCGTCTTTGACGGGCGTATAAAAATTAAGCACAATCAATATATATATATATAAATATATATATATATATATATATATATATATATATATATATATATATATATATATATATATATTAGGTATTGTACATGTATATATATATCAATGCTAAAGATAAATATGTACCTTACAGATAGCTCTTTCAGTCTCACAGACTTGGACTATGATGACATTGCTTTACATGGAATATCAAAATTTTTCCACCATCATAAAAATGTCATGATGTGCACTGTAGACGGTTTTACTATTAAACTCAAAGAACTAACTGAAACTAGTTTAGCTAACACTGCAAGGTAAATGTAAAGAATTTTGTTTTTATGTCCAGGTTATCTCCCTTTGATACCTTAATACATGTCATAATGAATCATCAATTGTATATGATAAAAAAGCATGTTGTATCTTTTTTAATTTTTCGATTTGTACATTAGCAATTTAAATATTTCTATTGCATTAACAAATGTTATATATATATATATATATATATATATATATATATATATATATATATATATATATATATATATATATATATAAAAGCATTTCAAGCATTTGGAATATATTTAGGATAATTTTAAAAAAAAAAAACATACAATTAAAACAAAAACATTGTATGTTAGCCTGTTTGTGTTTTTGTCAAACTATTATTATTATTTTAATTTTGTAAACAAATTTTTGAATAAAATTGAAAATATATAAAATGACAACTTATGACTTTGACTTTGTTTTATGATGGAGAACATGACAGCCTCATTAACACCGATTTCAAAATTTACTTGTTTACATTGTAAAAACTACCAACTTGATCCATACTGGGTAAAGGATGAATTGTGTCCATGTTATTGCCGAAACAAAAAAAAAAAAAAAACTGTATCTTAGCAAATAATTGTACATATATACCATTATCATGGAAGATAGCTAATTTGATCATTTAATTAAATATATTTTTACATACAACTTTACCACAAGCATACATACACATGGTAAAACACACACACACACACACACACACACACACACACACACACACATCAAATAAAACATATTAACATGTTAAAACACATACACAAATGCATTGATATAGTAGATCCCAAAACACTCACACACACACACACACACACACACACACACACACACACACACACATCTGTAACTTCCATCACAGATACAGATCACATATTTAGTTTAGTTTTATATGATTATAATTATGATTTCCATTAGCCTTATCTTCTAGCTTCACTTTTGGTTTACTACCTCTTAATAAATCACTCTTGAGCAGTCTCCAAAACAGGACCAGATTGATAACTGTCATTACGAACATGGACATACTTAGTGTCACAAGATAAATGAATCCAACTCTATGACTCTCGGTCAACATTCCATATATAATCCGTGATATGGAAAAACCTCGGCATGTGGAAAATGTAAATAAATTCAATAGTGTAATTATTTTGTAAAACCAATGATCAAAACTAAAATTGTTCATTTGTAGTAATTTTCTGGAGTGAAGGAAAAAACTGTTAATTTCAGCCATCAAGGCCAGGCAATTATATCCAATACACATTCTTCCATGGAAGTTGTACCAGAACATGGATGTTACCTGCAGGTAGAAAAAGAAGTTTTTAATTCATCTAATATAAACAGTGTTCCAAAAAATGTATATGCCAATCCACCAATCAGTGACAGATATACATGTAGTACTAACAAGCATTCTGAGAGTATTGCAAAACAATACATAGTCCCCTACCAGTCACATATTTCACTAATCCCAAAGTTTTAGGTAAAATGTACTCATATACCAAAAAAACAATTCATTATCTGCAAGCATGTAGAAAAAAGTGCAAAAAACTGAAATTTCATTGAATTTTCAAAGTTCAAAGGGCCATAACTCCCATAAAAACTAGTGGAATGAAACGAAACGTAAACTTGATCTGTAACTCATCATGGTTGACCTGCATACCAAAAAAACAATTCATTAACTGCAAGCTTGTAGAAAAAAAGAGCGGAAAACTGAAATTTCAGTGAATTTTCAATGTTGAAAGGGCCATAACTCCCGTAAAAATTAGCAGATGGAAATGAAACATAAACTTGATCTGTAACTCATCATGGTAGAGTCACATACCAAACATTAGTTCCATTTCTGCAAGCATGTAGAAAAAAAGTGCGGAAAACTAAAATTTCTGTGAATTTTCAAAGATCAAAGGGCCATAACTCCGGTAAAAATTAGCAGATGGAAACAAAAAGTAAACTTGATCTGTAACTCATCATGGTAGACTCATATACCAAAAATCAGTTCATTATCTAAAAGCATTTAGAAAAAAGAGCAGAAAACTGAAATTTTAGTGAATTTTCAAAGTTCAAAGGGCCATAACTCATGTAAAAATTTGCAGACCAGAATGAAACGCTAACTTGATCTGCAACTTATCATGGTAGAGTCACATACCAAACATTAGTTCCACTTCTGCAAGCGTGTGGAAAAAAAGTGCGGAAAACTAAAATTTCTGTGAATTTTGTGCAAGAGTTCAGTGGTTTTCTCCCGACACTTTGTCTTCCAGAATTTAAAGACCAACCACCTTTTGTTTAAGTTTAAAATTCTTGATTGGGGCACAAATCAGCATTATTCCAGTCCATATTTTTCTATCCATATTTTAGATTTTTTTTCATATATCTGTTTTACTTCTTAAATCTTAATTATAATTAAACTTACTGCTATATGGTGTAATGTCACTTCCCAGTTGGAGAACAACTTTTTGTTCAATAACATATCAATGGTGTCATACACAAAATACCCTAAAAAACCAAATTAAACATTTTATAAATAAAAACAATAATTTCCCCTCCATTTAGAAGGGTGTTGGTGGCCAAATGCTTTAAAGCACTTGTTTACAAATTTATCACAATACCTCTCACTACCTATGTTCGATTTGCACTCAGAACAGAATCTAGTGCGAGAAAACTTGTCAGTTCGTTTATCAATGGTCAGTGGTTTTCTCAAGGCTTTACAGTTTCCTCTACAATATAAGAACTGACTGCCTCAATATAAATTAAAAAAAAATGAATAGGGCATAAAACACCATTTATCCAATCCAATCCCTCCATTTAGTAATGATAGACACAGGTTCATATAATTTTAACATCAATCAATGCATGTATATCATTTCTGTAAGTTTTTAAAATCTCTTTAACTGAACATTTAAAATACACTGAGATATCAGAGAATTCTACTTTACAAATGAATAAGCACTGCATTACAATAAGATCAACATCCCACTAGGACATAAGGTTACATTTCAATTCAATTTTAGAAATTATATGAAGCATAGTGTAGAGTAGAAAAATTCCGAGTCTGACACCATGCTTTTTTTTCCCTACATGTATTTAAAGCAGTAAATTATTTCTCCAGTTAATTTTTTTGCAACATTACTATCAAAATATTCCTAGTCATAATACACAATTCAATCCTTATGATTTTACAACTGGAATGTGTAGTGCATTTTCTTTTCGCTTGTCTTTGGGGCAAAGTAAGTTTGCAAGTCACTACAGTACAGTGCTTCCTTTGTATGTGGGAGGTCAGAGTTAAAACCCCAGACAGGGACTGACCAAAACTTGAAAATTGGTAGTGACTGTTCTTTGGTCAAGTACTTTGCATTTAGAAATAAAAGTCATGGGGTCTTTCTTCTGAGACCTTAAAAAACAATGTCCTGTGCCATGACAGATGTGGCACACTAAAGAATTTTCCCTCCACATGTGCACTGTGAAGGTCAAAATTTCTGCAAATTCACCCATAGCTGGTGACATCTCGAAATCAGTGCAATATTCTTGACTGGATTGTAAAACCCCATTAAATCAATCAGTCTTATTTGCCAAGTGAGTTGTTGTCTAATGTTAAATGTTCGAGCTCCTCCTGCAATATAAAGCCTTACCAGTCAAGACTAGATTACAATTCAAGCTGGAAGGTATAAAATCAGTCAACTAAACAGATTAACAGATATATAGATGATATAATTTTGAAACTTTAGATTCATTAATTTTCAACTGTTTGGCTTATGTTTTTTATCGATCAAACTTTTCAGTCCCTAATGTCACTGATGATGGAATGATTTTCCGAAATGTGCACATCTGACACATCAAAATTTAACTGGTATTTGTGTTATATAGTTACCTGTAGCAAATGGTATCATTAAATATGTAAAATAATTTATATATAATATAGGATCGTCTAGTAATTCTGGATAAAACACAAAACTGAAAATAAAAACAAATATACATTACAGAACAATCGTAGCTATTACAGGTCATAATGAATACTATACCAATTTAAAACTATAGCAAACTGAGTAAAGTATGTGTGGTATTACCTCTCTCTGCTGTGTGTGTGTGTGTGTGTGTGTGTGTGTGTTATTTTTTAATTACTATATTATTCATAGTACATAGATACTGTGTTGAGCTTTAACACCCAAACATTATTGTGCCAATAAATTTTCTTCACTACTGACATATGTTCTTCCTGTATACATATCTTCAGGTAACGTATAGATTTAAGAAGGAACCTTGCAGATAGAAACTGAAATTAATCTTCAAGTTGAGACTGCAGTTGGGATATTCCAAGTTCCAATTTTCTCTGCCCCTCTGCCTGGCAGATATGTGTAGGGTTCGAACCATTTTATATCAAAAAGGTATTTTCTGATACCAACTGGCGTTAGATTGGGATGCGCCCCTTTTTGCTTCAGCCATCAGACTTTGAAATCATAGGAACTGAAGGTTAATGATTTGTCTTTGAAAACATCTAAATGCACGACTTTGGGAGGTTACAAACTTTTGTTTTGAAAATCAAAGATTAAGTGTGCAAACATCACCATGACATAAATTCTCCTGAATTCTCAAATCAGCAGTAATGACACCTTGAAAGGAAGACAAATCATTGACCTACTAAACTAGGTCAGTAACTTTTCTATGGTTCCACTAATATTTTCAGTCTGAAACAAAATAAGCATGCCTTCTGACACCAGTTGGTATCGAAAAATCCTGGGGTTTGATATAGAAATTGTTCTGACCCTACACACATATGCCAGGAATAAACTGTGTAAGGGTCAAAGGGAAATTTGGACTATTTGTAAACAAGTGTAAATTTTATGAAATTTGGAGACCAAGTATTTTGTTATGTGTGTGTGTGTGTGTGTGTGTGTGTGTGTGTGTGTGTGTGTGTGTGTATTTATTTACATCTATTGGTTTATTTTTATATGATTTATAGTATAACGAATGTGGTAAGCAAACATAAAAAAAAACAATTCTACTTGGCTACTAACACCAACATGTACTTCTTGTACACATGTCTAGGTTAAATGTGTATAGACTAAAAATGGATCTAACAGTTGGGAAAATTTATCATCTTTTTTTTTGAGTCTGCAGTTGGGATATACCTTATATGTGAATTGATCCAGGGCAAACAGCTATTTAAGCAAAACAAACTAGGTTTCACATTCAGTGTAAAATCAAGTGACTTGCTGCAAGTTACATTACATCCATTGGCTTGCACATTATACTTTAAAAGTAATCTGATTACAAAATGTTAGGTAAAAAAGTAAAACATTGTTGGGGGGGGGGGGGGTCGTTCGAGTTCTAGACGGTGGGGTACATGTCAGTTTGTGGCCAGTCCATATGGCAAATTGTCTGCTGTAAAAAAAAATTTTAAAAAAAATCATTTTGCGTCGGTTTTAATTGCAAACAAACATTTTACGTTGTAAGAATGTCAAATATGGAGAATTTGGTCATGTTTCCAATTTTCAATGTGGTAAGCGACATGGTTTCGCCCAAAATACGGATACAAGATGATATAACCAGGCTATCTGTAATTGAACACGCTATAAAATTGCACTTGTTTATTCTAATGATGCGATCATACCATAAAATATCCCACGTTCCACAGAAAAAAGCATGTATCCAGGAAATAAACAGATTTCTCCATCGCCATGGATCTTCGCGCACTGACTTCGGTGTTCCGATTTTGCAGACAATATAATTTAACAACTGGAAGAAAAGCATTGACGAAAACATCATGTAATAGCCATGACGCAAGTCTACTGTCTCTGAAGTGTCGAATAATTCCGTTTCTGAAGCCATTTTTGAGGACAAATTGACAGCTGATGTAGTCATGTGTACCTACAAGTCCTCTCCCGGAATCATCGGACCACGTGACCTACACACGTACGCTTATGTCTCGGAAAAAGTAAACATACTTATTTGTTACTATGACCTAAACCAAACATTAATTGTTTCGTGTTGGTAAGCTCAACACACGTATGTAAAATTTAATCTTTTAAGCAATTACACCGTCGTTAATCCGTTTTTGACATTTTTATGTTAACTTTTTCAGATCTTTAAAAAAGGATTTTATAATTTGTTTGTTCCGTTTCATTATTAATTCTATTGTAATAATTCTATTCAAGTTTATCAATTTCAATGAAAAGGATTGTGCTTTTAACTAAACACACACACACACACACACACACACACACACACACCTGCATAACCTCAGTTATTTGATTATTAAATAAAAATTAAGTATATAGTGATGTATACCGAGTCAGTTTTCTGGGTCGATCAGGTCGATCTAGCCTGCAAAAAGCCCGGGTTCAACTTTGAGAGAGAGAGAGAGAGAGAGAGAGAGAGAGAGACTATGGTAAAAAAAGATTTTATAAAATGAATTTCAAGAAAAAATCATACATATTAAGATATAGTTCATAATAATAATAATAATCCTATTTCCCATAAAACAAAATTCTATGATGATATAGTGGGAAACACCACACGCCTGCACTCGACTATCATTTATCATGAACCATTACCAGTTATAGACGATAAACTCTAGATATAAGTGCAATTTCGGTTTCAACCACCGGATGGTGAGTTCGCATTATTAATATCATGAGTTTATTTTGATATATTGATATCACTAATTCATTTCGATTTATTTTAACAGTTCGGTTTTTTATTGATTTATTGATAACGGATCTTTTTTTTTTTTTTTTTTTTTTTTTTTTTTTTTTTTTTTTTTTTGATATCACTAGATGAATTAATTGATGTCAGATGTCAGGCTGCAAAAAAGTACCAATTAGTAACATCACTTATTTGTAGAGATGCCGATTATTTTCATTTCTTCGTCAATGAAATATAAATTTCACTAATTCGATTTATTGATGTCACTAGTCCACATAACTAGTCTTGTCAACTCTTCTATCAAAAGCAGTGTGTTTCCTGACAGTTTGAAACTTGCACAAGTGACACCTCTGTTTAAAAAATTAAACCCATTGGAGGTAAAAAACTACCGTCCTGTCAGTATACTACCAGTATTATCAAAAGTGTTTGAAAAGATTTTTTCCGAACAATTATCTGAATATTTTGAAAAAAAAATTCATAATTTTTTATTCTCCTTTAGAAAAGGGCATGGGTGTCAAACAACCTTATTACGACTACTAGAGGATTGGAAAACAGCATTGGACAAAAATTATTATGTTGCAGCAATATTAATGGATTTATCTAAAGCTTTTGATTGTCTTCCACATGAAATATTACTTAGTAAATTGTCAGCATATGGTTTATCTGAGTCATCAGTTAACCTTCTAAAAAATTACCTTTCGAATAGAAAACAGCAAATCAAAATTGATGGTATTGTTAGCCAATGGGCAAATATAAGCAAGGGTTTACCACAAGGATCCATACTGGGGCCCCTCCTATTTAATGTTTTCATAAACGATATTTTTTACTTTATTAAAAAAGGAACCTTATATAATAACGCAGATGACAATATATTATCTTTTGCTCATTCTAATTATAACGCTTTAATTGATACTTTAGAAGAAGAAAGTCTTGTTTTAATAGATTGGTTCAAGATAAACTGTATGCAGGCTAACCCTGACAAGTTTCAGGCCCTGGCAGTTGGAAAAAGAACTCAAAACAAAAATCCAATATTTAATATAGAATCCTCCACAATCTCATGTGATAACATTGTAAATCTTCTAGGCATAAATATTGATTACCAGTTAAACTTTGATAGTCATATAAGAAGCTTATGTCGTAAAGCGTCACAGCAGCTAAATGTTCTTAAACGTATTGGATCATATCTCTCTCAGCTTAACAAACTAACAATTTTTCACACTTTTATATTATTCAATTTCAATTTCTGCCCTTTGGCTTGGCATTTTTGTTCTAAAACCAATACAAAAAAGCTCGAAAAAATTCAAGAGCGTGCACTTCGTTTTATCTATAATGACTATGACAGCTCATATGAACAGCTTCTAAATATTGCCAATGTTCCCTCTCTTCACATCAGAAGAATGCGAACAATGGCAATCGAAACATTTAAAATACTACACAAATTAGCTCCTCTTTGTCTTCATGATTTGGTTCAGTTTAAAAATAGTAATTACAGCTTCAGATATTCTAATATTGTAGATTTACCTCGTGTAAGAACAACAAAATTTGGTAAACAGTCATTCAGGTACAGTGCAGCAAATCTTTGGAACGACCTACCGGAACATATCAGATCACAGGGAAATTTTAATCAATTTAAAAATCTTCTACAGTCATGGAATGGCAAAATTTGTAATTGTACAGCATGTTCTTTTAATTAAAGTGACTGATATTGTCTGGTATGTCTTTTTACCGTATGCTTTACTATATGTTTTTTTTCTTTTTATTGTGCTTATAAACCTGCTTTAGTGCATTTGCTTACTATGCTTTTATTCGCTTTTAGTGCCTTTACTTATTATGCTTAACTGTTTTTAAATGCCTCTGCTTATTTTGCTTAACTACTTTTAGTGTCTTTGCTTAACATGCCAATCTGCTTTTAGTGCTAAGTTTCAGTATTTTATTCTATCAATACTTCATGTTTTTAGTTGCCATGTATGTTTTATGCCTGATGTGTATATTTGTATATTTTTATATGTATGTTTATGTGATTTGTATGCTTTATGCCTGATGTATATTTTAATGTCTGCTGTATGTTTTTATGCCTTTTGTATGTTTTTTTTATGTCCAAAGTATGTTTTATGCCAATTGTATGTTTTTATGCCTATTGTATGTTTTATGTCTGATGTATGTTTATTTGTAAATGCATATGTCGGTCAAAAGCTCTCCAGAGCTTGTGTTGTTTGTATTTATATTATATACCGACTCTAAATAAAACTTATCTTATCTTATCTTATCTTATCACTACATCAAATTAAATTAGTGATTTTACAAATTCTTATTGGTAATATCAAAAATGAAATTAATGAGATCACTAAATCTTGTTAAATTTAGTATCATTAGTAATTTCAATTAGTGACCGTTGAAAACTAGAATTAGTGCTTTCACAAAATACTGAATAAAGACACCGCATTCAGTTTATAATAGTTCGACTGAATTATTAGCACATTACAGAACCGTACAATATAAGTTGTCACCCTTCAAAGAAAGGGGTAGGTTTTTCAAGCAACTTCCAAAGTTAAAGACGGTTGGAAATTTTATTTAGTGTTCTTGCATTGATTCATCTTGTTCGGTCTAATTAACAATTTATTGCCCGGGAGTGAGGGAGATATGAAGATTTGTTCCCGAGGAGAAAACATGGCTGGCAAGGGTGGACAAATCTTCATAATTTATCTCCCTTACACAAAGGCAATAAATTAGAATGTAGCCTATTACCTTTGGTTTGACTAGATGGTCGTTTTAGCGGTCACTTCAGCATTTTCAGCGCAATAGCTTATGAGCAATATCATAACTCCATTCTTCCCCAACGCGGCATTGCGCGTCAGGAAAACTTGCAGAAAAAATAAATGAAGAAAACGCTTTTAATATAACTAGATTCAAAGAAATTAATATGTCATAAAGTTATTATTAAAATTTGCCAATTGTCGGAAGTGAACGTAATATATAATCTTAAGAAAATAGCATAGCGGAAACCAGCTATCCGGCAACCATCGTATGTACAGTACAGAAATATAATTGTATTGTTAGGAAATTGACAACATCTATAATTACATATGTCATCAATAGATAAGAGATATATTGGGGGATTTTATGTTTTTATTGATCAATTATTCCTGTAACATGAAGTATTTGTTGCAGGGGAGATATTGCAAGCGTCGAATGCACAAGTCCCCAGTGTTGGTTGATTGAGGTCGCTAAAGGCCCTCAGCATGTCCATTGCAGAGCCCTGTTGAGGGTTCAGCGTATATTTTGGAGCAGTTTATTTCTTTGTTAAAGATTTTATTACTATGATATAACTAGATCTATGGTATGTCGTCAATGCTGTTAAGCACTGAAGTAATGGTTGGCTGGGATTCTATAAATTTATTGTTTTTTGTAAAATCAGAAATTCACAAAATTATTTTTCGTTATAATAATCACGCTTCTGGTAAATGCAATTTTCTTGAAATTTATTTCGCAAGTTGCTATAAATATGACGTAATGGTTGTCGTTGGTTTGTCAATTTTAATTAAAAAATGCATCCATACATCATAATGTCCGGTTTCCAGGGTTTCAGGTTTCAGAGCCCAACGTTATGAGTTTTACAGGTTTCACGATACTGAAATTATATATACGATCAATTAACGTTTGCTACCAGCAAATAAATGCTTAATAATATTGATCCATTAAAATAAATTTGAATGAGAGTGCTACTTATTTGCTTTAAAGAATAAACATTTAAATAATAAGGAAGTAAAAATGATGGCAGACTACACACATTGTAGTGCCGACATAGAGCGTCATAAATACAGTTGAGTAACCCCAACTTCCCAATTTTAGACGAAGAATTTGTCGAGAGAAGCCAGATGAAACAAATACACCCACGGCCCCGAAGGGCCAATTTTGATAGGATCTCGACCGTGCGACGAGGCATCGGGAAATCCAATTTTATAGAATGTGTTAATATGGGACACCAAACTGGACAGATCGGCCGAGATCAGCGATCAATGTTCAGATGTGTCAACCAGACACACGCTCCAATTTGCAATAGTGTTCAATTAACTTTATATACACAACCCGGATGATAAAACAAACGAGCGGGTTTGCATTGTTTGCATATAAACTGATTAATTTCATTAAATTTATTACAATTTATCTTTATTAATTAAAAATCATCTTTACATTTTGTATAAATCAATAAAATATTTTTTATTTGTCAAATAATGTAATAAATATGAAATCGATCGGTGTCGTTAGGTAAAAACTGTCTCTTAAAATTCTATATTTTGCAAATTGATAATTATCTCCCTTACAAATATTTAATTGGAATCGTCTCCCTTGCACTGATACAACGATTAAGCTAATTTGTTTGAAATTGTTTTGAATTAATGTGGCTCTTGAGCCAAATCAAAGAGGAAAATGTCAATAGATTATTCTTATTTATTTATTTATTATTATTATTATATTATTATTATTATTATTATTATTATTATTATTATTATTATTATTATTGCTGCTGCTGTTGTTGTTGTTGTTATTCCACGAGACATTTATTTTTTTCATAGTATTTCTATTTGTATTATTTTGCACTAACTGCGATTCTGAAAGTGATTTTTACGCACACTTGCCTATAACAGATAAACATTGCAAGACAGATGTAAATAGTGTAGATTGTATGTGAGTCAGTTTGTAGTTTGGAAGCAAAGAGTTAACATGTTAAAATGATTGTTTATCTAATGTATCATACAAAAACGAATAAAAATGTAACTGGATTTAAACAGAATTTTTAGTTTTACCATTTACAGCTAATTCCCTCGTGGTATCCACGGATAATAAACTTGGACGTGAAAAATAAGTAAAATTTAAGTTAATTAAGAAACTGGGACCAGAAATCGAACCTGTGATATTCTTTAATGAAAAAAAAACTACCAGACCAGACCGGATCGGTTATCTGCGGTCTCCGTGCAATGAACAAATATACCGCCACGAAAAAGTAAAATGGCAACAACGAGTTTTCAAAGAAACACTAATCGATCAGTTGGACCTAACGGACCAATCTGACTCTATTACATCCTAAAGCGAGAGAGAGAGAGAGAGAGAGAGAGAGAGAGAGAGAGAGAGAGAGAGAGAGAGGGGGTTTACTTGTTTACTTTACTAGGTCGGAGAGTAAGGGGTCGAACATTCAATGGAAAGTTACACGTGTATCTTTCTAACAATAGGCCTATATAAGATTAATCTAGATAGAAACCTTCTTTAAAGGTTTCAACTCAATTGAATTTTATTTATTTATTTATTTATTTATTTATTTATTTATTATTTATTTATTTATTTATTTTATTTATTATTATTATTTTTTTTTTTTGTATTTTTGTATTTTTTACTAACACCCAATTTTCTGAATGGACCATAAGGTCGAACTTACACATTAAACCACAATTTATCTCTCTCTCTCTCTCTCTCTCTCTCTCTCTCTCTCTCTCTCTCTCTCTCTGTTTGGATCAAATTCGCGCACGGACAGGTTTTTTGTCTTACATTCAATCTTTTAAAGACGTCTAATGTTTGACGCATATCTCAGTTTTTGGTTATCATAAAGATAAGCAAAGACATCCATGAACTTCTTTTAAAGTTCAAATCGATACTGACAAGAAAATGAAGGAAATTCTTCTAGCCCTTATTGTGACAGGTTTGTAAAATAAACCCGAGATTTATATCATTTCTATCGATTTAACAACTAGTAAGAATACAAATATGCTTAACCAGCGATTATAATTTCTGTCAAATGCAGGATTTTTATTACAAAAAGCAGACGAGAAATTGAGATAGTCTAACGGTGTCTGTCTGTATTCTTTTTATCAATCAATTTGTTTTGGCTTATTTAAATGTCCCCTTGTTCCTTTTATCGTAAAATTTATTTACGTGAAACTTTGCTGTGTTGATGATGATATATTGTTGTTGATGTAATTGTTGTTGTTATTGTTGCTGCTGTTGTTTCTGTTGTTGCTATTGCTGCTGCTGTTAATGGTGATGATGATGAGGTTGTTGTTGTTGTTGATGATGATGATGATGATGATGATGATGATAATGATGGTGGTGGTGGTGATGTTGATTACGACAACAATGATGATGATGATGGTGGTGGTGGTGATGATGGTGATGATTGTTTTTATTAGTTAAGTCACTTTTATAAAAAGATAATAAATCTTTCAGCAAAATCGATGAATTATATATTATTTTGCAGTGGTAACGGCACAGAAGCCAACATGTCCGGCTGGATGGGTAATGCACACAGACTATTGTTACTTGTTCAGTCATGACACGGCAACTTGGGCAGAGGCCGAGGTATGTGTCATCTTGTTATCTACAGAATGGCCGTATAACTATATACATATATATATTATTTAGTTAGTTAGTTAGTTTTGGTATTTATATAAAAAAGTGGAGACTAAAAGATCATTAAGGCATTTAATTTTGGCTATAAAAACAATCTAAAAATTCTAACTAAAAATTTAAGAAAAAAGAACTTACACTCTATCCCCTATGCATTATAAGAGAAATACTGGCAAAAATATATACTAGTATTCAGAAGTTGCAAGTTCGTAACTGGCTTAGTAGTTAACTTCTCCTCCAGAAGTTATTGCTTCTAGTAGCCAACTTCTCTACCACAAGTTACTGGCTACTAGTAGCTAACTAATCTTCCACAAGTTACTGGCTACTAGTAGCTAACTTCTCCCCCATAGGTAGCTGGCTACTAGTGGCTAACTTGTCTTCCACAATGTTACTGGCTACTAGTAGCTAACTTCTCCTCCATAGGTAATTGGTTACTAGTAGCTAACTTCTCTTCCACAACTTACTGGCTCAAGTAGCTTACTTCTCTTCCAAAAAATACTGACTACGAGTAGCTAACTTCTCTTCCACAAGTTACTGGCCTACTAGTAGCTAATCCTCTCCCTCATAGGTAACTTGCTACTAGTGGCTTACTTGTCTTCCACAAGTTACTGGCTACTAGTAGCTGACTTCTCCCCCAAAGGTAATTGGCTACCTAGTAGCTAACTTCTCTTCCGCAAGTTATTGGTTTCGAGTAGCTTACTTCTTTTTCACAAGTTACTGGTTACTAGTAGCCAACTTCTCTTCCACAATGTTACTGGCTACTTACATGTATTAGCTAAGTTCCCCTCACAAGTAACAGGCTACTAGTGGTAGCTAACTCGTCCTCCACAAGTTACTTGGCTTCTATTAGCTATCGTCCCATCCTCAAGTTACTAGCAACCAGCAGCTAACTTCCCATCAACAAGTTACTGGCTACTATTAGCTAACGTTTCTTCCACAAGTAAATGGTTACTATTAGCTAACGTCTCTTCCACAAGTTACTAGCAATTAGTATCTTACATCTCTTTCACAAGTAACTGGCTACTAGTAGCTAACTTCTCCCCAATAGGTAACTGGCTACAAGTGGCCAACTTCTCTACTACAATTTACTGGCTACTAGTTGCTAACTTCTCTTCCACAAGATACTGGTTACTAGTAGCTAACTTCTACCCATAGGTAACTGGTTACTAGTGGCTAACTTCTCTTCCACAAGTTACTGGCTACCAGTAGCTCACTTCTCTTCCACAAGTAAATGGATGCTAGTAGCCAACTTCTCTTTTTAGGTTATTGGCTACTAGTAGCAAACGTTACCTCTACAAGTTACTGGCTACTAGGAGCTAACGCGTCTTCCACAAGTAAATGGCTACTAGGAGCTAACGCGTCTTCCACAAGTAAATGGCTACTATTAGCTAACGTCTCTTCCACATGTTACTGGCAATTGGTAGCTAACATCTATTCCTCAAGTTAATGGCTACTAGTAGCAAACTTCTCTTCCACAAGTTACTGGCTACTAGTAGCTAACTTCTCCCCCATAGGTAACTTGCTACTAGTGGCAAACTTCTCTTCCACAAGTTACTGGCAACTAGTAGCTAATTTTTTCTCCATAGGTTATTGGCTACTAGTAGCAAACGTTACCTCTACAAGTTACTGGCTACTAGGAGCTAACGCGTCTTCCACAAGTAAATGGCTACTAGGAGCTAACGCGTCTTCCACAAGTAAATGGCTACTATTAGCTAACTTCTCTTCCACAAGTTACTGGCTACGAGTAGTTTACTTCTCTTCCACAAGTTACTGGCTACTAGTAGCCAACTTCTCTTCTCAAGTTACTGGCTACTATTAGCTAACTTCCCCTCCACAAGTAACTGGCTACTAGTGGTAGCTAACATTTCTTCCCAACTTACTGGCTACTAGTAGCTGACTGCTCTTCCACAAGTTAATGGCCACTATTAGCTAACATCTCTTCACAAGTTACTGGCTTATAGTATCTAACTTCCCTCCACAAGGTACTGGCTACTAGTATATAACTTCCCTCCACAAGTTACTGGCTACTAGTTGCTAACTTCTCTTCACAAGGTACTCGCTACTAGTAGCTAACTTCCTCTCCACAAGTTACTTGCTACTAGTTGCTAACTTCTCTTCACAAATTACTGGTTACTAGAAGCTAACATCAGTTCACAAGTTACTCGCTACTAGTAGCTTATTTCCTCTCCACCAGTTACTGGCTACAAGTATCTAGCTTCTCTTCCACAATTAACTGGCTTCCAGTAGCAAACTTCCCCTACATAAGTAACTGGCTACTAGTAGCTAGCTTCTCTTCCACAAGTTATGACTACTTGTAGCAAACGTTACCTCCACAAGTTACTGGCTACTAGGAGCTGACGTGTCTTTCACAAGTGAATAGCTACTATAAGCTCACGTCTCTTCCACATGTTACTAGCAATTAGTAGCTAACATCTATTCCTCAAGTTAATGGCTACTAGTAGCTAACTTCTCTTCCACAAGTTACTAGCTAATAGTAGCTAACTTCTTCCCCAAAGGTAACTTGCTACTAGTGGCTAACTTTTCTTCCACAAGTTACTGGCTACTAGTAGCTAACTTTTCCTTCATAGGTAATTGGTTACTAGTAGCTAACTTCTCTTCCACAAGGTACTGGCTCAAGTAGCTTACTTCTCTTCCAAAAAATACTGACTACGAGTAGCTAACTTCTCTTCCACAAGTAAATGGCTACTAGTAGCTAATCTCTCCCTCATAGGTAACTTGCTACTAGTAGCTTACTTCTCTTCCACAAGTTACTGGCTACGAGTAGTTTACTTCTCTTCCACAAGTTACTGGCTACTAGTAGCCAACTTCTCTTCTCAAGTCACTGGCTACTATTAGCTAACTTCCCCTCCACAAGTAACTGGCCACTAGTGGTAGCTAACATTTCTTCTCAATTTTCTGGCTACTAGTAGCTGACTGCTCTTCCACAAGTTAATGGCTACTATTAGCTAACTTCCTATCCTTAAGTTACTGGCTACAAGTAGCTAACTTCCATCCACAAGTTACTGGCAACTAGTAGCAATTTGTACCCACAAGTAACATGCTACTAGGAGCTAACGTGTCTTCCACAAGTAAATGGCAACTATTAGCTAACGTCCCTTCCACAAGTTACTAGCAATTAGTAGCTAACATCTCTTTCTCAAGTAAATTGCTACTAGTAGCTAACTTCTCTTCCACAAGTAACTGGCTATTAGTAGCTTACATTTCTTCCACAAGTAACTGGCTACTAGTAGCTTACATCTCTTCACAAGTTACTGGCTACTAGTAGCTAACCTCTCTTCAAAAGTTACTGGCTAGTAATAGCTAACTTCTCTTCACAAGTTACTGGCTACTAGTATCTAACTTCCCTCCACAAGGTACTGGCTACTCGTAGCTAACATCTCTTCACAAGTAACTGGCTACTAGTAGCTAGCTTCTTTTCACAAGTAACTGGCTACTAGTATATAACTTCCCTCCACAAGTTACTGGCTACTAGTTGCTAACTTCTCTTCACAAGTTACTCGCTACTAGTAGTAACTTCCTCTCCACAAGTAACTGGCTACTTGTAGCTAGCTTCTCTTCCACAAGTTACTGACTACTTGTAGTAAACTTTTTTCATCACACGTAAATGGCTAACTTTGACTAAAAAGTAACTGGCTTTTACTGGCTAACTTTTTTTCTTTATGAAGCCAGCTACAAGAAACCAGTTATTAGTAGCTAGCTTAACCTATCTGTCAAAAGTTTGTGTAATTATTCATTTTATTTGCAGTCCATTTGTAAAGCTTTAGAGGCATATTTAGCGGAACCAGATTCAGAAGAAATTGACAAACAGCTTGCTACAACAATTGTACAATCACGTAAGATAAATATTTCTTTATACGGATAGTTTGTTGGGTTGTGCACTCATTACTTCCTCTTTGTGTCATGATCACCGGCGTCCACTGTTAGTCCACAAGGTATTGGTCCTGATCACTAGAACTGTGGATCTTCATTTTATGGCCCTCTGAGGGTCCTTACAACAAACTCTATAGGTCTTAATAACTGTTTGACCGCTGATCGCCACCGTCTTCTACAACCGTCCATTAGTGCCTTTGACGATACCGATAACTATCTCTACCCTTTTTATTAATTAAAATTGACGTTACTGATTACTCCCTTTCCATAGTAATACTTTAAGTATACTGGTAGGTTTCGCATTTAATTTGAAACATGCACATTTTGGCTCCATTTAACAATTTAATTTTTTTTTTTTTTTTTTTTTTTTTTTTTTTTTTTTTTTTTTTTTTTTTTTTTTTTTGAATCATAATATTCCTTACTATTTTACCTCATTTTATTTCATTTTCTCTATTTTACGTAATCTTAATCCGGAATTACTTATTTTCTGAAGGCTTCATTTATTCCTTATTATGTTTATTCTTGCGTCTTTTCGGCTATTTGATTAACAGATGTTTCGCAGTATGTAGTTGACATTTACCTGTTTTTTCATAAGATTTATTGTTTAAATTTATGTTCTTAATTACAAATAAGTTCTACCTGTTTCACGATATTTGATTTATTAACAAACCAGAGAGCTCAAACTAATCCCTTCAGGGTAGAATTACTTTCTTTACATTTCATGCAAAATTCTAAACGAGGATTTCTCGGAAATCCGGAGTACAGTACGGATGTATTGGAAACACCGATCAATCAAATTTGAATAAGCAGAAACACGTACAAACTTGAAGCGGAATCTTGCATTGTTGTTAAATATAGTTTCATAAGTTGTTAACAAAATTTATCTGACCGGGAACTACGTTAGATTGTGTTGCATCATTTTCTAGGAACATTACTATAAATTTAACAACAAATTTATATATGTGTCTTAGTTGTTATTTATTCGAAAAGTGACAACTCGTCCGGTTCACCTTTGAGCTGCAAATTCCCCTCCGACAGCGTTGTTACAAATTATGACTATTGTCTATTTTTTTCAGATAAATGTTTATTTAACAGATATTTTACAAATAAGAGTTTACAAATTACTTTGAATTTTGAAGTTTTTTGTAAATATTTTAAAAGTAAAAGTTCACACAAAGAGGTTCATAAATCTGTAATTAACACACACATTTTATCTAGATAGAACATATTGGCTTGGTGGATCTGATATTGAAGTGGAAGGTCAATGGAAGTGGATGACAGGCGAAAGGAGACCTTTTACCTACACAAACTGGATTCCGTCAGATCCCAATAACGGTCCAGCAGGCCATGCTGAGGACTGCCTTCTAAGCAACTGGTCAGGTCAAGGGAAATGGGCAGATGGCGATTGTAATTGGAAGGAATACTTCGTTTGCCAAATGCCGTAGGATTATACATTATAAAATACGTTCTCATTGCATCACATACCACTGCGGTAGCTCAGTTGCTAGAGTGCTCCCTCCATAAGTGGAAGGTCGTGGGTTCGAATCCCGGCCGGGTCTGACCCAAGACTTGAAAGTGGGTAGTGACTATTCTTTCGCCAAGCACTCGGCATTACAAAATGAAAGTCACAGTTCTTTCGGATGAGAACTTAAAAGAAACGAGGTTCCGTGTCACGACAGGCGTGGTACGATAAAGAAACCTGCTGTATAATGCCATCAGCGCAACGCACAGGCAAAATTTCTGCACTTTCGCCTATAGCTGGTGACGTCTCGATATAAGTGAAATATTCTTGACTGGGACGTTAAACACCATTACTCAACTCAACTCAACTCAACTCAACTTAACTCAACTCACTGCATCACTGTAAGTCTTCTTTGTCTTGAGTTTGTATGCCAATAGACTCTCAACTTTATACCTACTTATACTGATGTCACGTGAATCATCAAACAAAATTTATATAAACGTTTGGACGTAAACATATCGAATAACGTATATTATCTGTCAAGCATTCACGGGCGAAAAACCGTAGATTTATATAGCATATTGATTGATTTAATGGGGTTTTACGTCCCAGTCAAGAATATTTAACTTATATCGAGACGTCACCAGCTGTAGGTGGCAGAACTTTTTTCTTTTGCAGTGCGCTTAAGGAAAAGTACAGGAAGGGTTATTTAACGTGCCAAGCCTGTTGTGTACGATGGCCGATAGCGGCCAGGCAACAATGAAGCATTTTATGTATGATTGTGTACCATGGTACACTTTTTTATGGTACACAAACACGACTCTTTTTATGTGTTTGTGTACCATGGTACACTTTTTCATGGTACAAAAAAACTACTCTTTTGGTATGTTTGTGTACCATGGTACACTTTTTCATGGTACACATAAACCGACCGTTTAACATAAACGAGTCAAATCTTCACTATGTTTTTGCCCTTTATTTTCAGCCCATAACGGCCATCTGGCAAAAACAACGTGTTTTATTTTCTCTCTTAGGTATAATTTAATGTTAAACAAGGGGTAATAGGGTTTATCAATTTCACACTCGTTATCTTCTTTGATTGTGATAAAAAGGCCTGTATAGTAATACCGCGGTATTACTTATAATACACAGCATCAATTAAAATAAACAATATTGTAAAAAGGGCGACATATTAATCTTATTCATAACCATCTTTTTTTCCACATTACATGTTCCGCAAGATGAAAACTTATATTTTTTATTTTTAAAAAAATTAATTTAAAACATATTTAGACCCCATACGCGTAAAGTCGTGATATAATTATGAAATTTGAAAAGTTATAAAACTCTCAGATAAATCCTTAAGTAAATATAGACTCTCACTAACTAATAATATTAGTAGAAATTAACAAAACTGCATTTTTGAAAATTTTAATGCTTTTTTCTGTTGTTGTTTTTGTTGTAAAGGCTACGTTTTAAAATTTAGTCGGCGGTGTTTGAACAATAGATTGATATATAGTAAATAATGTTGTTAAATCATTTGTTATAGGGATCAAATGCTATTAAGTTTTTCATCGTTTAAATGAAAAATACATTTTACAGTTATAGTTACATAGATGATTTCTATTTTTAATAAGCTTTACAAACATACAATATGATTTTTTAATAATAAAGTACAATTTTTATTGAAGTACAAGTAATATAATATTAAGGCTATATGAGCATTATCGTAATTGAACTAACAAATTTGTCTCTCACCTCTGAATACTATAATTTTATAGAGCGTCAGGACCTCTGAGCTTTAGTTTTATTAAAAACATGAAATTAACAAAAAAATCGAATTATGGTCAAATGTTGTATGTTTAAATGTGTAGAATGCACTTAATAAAAACCATAATGAAATTTATTATAATTATTATTATTATTATTATTATTATTATTATTATTATTATTATTATTTTACTGATTTTGAATTAAATTTTAATCACTTAAATAACTTAATTGGAAAGAAATTTTAAGTTTGTGAACTTAAAGAAGATAGGGATTAAATATAGTATGGTTAAATACACGACATCATAATTTGTTTCGTAAGACAAAACTTCATAAACACTTAACAATTGTAGCTTAATTTTTTAAAAATAAATTTTAAATCTAATTTATGGCAGTGTTTTTAGCAAATCTGAAATTCTTAAACTTAGACTATTTGGTTTCTGACGATAGATTGTGTTAGCCACAATCAGCAATAAATATGGAACTCGGCATTAAATATGACAGATTCACCTTTAAAATTACCATTTCAAATATTCAAATATTTTTCAAAATGTTTAAAACGGTTATTTTTTATGTTCATGCAACCACGTTAAATAGGTAATGCATAATCCAGCTTTTGACATACATGTAGGTAATGCCGTTTAATGATAACTTATCATACGGAATATATATGAATCTTGAATTATATCAATTAAAATTAAAAGACATGTATAATTATAATAGCAAATGAAAATCAGGATGGCAGATTCGGAGAGAGAGAGAGAGAGAGAGAGAGAGAGAGAGAGAGAGAGAGAGAGAGCATCTCGTTAGCTGTTGTGTTCTCTCGGAAGTAATTTTTTTGTCTAAACACAAAGAAATTGCATTGCAACTCAGTTTATGTTTTGATATAAACCACTAAACATTCTTTTCTGGTTAATTGAAAGGTTGACAAAGGTTATCAATGGTTAAGTATACAGTGTGGGTGATAAAGTAATATACGATAAACTCAAATCCTCTGTAGGTAACTCATTTTATTCGTGTTTATGTACCATAGGTTTGTGTACCGTGGTACACAAACATACCAAAAGAGTCGTATTTGTGTACCATGGAAAAGTGTACCATGGTACACAAACAGAGCAAAAAGTGTGTGTTTGTGTACCGTACGTTTGTGTACCATGGTACACAAACAGAGCAAAAATGGCGTGTTTGTGTACCGTACGTTTGTGTACCATGGCACACAAACAGAGTAAAAATGATACGTTTATACCTGGCCGTTATCGGCTAAAGGGGCAAAAACAAGCAGAAACATACATTTTTGTGTAACATGATAGAGTGCAGCATGGTACACAAACATACCAAAAAAGTCATGTTTGTGTACCATGAAAAAGTGTACCATGGTACACAAACATACCAAAAGAGTCGTATTTGTGTACTATGAAAAAGTGTACCATGGTACACAAACACATAAAAAGAGTCGTGTTTGTGTACCATAAAAAAGTGTACCATGGTACACAAACATACATAAAATGCTTCATAGTTGCCTGGCCGCTATCGGCCATCGTAGTTGTGACATGGGATATTGGTATTTAAGGTCTCAACCGAAGGACCCTGTGACTCTCATTTCTAAATGCCGAGTGCTTGGCGAAAGAACCGTCACTACCAATTTTCGGTTCTTGGTCAGACCCGGCCGGGGTCCGATTCCTCGACCTTCCACATAAGGTTAATATAGCGTACTCAACGTAGAAGACATTATTGTTTTAGATAATAAATGAATAGGTGCTATATATGTATAAGATAAATAGTTCTGCATTTTCGGACAAAAAACAGTAAATTTATATAGCGTATTCAATGTTGTAGAATTATTCGGGTTTTTTTTTTTTTTAAATCAAGAAAGAATAGTTTTTTAATTAAACCATGCATTCACGGACAAAACCTGTAGAATAATAAAGAAGATACAGTAGACTCCATTTTTTATATTAAACATTAATAGATTTTATATTAAAAAATATTGCCGGTTTTAAGATAACTGTTTGCTTCATAAACGCATAATTTTACTGCATAAAATATTTGAAATCGATAAGGATCATGAGTTGATGTGAGGAGTCACGTTTTGAATGCACTTGACTTCTTCTTCTTCTTCCTCTTTCTTCTTCTAATCATCATCATCATCATTATTATTATAATTATTATTATTATTATTATTATTATTATTTTTATTATTATAGGGTTATGTTCGAGACGTTGATTGGCTAATTGACAGATAATTGATAATGTAAAAATAGTTGTAGTAATGCAATAAACGTTCATAAAAGATTGGACCTTTCTATCTTTTTATTATATCATTTGCAGCGTGTTCCAAAGCATGGAATATAGTGCCTTTCACTTTTTAGGTTCAAAAGATATTCGGCAGAATAAACAGATTGAGTTGTTTATGAACAGAAAAAATACCACAACTATTCTGTGTCACAAAGCATATTTTTAAATTGTATTATTAAATACATTCAAAAATTGCTTTATGACATTATTGAAAAATGCTATATGACACTTGTCATAGAGTCCGGTATCCATCGACAATTTTATTACTTCACTTGACACATTTTGTCATAATTACCGGTATCCGTCGACAATTTTATTACCTCACTTGGCACATTTATCTATTATGTCAGGTATCCATTCATAGTTTTTTACAACAGTTGGCACATTTCGTCATGATGTTCGGTATATCCGTTGATAGTTATAGTATAGTATTGCACAATACGGCTACCTGTACAATGACCTTCAGTGTCACGTGGTGTACTAAAACATTATTATGCATTTGACAAATAAAAAAATCAGAACTATTCCCGTAGAAATCAAAATTCATATCTTCCTCTATCATATCCTATATTCATATCACTGGCACTTGTTTCGTATACGGAGTCCCCCCCCTACCTATATTTACCACATATAGGCAGGGGGACTCCGTATACGAAACAAGTGCCTGTGATTCATATCTACAAAACGAGATGTCATGTTGTTTACAAATGTCAGATTCTTCAAGGCGGAGATGACTGTTTCGAAGCACGCGCCATACATAGTATTGAAGGGGACTGGAAAAACAATAGTCCACCTGCTGTCAAAGGCACTATTGTCGTTGTAAAGAAATGCCAGAAAGAAACTTAACGAAATGGGACTCATGTAGGTGACCAATCAGTATTGTGCAAATTATCATGTGATGTACTAATAGCGATACCACTGTATATTGAGCACATTTTTTGATAATGTACATTCTTTTATCCAGCCATAACCAAACCACTGAATGGCATTAGGGCAGTCATAAGTCACAGTTTTATGAACGAACTGAGTACTATTTTGTTATAATGTAAATGTTTCTGTGCAAAGTTATACCATTGTTATATGGAATTTTGTCATAATATCGGCTATCAATTCAAAGTAACATAACCTTGCTGATTACCATTTTGTCACAATGTCATTGTTGTGACTGTATCGTATTGTCCTAATTTTCGGAAACCTTCTGACGTTATATCAATGTTCGGATAGCATTTTGTTTAAATTTCCCCTTATCCGTTTTACTGTTAAACATTTCCGACCTTGTCATTCAGGATAAACTGTTTTTGAGGAAGAAAATTAATACCTTCCTATTGTAGTCGGAGAAGGAAAACTTATCTATAAGTAATATATTTCAGTGCACCTACAAAGAAGTTTATCCGATCATAATGAATCTGGTTTAAAATAGCTTATTTTTATTACTAAAAACAGGCACTCTTACCGAGAGCATAATCACCCAAAGACATATAAGGTGCCGTTTCTATATTTATTCACTATTTTAGCATATGCAGAATTCATTTATGGATATCCAAAAATCGAATTTAACGTATGTAAAATTATTTTAAGATATCCAAAAATAATTTCGCATATGCATAAATACATATTTATATATGTTAAAATGCTGGCTATTTTAGCATATGCAAAAACACATTTTTACATATGCATAAATCGATTATTGGATATCCATAAATCGATTTTTGCATATGCAAAAATAGTCGGTATTTTTGCATATGTAAAAATCGATTTTAAGATATCCTTAAATTGCGAGGGTGAAATGATTTCTCCCCAACTATATAGTGCGGGTCTACTTCGTTTTATTATTACGTCGGTTTGTAACACGGCAACTCAATATCTGATATGGTATCAACAGCTTTGTCGTCAACACGTCGATCTTCAATTTCCAAACACCTCGATGCGTTTGATATACTCCTCTTTATTCTATTCAACTGTTCGTTCTTTCCGTTTATTATCTCTAGCAGCCATGTTTGATTTTGTAGCGCGAAGCGTCGCGTGGTATTGTAATAAACACTCAAGTTTTTAAAAATGTGTAGGCTTATATTTTTTCACTAATATTGACGGGAAAGTGCATTTATTAACCATAAAGAAAATTGAAGATTTTTAAATTTTTATTTGTTACAAGAGAAAAATATTAATCACACAATATCATACCGGAAAGGATTTACTTCGGGATTGATAATTGGGGAGAACTCAGTATTTTCAAATTTCACAAATTTATTTTTGGATATCCATAAATCGATTTTTACAAAATGCAAAAATGCCAAATATTTTTACGAATGCATAAATCGATTTTTGGATATCCATAAATCGGTTTTTGGATATCCATAAATCAATATTTATATATGCAAAAATAGTCAAATTGTTAGATATCCGTTCATAATTCTAACACTGTACAGGGTACCATTATTGTAATATTGTGAGGTGTCTGTTAATAATTCTAACACAGTCCGAGTACCGTTGACTCAAACTGTTAGGTATCCGTTCATAATTCTAACACTGTACCGGGTACAATTATTGTAATATTGTGAGGTATCCGTTTATAATTCTAACACAGTGCTGGGTACCGTTGACTCAAACTGTTAGGTATCCGTTCATAATTCTAACACTGTACAGGGTACCATTATTGTAATATTGTGAGGTATCCGTTAATAATTCTAACACAGTGCTGGGTACCGTTTTCTCAAATTGTTAGGTATCCGTCCATAATTCTAACACTGTACAGGTTACCATTATTGTAATATTGTGAGGTAACTGTTTATATTTCAAACTCTGCATTGATTACCGTTTTGGTATTAAGTCTATTGCTATCATAAATTTTGTCACAATGTAAATTATCTCTCTAATGTAATAAAGATGAATAATTTTAATAAATACATTGTCAAACTGTTCTCTATATAATGAATAAAATATTATTTTCCAAATAACAACAATTTTCTATACCAAATTATACCACTTAATTCAACACATATTGTCATACATTCCTGTATCCGTTATTAGCTCAATTCCTGCACCGAGAAAATTTTATCAACTTGTCCGGTATCTGTTGTTATTTGTATCACTATAGTGAGAAAACTTTGTCAAGTTGCACGGTATCAGTTTTAATTGTTTAATTTAATTTTGAAATCTGGTTTATTTCCTTCAGACTTGAAACGTTCCTTTATAATACCTTTTCATAAATCAGGTGATTAAACAAATCCAAATAATTATCGAGAGGTTTCTTTAACGAGCTGTATTTCTAAAATTTTTAATGCAGTTCTGAACAGACGACTGCTAAAAATAATGGAAAATAAATATTCCTCTTCCCAGTTTGGCTTTAGAGAAAACCACAGAACTACAGACAGCTTGTTTATTCTAAAATCTCTTATAAATAAATATCTCCATCAAAATAATAAAAAAAAATATGCATGCTTTGTTGATCTACAAAAAGCCTTTGATTCAGTTTGGAGAGAGGGGATACTATTTAAAATTATTCAAAATGGGTTGGGAAAACATTTTATGAAATCATTAAAAGACAGTTAAAATTGACTGAATCTGCATTAAAACATAATAATTAGGATTTTGATTATTTCAAAACAACTCGAGGAGTGCGACAGAGGGGCTCAATGAGCCCTACTTTATTTAATATATATATAAATGATATGTCCCCCATCTTTTTGAAAGAAGAACATCTCCAGTCTCCTTGTTGCAATCGAAACTTGGAAGTTTGCTTTTTGCAGATGCAAAAATGGTCAAATTGTTAGATATCCGTTCATAATTCTAACACTGTTCAGGGTACCATTATTGTAATATTGTGAGGTATCCGTTTATAATTCTAACACAGTGCTGGGTACCGTTGACTCAAACTGTTAGGTATCCGTTCATAATTCTAACACTGTACAGGGTACAATTATTGTAATATTGTGAGGTATCCGTTTATAATTCTAACACAGTGCTGGGTACCGTTTTCTCAAATTGTTAGGTATCCGTTCATAATTCTAACACTGTACAGGTTACCATTATTGTAATATTGTGAGGTAACTGTTTATATTTCAAACTCTGCATTGATTACCGTTTTGGTATTAAGTCTATTGCTATAGCAACATTTTGTCACAATGTAAATTATCTCTCTAATGTAATAAAGATGAATAATTTTAATAAATACATTGTCAAACTTTTTCTCTATATAATGAATAAAATATTTTTTTCCAAATAACAACAATTTTCTATACCAAATTATACCACTTAATTCAACACATATTGTCATACATTCCTGTATCCGTTATTAGCTAAATTCCTGCACCGAGAAAAAATTATCAACTTGCCTTGTATCCGTTGTTATTTGTATCACTAAAGTGAGAAAATTTTATCAACTTGTCCGGTATCCGTTGTTATTTGTATCACTATCGTGAGAAAACTTTGTCAAGTTGCCCGGTATCAGTTTTAATTGTTTAATTTAATTTTGAAATCTGGTTTATTTCCTTCAGACTGGAAACGTTCCTTTATAATACCTTTTCATAAATCAGGTGATAAAACAAATCCAAATAATTATCGAGGGGTTTCTTTAACGAGCTGTATTTCTAAATTTTTACTGCAGTTCTGAACAGACGACTGCTAAAAATAATGGAAAATAAATATTCCTCTTCCCAGTTTGGCTTTAGAGAAAACCACAGAACTACAGACAGCTTGTTTATTCTAAAATCTCTTATAAATAAATATCTCCATCAAAATAATAAAAAAAAATATGCATGCTTTGTTGATCTACAAAAAGCCTTTGATTCAGTTTGGAGAGAGGGGATACTATTTAAAATTATTCAAAATGGGTTGGGAAAACATTTTATGAAATCATTAAAAGACAGTTAAAATTGACTGAATCTGCATTAAAACATAATAATTAGGATTTTGATTATTTCAAAACAACTCGAGGAGTGCGACAGAGGGGCTCAATGAGCCCTACTTTATTTAATATATATATAAATGATATGTCCCCCATCTTTTTGAAAGAAGAACATCTCCAGTCTCCTTGTTGCAATCGAAACTTGGAAGTTTGCTTTTTGCAGATGCAAAAATGGTCAAATTGTTAGATATCCGTTCATAATTCTAACACTGTTCAGGGTACCATTATTGTAATATTGTGAGGTATCCGTTTATAATTCTAACACAGTGCTGGGTACCGTTGACTCAAACTGTTAGGTATCCGTTCATAATTCTAACACTGTACAGGGTACAATTATTGTAATATTGTGAGGTATCCGTTTATAATTCTAACACAGTGCTGGGTACCGTTTTCTCAAATTGTTAGGTATCCGTTCATAATTCTAACACTGTACAGGTTACCATTATTGTAATATTGTGAGGTAACTGTTTATATTTCAAACTCTGCATTGATTACCGTTTTGGTATTAAGTCTATTGCTATAGCAACATTTTGTCACAATGTAAATTATCTCTCTAATGTAATAAAGATGAATAATTTTAATAAATACATTGTCAAACTTTTTCTCTATATAATGAATAAAATATTTTTTTCCAAATAACAACAATTTTCTATACCAAATTATACCACTTAATTCAACACATATTGTCATACATTCCTGTATCCGTTATTAGCTAAATTCCTGCACCGAGAAAAAATTATCAACTTGCCTTGTATCCGTTGTTATTTGTATCACTAAAGTGAGAAAATTTTATCAACTTGTCCGGTATCCGTTGTTATTTGTATCACTATCGTGAGAAAACTTTGTCAAGTTGCCCGGTATCAGTTTTAATTGTTTAATTTAATTTTGAAATCTGGTTTATTTCCTTCAGACTGGAAACGTTCCTTTATAATACCTTTTCATAAATCAGGTGATAAAACAAATCCAAATAATTATCGAGGGGTTTCTTTAACGAGCTGTATTTCTAAATTTTTACTGCAGTTCTGAACAGACGACTGCTAAAAATAATGGAAAATAAATATTCCTCTTCCCAGTTTGGCTTTAGAGAAAACCACAGAACTACAGACAGCTTGTTTATTCTAAAATCTCTTATAAATAAATATTTCCATCAAAATAATAAAAAAAAATATGCATGCTTTGTTGATCTACAAAAAGCCTTTGATTCAGTTTGGAGAGAGGGGATACTATTTAAAATTATTCAAAATGGGTTGGGAAAACATTTTATGAAATCATTAAAAGACAGTTAAAATTGACTGAATCTGCATTAAAACATAATAATTAAGATTTTGATTATTTCAAAACAATTCGAGGAGTGCGACAGAGGGGCTCAATGAGCCCTACTTTATTTAATATATATATATAAAAGATATGTCCCCCATCTTTTTGAAAGAAGAACATCTCCAGTCTCCTTGTTGCAATCGAAACTTGGAAGTTTGCTTTTTGCAGATGACATACTTTTTTATCAGAAAGTGAAGATGGTCTACAGAAAAGTATAAATAATTTATATAAGTACATGTATTGTAAAAACTGGCAGCTTATTTTAAATACAACAAAAACTAAAACAATGGTGTTTCAGAAAGTACAAAAAGGATCCAAATTAAGAGTAAAATTTAGTGATCAAGAATTAGAAAATGTTACAGAATACAAATTTCTTGGAACCACAATAAAATGTAATGGTGATCTAAAACATAGTTCACATGAATTGTCCAAAAAAGGAAACAAAATACTTTTTTCTATACATTCTTTAACTTCTTCCCTTGGTAATCTTCTAATTGAAATTTCTTCAATTCTGATATAGCCTTTATAGAGCTAAACACAGAGCCAATTAAAAAAAAAAAAAAAAAAAAAAAAACAGCAAGTTGACAATTTTTTTTATTGATAATACACCATTTGAAAAAGTTCACCTAAAATTTTGCAAATTTGTTTATGGTACTAAAAAAACAGCTACAAATTTTGCTTTTAGGTCTGAATTAGGTAGGTTGCCCATTGCATATTTTATTAAACAACAAACAGTATTATACTTAGCAAAACCGAGCATGAATGATATCAATACTCTGTTAAAAGAATCATTTTTATTAAGTCAAGATTTAGATACAAAAGGTATATACTCTTGGCACACTTATGCAAAGGAAATAATGTCCGACCTGGATATTAAAAATGTTTATACATATAAAACAAAAACAGATTTAATTTCATTGAAATCTATATTAAAAAACGAATTCAAAAATAAATATGAAAAATTAAAGAATAAAATTGAAAACTTAAATCATAATAACAAATTACAATTATATTAAAACTTAAAGAAACATTTAAATAAAGAATTTTATTTATCTTTTCCAAATTTTGAATTTCGTAGACTTTTAACAAAATTCAGAATTAGTGATCACACCCTAGAAATTGGAATTTGACGATACAAGAAAAATCCCAGAGAAGAAAGACTTTGTAAACATTGTAATATTCTTGATGATGAGATCCATTTTTTTATTCATTGTAAACTTAATATTATACCAAGAAACAAATTAATTGAATCTTTTAATATAGAAATGCTGACTTTATACGTTACTCTGATATAAACAAAATCATTACTCTACTAAACCCATCAACACCCAACCAAGTTAAAATAGTAGGTTCAAGGTATATACTTGTTTTGTGGTCACAGATTCAGTTGAATCTAAGGACCTAATAAAAATTGATTGGTTATTACTGTACTAAGCAAATTTTGTCAAAGTGTCCCGTATCTGTTGTAAAGTGTATCAATGTACTGAAAAAATTATCTGTATAAATGTTGTCAAACTGTCCTGTATCCGTTGTTATCTGTATTATTGCACTAAGCAAATGTTGTCAAACTGTCCTGTATCCGTTGATATCTGTATTATTGCACTAAGCAAATTTTGTCAAACTGTCTTGTTTCCGTTGTTATCAGTATTATCGCAGTGAGCAAATTTTGCCAAAGTGTCCTGTATCCGTTGATATCTGTATTATTGCACTAAGCAAATGTTGTCAAACTGTCCTGTATCCGTTGATATCTGTATTATTGCACTAAGCAAATTTTGTCAAACTGTCTTGTATCCGTTGTTATCTGTATTATCGCAGTGAGCAAATTTTGCCAAAGTGTCCTGTATCCTTTGTTATCTGAATAACTGCTGTAAATGTGTTGCAAAGGGTCCTGTATTCGTTGTTATATGTATCAATGCCTGGAAAAAATTACCAAAGTGTCCTGAGCAAATTTTGTGAAACAGCTGTGTATCCGTTGTTATCTGTATAACTGTACTGAGCAAATGTTGTCAAAATGTCCTGTATTCTTTGTTATCTGTATAACTGTACTGAGCAAATTTTGTATTTGCATTTCTGACGTGGAACATGACTCCGTATGTACAAGCTTATTCAACACGTGAATTGCTCCTAATACCAAAATTATAAGAAAGAAAATAATACTGATGATTCGCATGCATAACAATTGACTTTACTATATGTTGTCAAGTACTTGGATTTGTTCGCTGTATAAGGTGCAAATTATATAAGTTCAAGTGCCCCTCTTTTTATTTTTACATGTCTTCCGTTTCTTAATTACATCAAAGAAATCATGATAAAGTTCATTATTGTGAACAAAATTAAACTCCCTTGTTGCAATAATATTACTTATATTTATTTTTTAAGTTAAAATTAAAGTTTGGTTCTCAGATTTCAAAATGCTCGGTTGTTTGTACCTGTTAGGAATTATATCTTTTCAAGTACAAGAGTTACATTCCCAATAACTTTTAAAGGAAGATGAAATGAAAGACAAAATTAAAACTAAAAGGTGTCCTGGCCTAAATGTCGATATATTTATGGTGATGGAAATAAAAAAAGAAACTGGTGCCTTAAAGAGTGATGTAGAACGACTTACGGATGAGGTGGAGTCTCCTAAAGAAAAACTAAAAAGTAAGTTAACGGGGAAAATTTACAGAGCAAATTGATAATTTTAAAAATTAAATTTCTTATTTCGAAATGTTTTTTTTTTTGCCAAGGTAAATCTAACAACAATTTTGCTTTAATGGAAGCAATTGTGTAGTTTCTTGCAAAAGCAATCAAAATCTTGTTAGTTTTTCTTCAGATACAAACCTGACAGCAGTCGGAAATGCAAAAAAATCCATTTTAAAGGGGAATGTATCACCTTCGTAAATTTTTGTTTTATATACAGCAATTTTAAGACGGCATTGAGAGACGACCAGGGAATCATTTACTAGTAACCGGCAGTCATAAAAACTTGAAAATTTCCGTAACTGTTCTTGAAATAAGAAACTAAATGTAAAAATATATTCTTTATAACGCATGTAGTTTATTTATATATCTTTTGTAATTTTTGTTTATTTATTTACTTTTTTGCTAATAGCGGAACAAAAGATAGCAACTGAGGCTTTAAAGAGACATGTAGAACGACTTACGAATGAGATGGAAGAAGATAAAAAAAATGGTTAGTTATCTCATCTAATCTTGATTAGCGAAAATTTACAGAATCTAATTAGCGAAAATTTACAGAAAAAAATTATTCAGATTTTCTTGTAATTTCTTATCTTGGAATGGTTTTTTGGCCAAGTTAAATTTAACAAAAGTTTTGTTATATTTTGTTGGATAATCAATCCAAATCTGGTTCGTTTTCTTTTAGATGCAAACCGGACAGCAGTCGGAAATGCAGAAAAGTTCATTTCTAAAGGGGAATGTATCACTTTTGCAAATTTTGTTTTATGTTCAGCCATAAGAAGGCGGCATGGAGAGACGCCCAGGTGAGTTTATTTAGGTTTATTATTGCAAAGTGAAATGATTTCATTAGATCTGGCAGCCAAAAAAAACTATAGAATTGATGTAAATGTTCTTGAAATAAGAAACTAAATGTAAAAAAATATATATACTTTACATCGCATGTAGTAAATATAATTTTATCTCTTTTATTAAATTTTTGTTTATTTATTTATATTTTCGATTATAGCGGATCGCACTGCAAGTTATTAACAGACAATCGGAATATAGAAACATTAGAGTGTCAAAATTTTAAAATTTTAACTAAATTGTATTTTAAGCACAAAAAAAGATACAAGACGACTTTTTTAAACACCGCAACGCAAAATTACGAAAAATCCAAATACCAGAAATCACTCATTTTTGTTGATTAAAATAACGACAATATAGTTGTAATAATAAGTTAATATAAAATCAAGCACAAATAATTTTAACTAAACTTAACACGTTTCTATTTAATTGCAGTCTGCATGCGAAGAAATGGGAGGATATTTGGCTGAGCCAGATTCAGAAAAAAATAACAATAAACTCGATGAAATATACGGACGATATGAAGACAAATATAAACGCAAGTTACAAGTTTTATATAGTAGTAGTATTTAGATATTATTTAAAAAATAATTCGTTTCAATTGTTATTGTCATAAAACAAACAGTAACGTTGATCTTAGGTAAGAAGGTATTAAGTTATAAAGGTTATGTTATATAAAATATTTTTCTTTCTACCATATTAAAAAAATTTTAAAAAAGCAGAAGGAAAAGTGATTTAAAAAACAATGCATATGCTTTGTTTTACCTTGCTTTTCGTGGGTAAGGTAGATAGGCACATAGTAAACAGCCACATCGTCAGGTAATTTTCTATTTTAAATGTAAAAAATAAATAGCGCATGAGTTTAAATATTGATATATTTCTCAAAAAAGAACAAGAAATGTTTTTTAAACATAATATCATCAAGTTTTGATAATATGAGTCTATTTTTATCTTTGTTTTAGAGATGTTACATCGGAATTAATTTTTATAGCTTGTGACAATTTTATATTATTATCTTCTTTTCTATTTATATCAACAATCTTCTATATGAGGTAAAATTAAAATATTTTGAATTTGTTTCAATAATGCATCAAACAATCAATACGTGTTAGAAGAAAATGTAATATCAATGTCTTTTCTGTATCATATCAGCATATATCGGTTTTCTTTTTTCATCTTTTTTATTTATATATTTTATATATATTTTTATATACATATTTATTTATTTATTTATTTGTTTATTTATTTATTTAATTATTCATTTAAAGCTTTTTTACTCCATGTTGAATTTGTAAGAAAATCTGGTTAAAACAAATCACATAAAATGCTAACAAAGTCAGTTAATATATTTTCAATAAAATGTATGATAGTATTATACATGTAACAAAATTCCTGTTTATTTTAATGTACATATTTCGAAAATCCATTCCTCATCATAGACATCTAGGGGCCAAAATGCTGATAGATAAAATATAATAGCTTTTACAAAACTAAAAGACCTTTGGTTCAATTCCTAACAAATAATCCTGTTGAATCAAGTGGTATATCTTTGAATTTAGAATAAGGTCATGTTTTTTATTTTTTGAATTATTTTTTGTGAGCAATAGAATCTATAAGATTTATATGATGAATCGCATTTAAAAAATCTTCACAGGATAAGACTTTTTTCTTATCGTTTCTTAGGAAACAATCTAGAATTAACATTTACAGTGTTATAATACCGTTACAACTTCATAAATATGGGAATCTTTTTCCGATATATATAAATATATTTCCATTTGTTTTCAATTTTTTAGATTTGAAAAAAATCGTTCTGCAATGATCAGTTTCATGAAAATGGAGACGGCGATTCCATAGAATTGAATTCCTTATCATAACCTACAACATGAATGTTCTTTATTTGTGGATGTAACTGCTTAACTTGGTGTTTATTAATTAACAATTAATTGTAATGTTGACTATTTATTAAAATCTTTTAAGGAAAATGCTAAGTTTTAAATAAAAAAAAAAATAAACTGAAAAAAAAACAAACACTTTTTGTACTTTTATAACATACAATTAGTATTAAAAGCCAGTTTTGATATACGAGCACAGGCTTGCATAAGTGCCTCATAAACTTTGCACTACAGTGAATGTGTTAAATAAATCACATTTTTCCTATAACGCGTTATGTATTTTGTATGATGCATATGTCTGCTTTTAACCAGCATGTACTCATGATGACTTGTAGGTGCTACCTAAACGAGACTTGTCAGCCTTTTATTCTAAAAAATAATAAGGTCAAAATAAATGTTAAAAAGTATAAGACAAGATTCATACCTTAGACCTGGACTCTGGTAATGTTCCAAATATGCTAGATATTTCCACTATTGGATTATTTTAATTGATTTTTTGCTGAATTTTCGTTCTGAATTCGTGCGAGAAATGTCGCGCTTTAAGCATTAAAATGTAGCTGTTTCCTTTTTTATCTACACCAATAAGGATGTTGGATAGAGCAAAATATTCTCACAACCTAACCAATAGTTTTTTCTTATATCGAATCAGTTTTGTGATTGCGGAGGAAGCTGGTATAACAGAAGAAAAGCATTTTACTTTGGCGAGTAAACTGACATTTTTTCTTATACAATTAGCTACACTAGAGAAACACGAATCTAAAACGAGGTCTGTCTTGATCTGAAATAGGCCTCTGGGGATTTATAAATTAACTAAAGAAAGTATTCATCAATATTTTAACGTTTCATTGGCAGATGTGCTATTTCTTTCAGAACTAATTGATTAGAATTAATTTTTATATTAGTTTCTGATTATTAATTAATAAAAATGTTAGAATTAAATGTTTCAATATTTATGGTGATATATTTATGTTCTATTGGCTTGTTTCCTTATTGGCATTGCCTTTGTTAAGATAATATTTTTTTCATATTTACATTTAAAAAAAGTTACAATAGATAGTATATTGGTATTTGTGATATCCACATTTAATCATTTAATGCTTTCAATTTTGAGGTAAAATACAAACAGTTAAAGAATAATGAATTAAAAAGGCAAGACCGTAAAAGTTGTAAACAAACATTAAAATACTGAACATTGATTGGATACAAGATAAAATGGTATTATAGTATGCAATGATGTTGATATAATTACAGAAAAAAATAAAATTTAAAGTTAAAAACTATGTAGTAAAGATTCTTTCAATTATTTTTTTTGAAAAAAGATTTGCCTCTAAAAAGGTTAAAGAGGAAGATTAAAGCAATTAGCAGTGATCTCAATATCAAGAACATGAAGTTAACAACAGAAATCAAATCAAAAACAAGACATAAAGACAATAAGAACGATAAGAGACAAGGCACACAATGAAATATTAAATTGATGACTTCCCATTTGTACGAGAAGGTAGATTATTTATAGTACTTTTAGAAGGACCCCAATAATCCAACTTATGTTACAACAAGTGGTCTTACAAATATTTCTATTAATATTTCATTAATAATTGTTTTTATACTTTTTTTTAAAAAAAAAATAAACAACAACATCAACAAACAAATATATCGTCTTACACATACTACAAACAAATGAATCCAATCAATGCCATAATAACAAAACAATACGCAACTGGGTAAAGTCACTAAATGGAATAAACTTACCGTTTTCCGTTTCATTGATTATAAATTAGTTTTTTGTTCGTTATATTAGACCTGAAATAAATACTTCATCAACTTACATTTACCAGTCTATTTAATCATCAACTTCTTTCTGTCCGTTTTATTGTAAAGGGGTTAACCGTAGTCAGGTTTGTTGGCTACGAACCGACCGGCACTAGTTTTATAAGTAAAAATCTTATTGTCTCTGGTTTTATAAGTACATATAATTAGCTTCTTCTCTTCGGTGTTTTTTTAAATAAAAAAATCATTGTGGTTCTTTAATTAATCATAAGCTTTTATTGTTGTTTCAAATTGTATTAAGCTTCTATTAAGTTTTTTTTAATTATCAGTTTTTTGTTACCATTGGCTTTTTTGTGTTAGTTATTAGCTGATCATTACACTTTATGGAGCAACTATCGTCCTGTTTGTGGTAAAGATTTAACCGCCGCTATTGTTCAAAATTATCACTTAGTCATAGGCACACTGATAACCGTGCTGTATAAGTCGCGCCCTTTCCGTCGTCTTTTTATTCATTTATAAACCATAGGCTTACTATCAAGTGAACAGCTATTTATACTCATAATCATTTATATCATTTCCTACAGATAACATTTAACTTCACTATATGCTTTGTCCTGTCGAATACTTGGCTTCCTTAGCTGTACTGAATACATATTTTATAAGTTTATAAGTTTCAAGTGTCCCACTTTTGATTCTTACATGTCTTCCTTGTCTTAATTATATCAGTGAAATCATAATAAAGCACATTATTGCGGACTAAATTTATCTTCCTTGTTTCAATTATATAACGTGTATCTTACATTATTTTGTTTAATTAGAGTTTTCATGTTGTGTTTGGATTTCAAAATGTTCGGTTGTTTATACTTGTTAGGATTTATGCTTTTCCAAATACATGTGTTACATTCACAATCACTTTTCAAGGAAGATGAAATTAGAGACAACATTAATACTAAAAGGTGTCCTGGCCCAAATGTCGATATATTTATGATGATGGACTTAAAGAAAGAAACTGATGCCTTAAAGAGAGATGTAGAACGACTTACGAATGAGGTGGAGTCTCTTAAAGATGAATTAAAAGGTAAGATGATTAGAATCTGAAAAACGGCAATTTACAAAGCAAATTGATTAATTTTTTCTCTTGAAAAGATTGTTGCAAAGCCCAGTTTAACGAAGTTATTTCTATTTTGAATCCTTGTCACATTTTGTTGCAGAATTGATCAAAATCTGTTCCTTTTCGTTTAAGATGCAAACCTGACAGAAGTTGAAAATGCCAAAAAGTTCATTTCTAAAGAGGGATGTATCATCTTTGCAAATTTTTGTTTTAAATTGAGCAATTACAAGGCGTCATGGATAGACGCCCAGGTGCGTTTAATTACGTTTATTATTGCATGGTAAATGTTATTTCATTCACAGCCATAAAAACTGGATAATTACTGAAAATGTTCTTGAAATAAGAAACTTAATATAAAAAATACACTTTATAACTTTAATAATTTATTTCCATCTCTTCTTTAATGATGGTTATCTATTTACTTAGCTGGATTTGGATTTATATTATTTTGAAACTTTAGATTCATTATTTTCAACTGTTTGGCTTATATATTTTTTTATGTATCAAACTTTTCAGTCTCAGTGTCACTGATGAGGAATTAATTTCCGAAATGTGCACATCTGGCACATTAAAACTTAACTGGTATGTGTATTATATATTTACTACCCCTGAGCGGTTACCGCTGCTGGTGGAGTAAAACTCCCCGAGGGTATCCATAACTCAGTAGGCAGTACTTTGTGCTGTCAGAAAATGTACCATTTAGCAAAATTTTTAGTAGTCTAAAATTTGAGATTTATTTAAAACTAAGGTTTGTTCCCCTCATGCAAAGCATTCCTTAGCTGGATTTGGATTTATATAATTTTGAAACTTTAGATTCATTATTTTCAACTGTTTCGCTTATATATTTTTTTATGTATCAAACTTTTCGGTCTTAGTGTCACTGATGAGGAATTAATTTCCGAAATGTGCATATCTGGCACATCAAAATTTAACTGGTATGTGTATTATATATTTGCTAACAACGCAATAGACAATCGGGATAAAGCAACATTATATGTTACAATTTTAACATTTCAACTATATTGTATTTTCAAGCAACACAAAAAGAGATAAAAAGATTAGCTTTGATTTATAAAACCGCAAAGCGAAATAAGGAAAAATCTAAATCCACAAATCACTTACCTTTTACTTAAGAAAATACAGCAAAATATTTGAAATAATAATTAGTAAATATAAAATCAACCACAATTATTTTTAATTTAATTTAATATTTTTCTGTTTCATTACAGTCTGAATGCAAAAAAACCGGGGGATATTTGGCAGAGCCAGATTCAACAGAAATTAACAATAAACTAGTTGAAATATACGAACAAGCAGACAAAGATAAATGCAAGTGACAGGATTTATATTTAGATATTTTGTAAAAAATTATTTATTTAAATACAAAATAATAATTATTATTTTCCAATAATTATTGGCACAAAACAAATAGTTACGTTGATCTTAGGAAACAAGGTATTTGTTTAACTGGTATTTTTTATTATATATATATAGCTTTTTATTATGTTATATAATTATTTTAATTTTTATTATTTTTATTTTTTTGTTCTTTTTTACGATTTTCGGCTACATGTTAATTTGTATGAAAATTTGGGAAATACAAATCACGTAAACGAAAAATGCAAATAAAATGAGTAAATACATCTTATATAAACAAAAGAAAATTCCGTTTGGTTCAATTCCTAACAAATGTTCCCGTTCAATCAAGTTGTATATCCTTTGAATTCAAAAGAAGGTCATGTTTTGTTATTTTTTAAAATTATATTGTGCAAGCATTGAAATCTGCTAAATTTAAAAGAGTTTCTAAAAAAATCTTCATATGATAAGAATTTTCTTCTGATAGTTTCTTAGCAAAACATCTCTACAAATTTATTAAAGATGGAGATAAATGTAGATCTATTTTTATTGATAAAACCATTCGTTTATTTTGAAATTAATTTTGTCAATAATTATTTTAAGATCGTTACTTTTGGCTTGGTGGATCAGATGTAGACGAAAAAAGCAAATGGATGTGGATGAATGGAGAAAAAAGATCATTCACTTATACAAACTGGGGTCCTGGACAACCAACCAACACCACTTATATGAACTGTCTCCTTTTTGATGGTGTTTCTTCATGGAAAAATGATATCTGCGACTTTCCTTTCTATTTTATGTGCCAAAAACAGTAAGTGATAATTTTTCTTATTGTTGAAAGGAAAGTAAATATCATTAAATAAACTCAATTTATATTTCACACGATTGCAAAATATTCTTATATGTTAAGAGCAATAAATATGCGTTTCGTTATTAATTCAATGGTTTACACACACACACACCACACAAACACACACACACACACACACACATATATATATATATATAAAGAGGCTGGCCTCCCTTTTTACTGAATCGCAATCAGTGTATAATTAGTCTAATTATGAATTCGGTCTTAGTGTCACTGATGAGGAATTAATTTCCTGAAATGTGCACATCCGGCACATCAAATTTAACTGCTATTTGTGTTATATATTTACTACCCTCTAAGCGGGTACCGCTGCTGGTGGAGTAAATCTCTCCGAGGGTATCCATAACTCAGTTGGCAGTACTTTGTGCTGTCAGAAAATGTACCATTTAGCAACATTTTCAGCTGTCTGAAATTTGAAATTTATTTAAAACTAAGGTCTGTTCCCTCATGCAAAGCATTCTTTAGCTGGATTTTGATTTATATAATTTTGGAACTTTTGATTCATTATTTTCAACTGTTTGACCTATATTTTTTATCTATCAAATTTTTTCGGTCTTAGTATCATTGATGAGGAAATGAATTTCCGAATTGTGCACATCTGGCACATAAAAATGTAACTGGTATTTGTGTTTTATATTTACTACCCTTGAGCGGGTACTGCTGCTGGTGGAGTAAAACTCCTCGAGGGTATCCATAACTCAGTAGGCAGTACTTTGTGCTGGATTTTGATTTATATAATTTTGGAACTATAGATTTATAATTTTCAACTGTTTGGCCAACGTTTTTAATCTATCAAACTTATTCGGTCTTAGTGTCACTGATGAGGAATGAATGCGAAATGTGCACTTGTTGCACATTGAAATGTAACTGGTATTTGTGTTATATATTTACGTTTTTCATTTGTTTTTAATTTTTAGACTTTCGATCTGAAAAAGAACGTTTTGGATTAATCAGTTTTATAAAAAGGATACAACAATTCCATAGAATCTTTTGATTGTGTCATGGTAACCTGCAACTTTGAAATGTTAAATTGTGGATGTTGCTAATTAAATTTGAGTCTTCAATCAACAATTAATTTTAATTCTCACCATATATTAATTCTTTTAAGGAAAATGCTGAGTGTACAATAAACTGCTGAAACCAAACGCGTTGTGTACTTTTTAAAAGATGATATAATCATTAAAGGTTACTCCTTAACACACGGAAATAGGCTTGTATCGGTGCATCATAAGCACTACAGGGAATATACCAGACAAAACACATATTTTCTATAACTGGTATGTATTATGTTTAATGTATATGTCTGCTTTGCACTAGCGTGTTCTAAGGACGACTTAGGTGCTAGTTTCACGATACTTTGTCAGCTCATTGTTTTGAAAATGATAAGCTCAGTAGAAATGTGAAAAAATATTGCGCTATGCTTCCAAAAAGATTCCTACCTCTAAACTGGTTTTTGACGTTGTATCAATAAGGTAGATTTTTTTCTCTATTGCATTACCTAAACTAAATTTTTTTTTCTATAAAAGTCTTGAACTTTGGCAAAATTTTGCTCTTCAACTATCAAATGAAGTTCTTTTTTATATTACCCAATGAGTGTTAAGTAAAGCAATATGATTTTACAACCCAGCCAATATTTTTACTTGCATCGAATCAGTTTTGTAATTGGTGGGGAAGTCAGGTTGACAGAAGAAAAGTATTTTCCTTCTTATTTTCCTATACAATTATCTGCAGTAGAGGAATTTGAATCTAAATCGAGGTTCGTCATGATCTGAAAAGACGCTTTGGGATCTTTTCAGTAATAGGTATCTTTATCTAAGTGTTATATCGGTTTGTTATATTAAAAATGTTAGTACTTCAAGTTCAATATCATTTATGATTAAATTCCTAGTCCTAATTGCTTATTTGCTTATTGGCATTGCATTTGTTAAAACAATATATTCATTTTTCATTCTAACATTAAAATAGAGAGTTACAATATTTGGTATCTTATTTTTTGTGATAACCATCATTTGATGGTTTCAATTTTAGTGTGAAAATTAATGCAGCTAAGATGCTACATAGATAAAAACCATAGCAACAAGAGATATTGCAAAAACAAGTTGTAGAATAATGAAATAGAAAAAGACACTACAAGTTTGGAACTCACATTAAAATACTTAACAATGAACAGATACAAGATAACATATATATATACAAATAATGGTAACGTTTAAGAACACTTGTAGTATTTGAACTTCCAAATTATCTGGAAATAAGTAAAACACTGTACAACTGTCTTTTTTACTTTGAAATGGAAAATAAAATTTAAAGCTTAAATATATAACAAATACCAGCTTTTTGATGTGCCAGATGTGCACATTTCGGAAAATCATTCCTCATCAGTGACACCAAGGGCCGAAAAAAATTGATAGATTGAAAAACATAAGCCAAACAGTTGAAAAGTAATGAATCTAAAGATCCTAAAATATGTGAATCCAAATCCAGCCAAGGAATGTTTTGCATGAGGGAACAGACCTTAGTTTTTAAATAAATTTCAAAAATTAAGACGACTTAAAATTTTGCTAGAGGTATATTTTCTGACAGCACAAAGTACTGCCTACTGAGTTATGGATACCCTTGGGAAGTTTTACTCCACCAGCAGCGGTACCCGCTCAGGGGTAGTAAATATATAACAAATACCAGCTAAATTAAGATGTGCCAAATGTGCATATTTCGGAAAATCATTCCTCATCAGTGACACTAAGGGCCAAAAAATTGGATAGATTGAAAAACCTACGCCAAACAGTTGAAAAGTTATGAATCTAAAGTTCCTAAAATATGTGAATCCAAATCCAGCTAAGGAATGTTTTGCATGAGGGAACAGACCTTTGTTTTTAAATAAATTTCAAAAATTAAGACGCCTGAAAATTTTGCTAAATGGTATATTTTCTGACAGCACAAAGTACTGCCTACTGAGTTATGGATACCCTCGGGGAGTTTTACTCCACCAGCAGCGGTACCCGCTCAGGGGTAGTAAATATATAACAAATGCCAGTTAAATTTTGATGTGCCAGATGTGCACATTTCGGAAATTCATTCCTCATCAGTGACACTAAGACCGAAAAGTTAGATAGATAAAAAACATAGGCTAAACAGTTGAAAATAATGAATCAAAAGTTCCAAAATTATATAAATCCAAATCCAGCTAAGGAATGCTTTGCATGAGGGAACAAACCTTAGTTTTAAGTAAATTTCAAATTTAAGAGGGCTAAAAATTTTGCTAAATGGTACATTTTCTGACAGCACAAAGTACTGCCTACTGAGTTATGGATACCCTCGGGGAGTTTTACTCCACCAGCAGCGGTACCCGCTCAGGGGTAGTAAATATATAACAAATGCCAGTTAAATTTTGATGTGCCAGATGTGCACATTTCGGAAATTCATTCCATATAATAATAGAAGATTTTTCTTTTGAAAGCATGCTTTTGACAATAACCAATGCTGCTTTGACTTCGAAACAAAACAAAAATATAACAGAAAAGGACAAGCAAGATAATGAACCTGTCTTGGTTTATTTCTAGATAGGAACAACTATCTAAAAAACCAAATACATGTGTACTTTTTTCATTTTTTGTTTGAGAGCGATTTTGAGAGAGACTGAAAAAGGATTGGTAGTAATTGAAGGGGGTCGTTAGTTAGCTAGCGATTCTGGGGGTAAATATCTTTTCTGACGCTTTTACTTCTTACTTTAATGACATGTTTTTTTTTTTATTTTATCTGATGCCCATCATCCATCAATCTTCACTTTTACAATCGGTGATGTCTGGCAAAGTCTTGGAATTATAAATCAATGATAACTTAAAACTATCTTGAAATTCAACCAATAGTATCTAATGACAAACTATAGTACAACGCATGCTTACTTAGTCTTGAATTTTACCACGAAATGTATCTGACCATATTTTGTACTTTTACATTTAGTAAATCCGTACTGCCGAGAGAGTCCAAAAACTCAAGTTAAATTTTAATAAAATGTTCAAATCAGCATTAATTTTTTTTTTAAAATATCGTAAAACAAATTGCCATACAGAGGTATCCTTACGTTTTCAAATGTAAGAAAAACTCTCTTTTTAGTCAGATTTTCATGTTTAGAGTGATCAGAAAAACTCTGTATCATTTACTTTTCAACGTCAAAGTTTATTTTTCGCCTTACAATGCTACACTTTCTTGTACAAATTTACCAGCGAGAAAATCGTGAACAGTTTTACCTTAACTGGTCTTTCTTTAAGAATCTTAATTATACAAAGTTGAAACCATGAAAACTTTTCATAAAAACTTATTTCTCCTAAATTAAGTTGTAGATATTTTTACTTACATTGAAAATCAAGGTTTTTTTAATGACGTTTGAAAACAACATTGAAGTAGGCTACGAGAAATTTATTACGTTGATAAAAGAAAATTGAAATTAGTCACTCATAGCACAACAAATACAAAGTAAAGAATGAAACGGAGGATCTCTATTTAATACCTATATTAATCAACAATATATCATTTAGGAAGTTACTCATTAAATATCTAAAAATAAATACCTGTTTAATTTTGATGTGCCATATACATGCAGTTTGGAAAGTTATTCCTCACCAGTGACATTAGAACCCAAAAAGGATGATTGTTAAAAAACTATAAGCCAAACATTTGAAAATTAATGAATCTGAAGTTCCAAAATTATTTTAATCCAATTTAATCAAATATGCATGTAATTGTTTGGTGAACGAATCTCTTCTACGATTTAGGCTTATTTTGAATATTTTAACCCTTATTATAATTTACTAAGATTTAGAATTACTTTGGACAGTTAAATTATTTAATTATTTATTTAGATGACTTCCTAGTTTTTGACAAACTTAAGTTGTTAACCCAGAAAAGTTTGAGAGAAATAGTGACAAAAGGGGAAATTTTTCAAGTATTAGATACAGCTAGTTTTGAGTGATTTGAACTCTGTGTCAAAAAATGTTAAAAAACACTTTTAAAAACACTTGTTCTTTTTTTGAAAATTTTAATACGATGTCAGATACACATCATTTAAAAGCACAATTTTAAACGTTCATAGTTCAAGGGCATATGGTTATACCATGTACTATTTTTAATACTTGGGAAAATATTAAATATGGTTGATTTAATTTTTTCCTCATAGAATTTAATTTCACAATATATTTGATGTGTTTTGGAGAAGACTTCCAACATAAATTACATATGTACTTCTTTTTTGGAACAATTGTGCAATTGTTAAGACTTGATGATAATTTTTGATATTTTGTTACTTCCTTGACTGATGTATACTTTATTGAAATTAACAAAATCTGATAAGTTCTCATTAATATTATTGTGCAAAATGTTTGTACAACATTTTTTTATATTTTTATAATTTGGTCATTCAATATACATACAAATATAATAATACATAATACAATTTTATATACGAATCAAAAGTTATAAATATACAATAAAGTGTATCCCTTATATTTTTACCAGTATATATTGAATGTTTTATGTTTGTACAACATAGCAAAGCACCTGATGTCAATAATGATTTCAAACATTTAAAATTATTAAAATGTTTTTAAAAAACGCTGTATAATTTTTAAATATTCAATAATTACAAACTTTACGTTGTTACACGGTTATTTCCCAATAACAACGTTTTTACTAGAACTATTTTTATAAATTGTTAATAAATTGCAATTTCTTCTAGATCGGCAAAATATTTCACCTAGAAATATTAAAACATCCCGATATTGTCATGCAAAAAATATATATAGAACATTTTAATTGTAGTCAGGTGTCTACTGCACATTGTCTGAGAGCCACAAACATATCTATGCTGGGTGATTCTGAATTTCTGTCTCGCCACATCATGCTCATGTCAGACCACAGAAGCGAAGCCTTAGTTCGCAGCTACAGTAGGGACAGTTCTGCAACATAAGAGAAACTGATGTGTCACTTAATCTAATAAAAAATTGTGCAGTCATGCGTCCGTGTAGCTCAGGTAGTTGATCCATGATATAAGGTCGTGGTATTCCATTTACTAAGAATACCATCCTGGGGGAAGCATTGTACTCATTCATTAAAACCGGGGTAACAAACGTAATTAAAAACATAACCTTAACAACAGGCAACTAACTAGAACCAAAACACAAATACAAAAGGATCCAAACAAAACTAGACAAAAACAAATTAAAAAAATAACTTTCAATTTAAGGGTTAAATATGCATTTTCTACATAAATACTAACATTACATTAGATATCTAAATTTTAATTGGCAAAACAAAATTTTTGTTTCAGTATACTGTAACGTTTATTTTCAATGTTTTGAATTATCATTTAATCATTAATGATTTATTTTGTTTCAAGTTTGCAGTCGCTCATTCAAATATAAATTTATTTTGTTTTTAATTTAGTCACAAGTGACTGTCGCCGTTTTGATTTCATAAACAAAAAAGTTTTATTTTATTTAATGAGACTAACTTTTTTGTCATAAGCATATATAAGTCACATGCTTACATTTTTATTTCTTTATTTGGTCGTTGTGTCATAAGCTCACCCTCACATGAATAGACGAACATACTAAAGTTATTTTCGTTATTAGATGCGTGCAAAGATACGAAATAAATGTCATTTCTTTTATATAACATTTAATTTACCATATGTTGTATTCTATCGAGTCCGTTGCCGCATAGGCTGTCCTAAAACATATATAAGTTATAAAGATCCCTCTTGTAAATCTCAAAAGATTTCCGTTAATTAATTAAAAAAATAAAGATATACAGTCAAAGCCAAACTTCGATTATTCGAAGTTGAAGGGTCTTCATTTTAGGTTCGAATAATCGGGGGGGGGGATAATAATCGAATAAGTTAATTTGAAACTTCAAACCTCGATCCACCGTACGTTATCTTAAGATACAACAGTATTCTATTGCACATTGAAAGTGTTTTATCGGTGTCAGTTTATAATGAATAATGTCATGAGCTATCATGATTAATTCCATAAAATCAGAAATATTAATTTTATTTCAATCAAATTAAAATTTAATACCATCTGGTACAAAACCAAACACGCGTGGTAATACATAACACAGTATGAACAGCCTTTCAGAGAAAGTACACCATGCTTTTTATGTACGCAATACACGTTTTTATGATTTTACAGATTTTTAAACGAAACGAAACGGAACAGGTTTATAAAATTTCTAGAATTGAAATGTGAATAAGGCGGAAAACTGTCTCTGTCAACTTTGTTTTACAAAATAATGATTTTTTTAAATTCTCCGACTAGACTATATAAAATATCAAATTAATATTCAGATGCCGTTTTTTTAGAAAAAAAAAATTATCATGGTAACCGTGGTCAACAGAATTCTTTTATCGTTTCCCTGAGTATCGCTACACACGTGCAGCTCATTTTCTATTAACTGGGATTATAATTACTGTTTGATTGAATAATAACGATTAATTTTTGCGATTGATGATCAACATGGCTTACGATGAACAATACATGGCGTACGCATGTCTACAAAATGACCGTCAGTTACGCTTAGGTAACATAAACGGGTAAAGGTGAAACCATACTTGTTTGTATTAAATTGTACAAGTGAGAGTTGTTTCGTTTTAGAAATGAATAAAAATGTCAACTTCGAATCTTTTGGGGTATATTTCCACTGAAAAGTCTAACTAAGGACTCAAATTAGGTTCGAATAATCGCGGGTATTCGAATTACGAAGTTCGAAAAAGCGAAGTCTTTTAATAAGAAGTTATAGTGCAGGGCGGTCGAGACCTACGGAGAACTTCTAATAACCTAAGGTATTCGAAAAGTAGAAGTTCGAATAACCGAAGTTTGACTGTGATAAACTACATAATTGGGGAAAAAACAATCTTCCTTGTGTCAATTATTTTTCTAAAATTTATGTTTTGTGTTTAAAACAAGTTTTCATTTTGTGCTCAGATTCAAAAATGTTCAGCTGTTGGTACTAGTAAGGTCTTTTGTTTCTTCAAATAGAAGTGTTACATTCGCAATCGATATTTACCGAAGATGAAATTGAAGAAAGAAATAACAAGAAAAGGTGCCCTGTTCCAAACGCCGATATATTTATGATGTTGAAACTTAAGAACGAAACTGATGTATGGAAGAGAGATGTTGACAGGCTTACGGATGGTCCAAAAGTCGATATATCTATGATGATGAACTAAAGAACGAAACTGATGAATTAAAGAGAGATGTTTACAGGCTTACGGATGGTCAAAAAGTCGATATATCTATGATGATGAAACTAAATAACGAAACTGATGAATTAAAGAGAGATGTTAAAATGCTTACGGATGGTCAAAAAGTCGATATACATAAAAGTATTTACGACGATGATTATTTCAATATATAACAGACTAGACAACAGTCGAAGTTAATAAAGGAAAATACAATATTTCAAAAGACGATTGCTTTACAAGTATTAAACGGATACATCAAAATAAAACCAAATCGTCAAATATCGCTTCGCGAAAAATACCAAAACAAAAACATACCAGTCCAACTAAACAAATAAAAAAGAATGAAAAAAAAAATAATTTAATGTATATGTTTTTGCAGTCTGCATGCAAAATGCTCTGGGCATATTTGGCAGAGCCAGATTCAGTAGAAATTAACATTCATCTCGGTAATATACTGGCTGCACAAAATGGCAAGTTAATCATTTTTTATTTAAATCCAAATAAATAATGAGTTTTGTCCGTTTCTAAATTTACTGACACAACAACAGCGTTTATTTCTGTAGTTAGTTAAAATTTAAATCCGATGATATATCTTTTGTAAGTCTTACATAAATGTCATGTATCAACGTTTTTTACAATTTTTGCTGCACCAAACTAATCTTATTAAAATATTCCTTTTTGTGTTTACTTGTATTAAAAAATTACTTCATGAGGATGCAATGTTCGTACTGCAACAATATGAAGTGAATTTCAAAGGTTTAAGCAAATATAGTCATTTGCCTCGGTGGAACACGTATAAAAGAAGGCAATTGGGAATGGATGAATGGGGAAAAAAGACTATTTACATACTCGAACTGGGGTCCTAATGAACACTCAAACTTCTACAGTTTGAACTGTCTCATTAGCAAATATGATAGAATAATGTATTGGGAGAACGAATAATGCAGTTTTAGTAATTGAAAAATTAAATTTCGCTTTAAAAAAAGCGTAAGTTTACAAAATAGTAATAAGATCAAAATGTTACAAATGGATACTAGTATTAGAAAAATATCAATATATAATGATTGTCAAATGATAATTTTAGAATGGTAAAAATGGTTGTGTCAAAATAACCGAAAACAAATAACGAAAAAGTCTGCCTTTGTACTGAAACTTGACCTACTACTAGAATGGTATCAAGTAAAGTTTTTAATGAATTTGTAAGTACTCCAAGTACTAAATGTGTAATGGAAACTTTTTAAATCAAACACCTGATAATTTAAATATAAGTTATGTCTGTCTTATCTTTCTTATATATGAACCAAAATTCCGGAATGAGAATGTAAATAATATTTCCATTCCCTTTTATAATTTTAAAATTTTTCTTTATTTTATTTTTTATAAATGTGCACATTTCGGAAATTCATTTCTCATCAGTGACACTAAGACCGAAAAGTTTGATACATAAAAAATATAAGCCAAACAGTTCAAAAACTATATCCAAAGGTATATATATATATTTTTTTTAATTTTCAATATCTCACAGACTGAACACTTAAGATTTTACATGGATTTTAATTTAATACAATTTCCCCCATTTTCATTGATAATAAAATCAAGTTTCACGAATCAACGTAAAGCAATCCATTTTTTATTAATACCTGTATATTACCAGCATTTATTCTACGTACAATTTATGAATTAAAATTTATTTTAAAGGTGAACCTGAACAATTAAAAATTTATATTCGAGTAAAATCCAGGGGGCAGGTTTATGAAACTATCCTAAGACATGTTATAAGATATGTCCTAGGACATATCTAACGACCAACATAAGACAATCTTATGACATGTCATATCTTGTAAATCAAAAGTATCCTAAGTTTATCTCAGTAAGGACATCATTACGATATCTTAATATCATCTTAACTTTTAAATATAAAATAGCTACAAATATTTTTCTCAGCTAAAGAGAATTTAAAAAAAATTAAATTAAATAAGAAAATTTAATAAAATTTAATTTAATTATAGAAAAAATAATATGTATCAAAAATTATATATATATATATATATATATATATATATATATATATATATATATATATATATATATATATATATATATATATTCTCTCAGAATTTGTATTATTTCATTTATTTATTTATTTTCAACTTTTAAATTCGTTTTGTGTTACATATTTTTAAAACTAGATTTGACCAATCCCGGGTTAAAAGGTAAAATTATGTTTTGAACACTCAGTAGTATGTAAAAGCTCGCGTGAATTTCACGGTTTGAAAATGAGTAGGAAAAGAAATCCAAATTTTTCAGAGACTGAAATTCAAATTTTAGTTGCTGAAGTTGAAAGAATAAGGAGTGTAAAAAAAATTGCAAGAAATGGACCTCTTATGCGAGCACAACAAAGAAGAAAGTTTCGTTAAATAGACCGGAGGCACGAAGGACGGATGGTGGTCCATCTCCAATACAAATTTCTTCATTGGAGAATAAAGTTGTGGGTATCATGGGCGATAATGTTATTAAAGGTGTAAAAGGCGAAACAGATACCGCAGTTGATGAGGAAGATGATACTGGCATGTACTTCTTTTGAATTTTTATAAAATAATACAATTCAAAAGTAGCACATGACAAAACGATGGCTAAATCTACAAATCAAACCTCATCATCCCTAAATAGTAAGTGTGCTAATTGCATTACCTGAATATACTCATGTCCGTCATGTGCATTATTTTTAATTCTGCATGTTTTAAATTATTTGAAACAAGAGACACGATTACACAAATATGAACCAAAGTGAAACAAAGAGACACAAACAACTTAAAAAGTAAAAATAACAGTAGATGTAGCTTAAATATTATTTCGAAATTTAAATTAATTAAATTGCTTAAAGGGAATCCACCATTTTAAAAATGCACGAAGACCAATGACGTGTGTATGTACTCTTTATGTAGTTTTTAAATCCTGTCTAGTTTTCAAAGTATTTCATTGTCCCTTGATCATTACATAAACCTTAAGGTTTGTTTTATTGTCGAGATTTAATGGAATTCTGATAATATGATACGTAATATGCATATCTAAAAATATGCATAAAATGCAAAATTTAAATGTACATGAACTCAACTTATAAAGTATATATGACAAATTAAACGTTACAAAAAATGAATTAAATTGATGCATTTAATTATTACAAATTTGAAAATGAGCTATGTCAAAAAATATGTTACAATTATCTTAAGATTGTCTTTAGACACCTAACTCGCTGTCGTAAATTTAGGATAGATTTTAAGACATGTCGCAAATTAAGACACCGTTGTAAACATGACTTAAGACTAAGATATGTCATAAGACCATCATAAGATATATCTTAGTCCTAGGACACTTTCATTAACATGCCCCCAGTCATTTAACATTTTATTAGATTTTATGGAACAAAAGCTTTTAAAAGCTGAATCGCTACAATTAAATGTTTTAAGTAAAATACAGTATTTAAGTTTTTGAGAAAATTCATATATTTTGGTTTTTTTATATAGATAGTGAGAATATGCTGTATTATAAACTCGAACTATTAAAATATAAACATGTTGAAACTTAACTGTTTATTTTTCTCTATTATTTATTTTTTTATTATTATTTTTTTTTTTTTTGAAAAATCACATGAAATAACTTAACATCAAAATCGCGTATAATATAAAAGGTGTATATGAAACGTTATTTTCATTTTCCGATTTAAAGAAAAAGTATAAAATGTTGGGGGTTAAAATTCGGATATATATCTGTCTTTGTAACCTTTTCTTTATTATGATTTTTGAGACACTTCTTTAGATTGCCATCAATAAAAGTATGTTACAATGCTCTGAATGTTGTCAAAACGATATTACATCTATAAGCAAGGAAATTTTTTTTTGAGTCATATATAGTTTAAATATCTTTCAAGACCTGACTGGCTTTTTACTTACTAAAACTTTTTAAACTTTTTTGTTCTTTTTAGGTTGGAAAATTGAAAACGGTCGTTCCTGGATATATATGTTTTATAAAATAGAAGACTTAACAATTTTATAGAAGCTTTTGATTTTATATTAAGTAAAATGTTTTAAAGCGTACATTTTAATGGTCATTTCTGCTTAATGTTCTTTCGTAATTATCGTTTATGGTCGATTTCTTTTACATTTGTTATACCCAAATATATGTTTTTAGCATTTTTTTCATTTTTAACATTAAAATAGAAAGTTAACAAGAGCACCGCCGAGCGTAGCATTATACGCCCGTGTTATATTGATCGAGTAGTACTATTTACTAGTGTGGCGACACCTTTAGGGGTTTCGCGGGAAAGAATGGAACAATCTAGAGGATTTCTATCAGTAGAGCTCATCCACAGAACTTGCCACTCAAAAGTTTGACACAGACCTAACGGATAAGTGCCAAACCTACCAATAATTTGGTAAAGAATTGGTTACTTTAATATGGGTACGAATTCAAAACGGTACGTTAAATTGTTTTTGGATGATAGCGCCGACTTTAAACTGTTATTGTGGATTTTATGTAAAAGATAGAAAAAATATAAAAATACCGTCTTTTCCGTCAGATCTTAAACATTTTTCGGTCAATGGACGACTTTTTCGTACAATGAACTGTTATTGAACAGGAGTGCGTTAAACGTAATTGTTTTTTGGAAAAATTCATTTTTTGCATGCTTGACCCCAAAATTAAGTATGATACTGATTTTTCCCAAAAATTTCACCAAGTTAGATAGCTAGATCGCATTAGACTCCATAACCTCAGAAATTTTTAGCAAAATCTATCGAGGAGTTTTCAAGGTCCCCAAGATGCAAATATATGCTGCTAAAAAGGAGAAGGTTGTCGCGTTTATCATTTCACATCCAGAGGATGTTCCGAATGAATTCGTCACTAATCCTCTAGATTGTTCCATTCTTTACTGAGAAGTACAAGTACAACTAAGGATATATGTATGTAAAAATATATTGCTAAATGGATAGTGGTAGACTGCTATATAATTCATATTCATTTCCAGGAAGGAAGAAGTTTAAAATATAATGTTAGGTCATGGCAGTGTTTTCATGTGTTAAGCATTGCATGCAGGAAGATTTTAGGAAACAAATACATTTTTTGTCTGAAATGTTTTGAGAACCTTTTTTTTAACCAGCCTGAAATAATTTATATCTATAAAGCTTAATTATAATTTGAACTGTTGTCGTGATCTGTGCAGTATGATAAAAAGGTGTTTTAAGTTTAAAAAGGGGCATAACTCCTCCAAAAATAATCTGAAAAAGTTGTAATTCGAACTTGCACCAGATAATAACATCGTAAATGTGTATACCAAATTTCATTTGAATCCATAAATAGTTGTAGGCTCTGATGATCGGAAACCACATGGTCATACATACAAAAATTTCTAAGTTAAAAAAGGGGCATAACTCCTCCAAAAATAATCCGAAAAAGTTGTAATTCGAACTTGCACAAGGTATTACCATGGTAAAGCTGTATACCAAATTTCATTTGAATCCATAAATGTTTGTGGTCTCTATTGAACGGAATACAAATTGTTAACAGACGCCCGCCCGGACGCCTGCCCGCCCGCCAGCCCGCCTGGACGGACAGCACCGTAACATAATACGTCCCGTCATATGACGGGTGTATAAAAAAATGACTTTTGTATCTTTGATCTCTATAAAGTAACGTCTCATTTTCAGTTTTATAGTGAATTAAAGATACAGCTCAAAAACTTAGGTTTTTACAAAAAACATAGAAACAAGATACATTACATAAAAAAGTGTGAAAAAGAGAAATATCAAAGCAAACAAACTGGTCCATGTCCAAATCATAATCACTAAAGCAAAGTAACAACTTTGAAAATTGGCTGGTTCAGTTCAACCAGGGAACAGAACCCGGGTGATTTGGAAGGGTAAGCACCCCCTGTCTAGCTGGCTCACATTCACACCGTGCAATAACAATTTGAGAATAAAAAGCGTGGAGCTCTGCGACGTCAAGAATCTTCTGAATAAGTTTAGGGATAGCGACTTAATACTTATGAACCATATTGTGATGACGGCAATAAATCTTTTTGAGGGCTTTGATGAGCCTAGGCTTGCAACATTTCTGGGTCAAAAATAAATTTTAAGCAGTTCGCTTTGTTGTCGAAAGTTCCCGTAATGGAAACAAGCTCTACATTACTGTATTAACTGTAAAACGAATAACCCATAGAAAGGAGAAAAAGAAATATTGCTGTAAAGAAACTGAAAGATGACATTTGAAGTCATTACGGTCATAAAGCTTCAAAAGTATCCTTTCGTAATCGACATAATTGAGGTATATATGCAAATATCAGGTAGAATGTGAAGATTCAGTTGTATCTTTCAGCTCACTAGGATAAATAGCCTTCACATATTCTCAAAAATTTGGGATTATTCAGAGATAGAATGTCATTTGTATATCTGTATGTAGAGTTAAATAAATTAGCTAGTCTTCTTTTCAAATTTAACAAGGTTCTAGATAAATTATTCTTCATAAGAACAGAGAAAGAAATCAGCAGGTAATCGTACACTTTTTGTGCCTATTGGTATATCAAATGTTTGTTGAAATATTATATTGTCAAACACAAAAGATATGTTTTCTATCAAAAACTAAAATTTTGTTGATGGTATCTTCAGCATAGTTTTGTTTGCAGTCAGTATGGTGCTTGACAAAATAACCCGAACTACTGTTATATCTTGGCATACTGAAAAAGAATGATGTGAATAATTTGTTTAAAGCTGCATAAAGTTTTCATATGCTTTCTCTTCATTTAGAAAGAGTGATAGTAAAAAATGAATCGTGTGATCACAGTAACAACAATTTATATTGATAAAAAATATTTTAATTTTTTTTCAATAATGGGAAAATTTAATGCAGATTTAAGACACTAACCCTTAATCTGATAAAAGTTCTTGTTTGCATGAGATGTGAGTATTATGATCTTGTACCAGAATGCACTCAGGGTCCCTTTTTAAGTGCTAAGGTCACTAAGTCAGTATGTTGGAGACAGGCATACCACTACCAGAGTCACAATATCCTGGCAACAGATACTAGTTGATACTCTGCCCTTCTAATGTAGAGAGCAAGGAGAGTTTGCAGTTTCCTTAAGTGAAAAAAATTCTTCATTGGGGTTTAAAACATTATTATTCCACTCTGTTTTTTTCATAAAAAACACATCATAAAATAAAACCCAAAATAAAACAAAATACAAAATTAAAATTTGCACTTTTATATTTGTTTATTAGACAGTGACACATTTATAACAATCAGATCGAGGTTTTAAAATCCCAAATAAGCTGATTAAAGGATTGCTTGACATATATAATTAATAATTACACAGCTAGTTCAAAATACGTTTTTATAAAGCATAATGGTTACTAGAACATTACTCTTTATTACCCACCAAAAGATTTATATACCCCAAAGCGATTACGAAACAGGACAAAACCACACTTTATACTGCTATGACTATGATTTATGAAAATTTACAATCAGTTTATTTTTTTTTAGGAAATTTTTTTTAAAAAATATTGTTTTTGTTGCATCATGCTTTAAACTACACTGTGGTCATTATTTTCTTCTTTATAATTATATAATGCATCAAATACACTTAAGTTTATATAATTCATATATAAATGAATGAATAAATAAATAAAAAGTCGAGATATGTCTATGGGAACAGCATATTGCACCCTAGTAAAGGGATAGCAAAAAAAATGACCACTAAAGTCAACAACAGACATAAGAGGTTGCAAAGAAATAAAGATGGGGGAAAATGGGCGACAAAATAGCTTAAGAAAATCCCCTGACTTTTTTCTATGCCAGTTACTTGAAATTATAAGTCAAATGTATAGATTCAACAAAGAGAAGGGATTTTCTTCACTAAGCATAATATATCTTTTATAGAAAGCAAGGGCATCAACTCTATAGGTGTTCTCTAAATAATTTGCACTGTATTTACACTTTGATGCTAAGTGATAAATTATCCTTCTTAAAAATGAATCAATGATTCACCAATATACCATGTGATACCAATACCACAGTGTGCTTTTAAAGTTGATGTTTTCCAACAACAAAGATTTTATTCTTGGAATTTACAATGCAAGAGTTTTCCAAAATGTTCCATACAATTATATTTATTAATATGGTATACCAGTACTAGTCTTTAAATTTCAAACAGATAATTCAAATTTTGGCATATTTGGTCTTGATAATTTTACCTTGTTTAAAATTTTGACATGATAAATCTAAATTAGATTTTTATCTGACAATATTTTTTACAACTTAGAATTTTTTTAATTTCAAACCTGAAAACTATGAATCTTCCCCAAAAAATTTATTCATCAATAGGTTGGATAATATATCACTTTTAATAATAAACCTCTGCATACATAATAGGATATTTATATATATATATTTTGTTTTTCTTTTACTACGAAAGATGTATTTACAAATTACTTCACACAAGATAAAATATCTGCCTTTTTTCTATTTATTACACGAAAAAAGACTTAAGATATACTGGTCGAAAAATACTGCACCAAAGTGTTTGCAAAATGAAAGGTGCGGTAGGCATACTTGGGTATAACTAAAGTCCTTGATTTATTTTTGATCCAATAGATAAGAACAAAATGTTTTCAAAATTCAAAAAAAAAAAAATTTAAGTGTTGAGCATTAAAGGTATTGCCTCGATTGTTGAAACATTACCGTGAAGATTTAAAAAGTTTAACAGCATTATTCACACAGTCAGGAGATGACAGAAGGGTATTTTGAACATGCATATTATATTGGAAAGATAAATTTTAGCTTGTAATAAAATATGATCTAGACTAATTTGATCTTTAATTTCTGTTTGCAATCAATCACACAAGAACAACATTTAATATATTTTTTGGTTATACTTACACTAAACAAAATAACTAACAAGATTTGCACACAAGCACAACAATTATAGTAATTATATATATATAATGTCATTTCTCTTGAACTGCATAATTGATTAAATGCAAAAAACCTCATAGCTCAAACACTTATCAATCCCCTTTAATCACTATTTAATTTTTACAGGTAGATCAACTTCTTGAAAATGTATCACTCACATCCAATCAAATCAATGCTTTAATAATCTGCAAACTTTGCCAAAAGCAATGTTCTGAGTGGATGATTGGAAAAGATAATCTGAAAGGTCAAAGGTTAAATGAAGCTCTTCTGTAAATAAAAACAATAGTGTATACAAAATCAATCATACAATGTGTCATTTAAAAGCAAAATATATTTAGTGAAGTTAAGATTTTATTTGTTTGAGATTTACCAGTTTATATCTTCTATTTCTTCAGCCTTACAAACAGATATACTAATACAATTGCATGAAAAACTTTAATGAGTTATCTCCCTTTTTAAGGGAAAACCAAAGTTGCTTTAATTAATAATTTCATTAGATAAAAACACTTATTTCTTTTCAGACCTATTCTCTTGCTTACCATCATCTCTTAAATAAAAGGGAGATAATTCTTTAAAGTTTCACATAAATCAGATTCAGAAAATGAGTAAATAATTTCATGCAGATTAACATACCCCGTCTGTACCATCATTTAGATATAAATATACCATGCCAAAATCTTTCCAAAAAAAGGTTCAAAGACTTCCCCTATACCCACAAAAGAAACAAAACTGGCACTAGTTAAAAAAATAAATTATATCACTTTATTTATTAAAAAAATGCAACTTCCATTTAAAAATTTAGAAAATAGTCTACAATTACTTTCAATCCATGAAAAGGACAGGGCATCAGTAAGCAGGTGTTTTTAAAAAATAAATTAATTTTGAAAATGTCAACAAAAAATTTTAAAGACAAAATGTCTTAAAATATTACAATTATTTTTTCTATAAAAACAGAATTAACATTCGTACACACGTGGACACAAATACGATGATGGAAATTAAATTTCCAAATGACATGACTCTTCAAAAATATATGACAAATGGTATAAATATCACAGGTACCTTGAACATGGGCAGTTAATATGGCATGAAATATCTCTACTCTCCCTGAGATCCGAGTGTGTGTGTGTGTGTGTTTGTGCATTATTTAAGGGGGTAAAGATTTTACCATGCTAGCTAGCTATAAATAGAAACTTTTTTTTCAACTTTCTAGATGCAATCAAAAATGCAATCAGTTTGTCACTGATGAGGAATGAATTTCCGAAATGGGCACATCTGGCACATCAAAATTGTCTCTTCATTTTTCACAAACCTTATCATAATGGCATAGTATTAAACAAACTAAGAATAATAATTCAAATTTATTTTTTTAATTTTTGGCATGCTTTAATTATTTGATAAAATTTACAAACAAAGAAACTGTAATATATCAAGGCACTCATTTACCCAAAAATATACTAAAATAATGATTATGTAATGTTCTTCAGCAATGATCTTAGCCAAAAATACAACAACTTTCCAAATGGAACAACCCATACAATAATTGGACTGTGCCATATGAAAAATCAGTGGAATATAGAGAGCATGTTTCAATTATTTACCCCCTAAAATAATAAAAACTATTTCATAAATAAAAACAAAAAGAAACAATGAACGTTCTACAATAAATTAAAAATTCATGATATTGCAAACTCAACAAAATTTACAAACAGCAGCAATAAATGACAAAATAATCATAATAATTGAGCCAAACTTCTAACACATGATGGCAAGGTCAAAATGAGAAGTAAAATAATATGATGACACGTCGGATAAAGGGACATAACTCTTCTGCTTAAAAATGTTCTGCAACAGGCAACACAACAAAGTATGCAAGAATTGGAATGACCTAGATCTATACATTTATTACAATATCATCTAGTCCTGGATTGTGTTAGGGGATGTTCAATATCCTAGATGTTACCATAGCAACAATATACAAGGGTTTTTTTTTGTGGATTGAATTTCTTCAGAAATCAAACTGTCATACAGCCATTACAATCATTTGTTTTGATATGACAGTCAGATTTCTGTTTCATACCAGTTTCAATTTGTTTGTTGAATTGTTAGATGACATCAGACCAGATGAATTTCAGTAATCAATGACGACTACAATATCTCTGACACAATACTGATGTGTTGGAAGTAACTGTGTCAAATAAATTATTAACATTACTCTCGTAGAATGTCAAAACATACTATCTTTACATCTAGATTATCAAACATAACCCTGAAATGAGTATCAATATAAGGTATTTATAACATTTTAACCTAAAACAGTCTAACTTTCATAATCAAATCATTAAAAAAAAAAAAAAAAAACAAAGATTTTGATACAAGGCATTGGACAAATAGCATCACAGGTCAAATAAATAAAGACATATTATTATGAACAATTTTATACCTACCCCTTCTTCCTTATAATACATTGTAATATGCTAATTAAATATCATAAAATCCATTCCCAAAGTTTATATAAATTTGTAGATATCCAAGAATTCTGGGATTGCCACATAGTGTGTGTGTGTGTGTGTAACAAGACAAATATGGAAACAAGCATTGCTGCCTGCCACACTCAAGTTTAAACAATATCGTATTTATTGAAATATATAACAAAGTGGTAAATATGACATTCATGGCAGGAAAGCTCGTCTCAGAAACATTACCTGGAAAAATAGACCATTTTGTATTATAATGCAAAAAAAAAAAAAAAAAAAAAAAAATGTTTTTTATTTCAATAAGTGGTGCTTACCATTCACTTATATTGATATAATATCAGCTACAGGCGCCATGTAAACACAAGGTCTCCATTTTTTTCCTATGTGCATTTTTTCTATTTTTCCAGGAAGGAATAAAAGATGCGATTCCATTGTCAGCAACATTATATTTTTATACTAGTGGGACAACAAAAATTCTGGTTTACATCATTATGACACTTTAGACGTTAAAGTGACAACCTAACAACAATAGAAAAAATAGTAACCTATTTAGCATCAAATATGACCTGGCAAAATGACCTTTGACCCCTAACAGTAGGGAAAGTTAAGTAGAGAAGTGTTTGCTTCACTCAATTTATCTCTCCATTCATCACAATGGACTTGCCTTCATTAGTATTTAAAACAACAGGTCAAAAAGTCACACCATTACTTATAAATAGATAACTTTTAATTTAAAAGATAAACAGAATTCCTGCTAATATTATCAACTACATGTCAAAAAACTTGCTTAAGTCACCAATACTTATTAGATAAATTTTAATCAGATGAAGAAAATCCTGATAGCTCTTCCCACGCCCAAATTCTTAATAAAAGCATATATGTTCCTTGATTAAATAATTTTTATTATTTTTTTATTATCACTTTGGTATTTTGAGATATTTTAATTAAAAAGAATTCCAGTACAATTGATTTCTAAAATGTAAAAATGTAACACATCGAAGTTTTATGTTTATTTTATATATTATATAGAAAATTAAAATACCCTGAAATTCCTTAAACCCTTAAATACCTGTTTCTCTTAATGGTATGTTCTACATATGAGAATGGGGTATACCAAGTGATGATCAAAGGTAAAAATCTTTAATTTCCATTTCCATTTTCATACAAATAACATTCCTATAAATATCAACATTACCAAAAGGGTTGTAAATTTCATATTTTTATCATTTCACAGAAGAAATCAGTGTTGGTCCAAAGTCAATTTTCAAAACTGGTTATGAAAAAAAAAACCAAGTGCATTGTTACAAAATATATACATAGCCATTAATTTCCAATATTGCAGATTTACTATGTATTACCGGAGTGTGTGTGTATGTGTGCACACGTGAAAGACATATCAGATCCTGTAAAACTATAAATAATAATAATAATAATAATAATTATGATAATAACAGGCTAGCTATTCAAATTGAAACCTCATCATTAACAAACTTCACAGCTGAACAAAAGCAACTGTGACCCAAAGAAAATTATTTGAAGCCATTTTGTTTCAGGACTGATCCTGTGGAACTGTTGACTGCTATTATGTTTCCCTGGATAATTCTGTACTTGTAACAATCCTGCAAATTTATCAACAGTTTTAATGTTCACATTTGACTCAATTCACATCAAATTATCCAGAGAAAAAACTGTTTACTAGTGAAAATATTCAACCACTTTCAACAAAAATCAACCATTCCACAAAAGCAATCTCAAAACAAAAGGCTGTAAAATATTTTCTTTCCACAAAATCAATATTCAGAATTAAAATTAATACACATAATACAATCACCCCAAGTAACAGTTACTTAGTAGTGGCATAAAAAACAAATATCAATGCTGTCATCAAAGTTTTGTGTTGTTAAAGGGAAATAACTCTTCATGAAAGGGAGACAATCTCCCCATTTTTTTTTCTCTCCTAAATTTTGCTTGGGTCAGGAATTTTCACTGCTGCATTCTATTTAACCTGTATATAGTCGTCATCTAACGTGCAGACAAATACATTTTATATGATATACAAAAACCACAGAAGCAAGCACCAGTGATATCATCATCATCATCATCTTCGTCTTTCATTAAATCATCATTAATGTAAATATTTATCTAATTATAATATGAATAACATGCCAATATGTAAACCTATATACTGGCGATTAAAAATCAAGATGCAGCAACAATATTAAAGTATTTTTTGTCTCAATATCACAAAAAATCACATGGCAAAACTGGACTATATAGCACATTAACGGCTGGTAGGAATTTAAAGATTGTGACTTTGTTGTCAACAACACAGCATAGTTTCATCCGATGTTATCCTGTTTTGGTGATAACAAGTGGTTGATGCTCAGTGTCAATACTGCAGTCTTTAAAATAAAACTATTTCTTCTTGTCTTCTATATTAAACCCTAACGACATTCCCATACTTTCACGGTTTGGTCTACGGATCCTGTGATTACATATGGAGCCGAACGGTGCATGTCTGAAACAAAGAATTATAAATTTTATCTATACCATGGAGAATGACAAATTTAAAAAACAAATCAAACCTGTCCATTCTAAGCTTAAAAATTTTCTTTTATCTTTTTATTATATACTTTTTCAATTTGTAATAAAAGAATTTACTTCAAACTGGAAACACTGTATGGTTAAACCTGTACTGTTCCTTTTTCAAAAAAAAACAAAAACAAAAACAAAAACAAACACCATACTGACAGATGAAAGATACACTTGGGACTTAGTGGACTAATTATCCAAGGCACTTGCACACAAATATACTGGGAGCCAAGTGGACTAAATATCTGAAACACAGAACTCATTCATAGACATGTATACTGTGGGGCTATAGTCGACTAATTATCCAAAAACACAGCACATACAGACAGGTATCCTGTGGGACCAGAGCAGACTAATTATCCCAAACACAGCACTTGAAGACAAATATACTGGGGGCCAAGTGGACTAAATATCCAAATCACAGAACTTATAGACACGTATACTGTGGGGCTGTAGTCGACTAATTATCCCAAATACAGCACTTAAAAGCTAAATATACTGAGGGCCAAGTGAAACTTATAGACAGGAACAGATGGGACCAGAGTAGAGTGGAGTAGAGTACCATGTCAAGTTTTATAATCAGTGGTTTTAATGTGATTGGAGTGGAGTAATGGTGTTTTACGCCCCAGTCAAGATTCTTTTACTTATTTCAAGTTGGTCAGTTTTGAGATGGTGGAAGAAAACGGAGTGCCCATAGAAAACCACTGACCTTCGGCAAGTGAACTGACAAACTTTTTACACTAGGATCTGTCCCAAGTGGAATTCGAACCCAGACAGTGAGAGGCACTGTGATCTGTAAGTGTGTGCTTTAGACCACTCACCCATTGAGGCCCCTGGGACCAGAGAAGATGAATCATCCTAATCATAGCAATTAATTATTGATATTTCTCTTATCTGCTTTTTACTGATTTGAGTAAAGTTACAAGCCCTCATAATGTAGGTAAATCAATTTAAAATTTGAACAAAAGAAAGTTATTACAAAGATAAGTTTCAAACTCTGCTTATGTTGTTGATTGCCTTTTTTTTTTTTTGGAAAATTGGATATTAGATTTTGGTTTAGTGTTTTTTTTGTTTTTTTGGAGACATGGAATTCTGTATGAATCATTATAAACAAGAGGCCCATGGGCCCTAACACTCACCTGAGTATATGCCTAAAACTATTGCAAGTACAATTGGCAATAACTGTAATTACAGAAACTTTTCAAACTTTTTGCCAGTTTAGAAATGCCACAATTCTTAATCAGAAATATTTAGAAACAGTTCATTTATAAATAGGTAAAAGCATTAAGTAACTAAAGTGCAATGGATAAAAACACGAATTTGAAGTTTTTAACATCAAAATTTTCAAATTTTCAAACTATCAACAAAATATGGCTTTTGGTGATATTTCTAACCAGATAATATTTGGAGCAAGAGCTGGCCTTAATAGGAAATATCTTTACTTACCTATAGATGTAACAAAATGCTGATGTGCATCTAATGTCTTTTGGTTTCTTTTGTTTTTGATGTCCCAAATCCGTAGTGTCTTGTCATCCGAAGCACTAAGTACATACTTACCGCCAGGGTGGAATACAAGTCCACGTATCCAGTTGTCATGTCCGATCTTTAAAAAAAAAAGAAAAAAAAAATTATTTATTTACATGAAAAAAACTGAAACGAGATCACCATAGCAGTATATAATACATTTGTTATATGTTTGTCCACATGCAGATTTTGCATCGTACTAAATCAATGTAATAATGACTAACTTGCATGCAAAGAGCATTTTCACTGTTCATCTCCTAAAATTGACATGCATTACTGGCAAATTACACTAAAGATCCTTTATATTATCTGAGAGTTATAAAGTGGACCAAGAAATTGACGGCAGAAAACATTCAAATTTAGTTTTCAGCATGAGATAAATCTAAACACTATTTGAATATTAAATATAGGTATTTTTTTCTCGCAAGAAATGTTACATTTTAAAACTTTTATAAACACTTATAAACTTTTATCTGACCTAAATAATATGTTTCAAGTTGTCCTATATTTGCATCATAAATCCAATCAACAATATATTCTAGTTGACCTATATTCACTTCATTTTCAAATATTTAGGAATATAGGTCAACTAGGTTCCCATATTAACATAGAAAATCTGATAGATCATATTGAGTGGAGTAGAGTGGAGTGAAGTAATTGGTGTTAAAGGATTCATGATGCTTTCCCTGGTACCATGGCAGTCAGTTCTAGGATGGTGGAGGAAACTGGAGTACCCAAGAAAACAACTAACCTTTGGCACCTTTTACACCTGGATCTGCCCAAGTGGGATAACAACCTACATGAAAGAGATGAGAGGCACAGTGATCATTAAGCATGCGCTTTAAACCACTTGCCCATACAGTTGCCAACAGGTCCATTTGGTTGACCTATATTAACTTCCATTTTACCTATATAATCTGGTTGACCTATATTAACTTCCATTTAACCTATATAATTTGGTTGACCTATATTAACTTCCATTTGACCTATATAATTTGGTTGACCTATATTAACTTCCATTTGACCTATATAATTTGGTTGACCTATATAATATGTATACTTACCAAACTAAAGAGACACAATCCTACACTAACATCCCACATTTTGATGTTTTTGTCTCTAGATCCCGATAACAAGAAAGGTCCACTTCTAGCTCCTTTCTTATTCTGTTCAAATAAAAATAGATAAATAATATCATGTTAGTATTCAGTAGTCAATGTTTGGTTTAGGCTTGGGACTTTGAAAATAAAAACAATGTCAACTTTATTCTGCTGAAATAATTATTTATTGAAATTATGAACCTTATACATGTTATTACTCACATATGGGAAAAAGTGACATAAGATGGAATAATTCTTGATTTTAAGTGAAAATTTGCAACATTTTTTACGAGTCTGTAGACATTTTTATCAGAAACTAGATTGAATGTATCAATAATTCTTGATTGTAATTACAGACAAATGGTTTTCAAAGGGGGTGCATTCGCAACCCTCTGCACACATACTCACATCTGTTCCGGCAGCTTCATTGATAGCCGGATGGGCAGATTCAGGAGCCCAGGCTATACATTCTACAACGTGTTCGTGTTCACGTAATTCAGCTTTACATTCTTTAGTTGCTGTGACCCAGACTCTTACAGTCTAAAAAAGGAAGAAGAAAACAATCAAACTGTGGTCAAAAAATTGAGAGAGGAAGGAACCGGTAACCTCTTCCGATGAAGTAAAACTTTGACTAACTTATTTTTCACTGCTTACTCTAGGAGCCATACTGTTTTACTTGAAATGTGAAATGATTAAAATAATAACTTATAGCTGTATTATATGTGAATTCCACTTAGGATTCCTGTGTGAGAAAGTTTCTCTATTTATTTGGTTTTCTCTGAGCACTCCATTTTTTCCCCCACCACCCAAAAACTGACCATCTTAGATGTAAGTGAATCTTAACTGGGGCATAAAACTCCATTACTCAACTAACAAAATCCCACTTAACATCTCAAAGAGTAGGTAGTTAACAAAAATACCCGTTTAATTTTGATGTGCCATGTGTGCACATTTCAGATATTCATTCCTCATCAGTGATACTATGGTCCGAAAATGCTTTGCATGTGAAAACAAACTTTAGTGTTGGATAAATTTCAAAAATTAGGATGTCTTTTACAACAAGGAGCATTTTCTGACAACACAAAGTACTGCCTTCACAGTAATGGATACCCTCAGGGAGTACTGCTCCACCAGCAGCTGTACCCGCTCATGGGGTATTAGATACATACCACAAATACCTGTTTAATTTTGATATCCTATATGTTTACAATTTGGAAATTCATTCCTCATCAGTGACACTAGGGGCCAACAAAGTTGATACATAAAAAACATTAGCCGTTGAAAATTAATGAATCGAAAGTAGGTAGTTAATAGTTTTACTACATTTCATCAAATGGTTACGTAGATAAACAGAAACTAACCTGGTCATTGGAACAGCTGGCTAGTAAAGATCCATCATGGTAAACCCGTACCATTCTGACCCATTCTCTATGTCCTGTGTACGTCTTTACACAATAGCTAAAACAAAAACAAACACACTGATTACATGAATAACATTACTCAGCATAAACAATATGTATATTGTAAAATTACTAAACGAATGTTCATGTAAAATTGTATTGTGATATTACTAAGGGGAAACATGTTACATATACATCAATTGTTTTTTTTTTTTATCATCTTATCTATGCAGTACTCCATTGGTCTATCAGAAAATGGTCACTGTAAAATAAAATACATTTCATTTCCTAAACAACATTTACGGCAAAATAAAATCTGAAAAATGAACATCTAAATTTTTTAAGCATTTCAAATGCAAAGGGTTTTTCTGTGAGAAATAACTTCATTTTAAACTTATTAAGAAACACTTCTGAAAGAATAAATTTGTATACTATAGAACCGTTAATAGTTGATGGAAATAAATTTCATGGTTTTGCAATTTAAAACAATTTTATAGGAAAAATTTTGTGGAATTAAAATTTGTGAAATGAATTTCCTTCGGGCCATGGTTATTAAAAATTTTCATTGACATTAAATTTTTGTGGTTTTCACTAACCTACAAAAATAGCAAAATTTCATACCCACAGACATTTATGATTTTACATTTTCTTTTTTCATAAATTATCATTTTTAGGAGGATTTACAACATTTATTCACACTTTCTATTGGCAAAAATTTTTTTACTGAAACTATCCATCTGTAGAAATTTTTAACTTTCAAAAAAAAAAAAAAAAAAAATTAAACAGATGTTAAAAATCACAGATACTCACCCAGTGGCAACTTCCCACATTTTGATAGTTTTATCTCTAGATGACGAAACAACGAAGTCTCCACTTGGCACGAAAGTTACGCTCGAAACATTATGGTCATGTCCTAAAGCAAAATAAACATTCACCTCAGTATAAAATTAACAAGAATTCCACGAATTTGGTCTCACCTGGTTAGTTTTTGACTGAGTAGAAACTACATTACATAACGTAAAGTTTCACATTTTGACACGCCGCCGCCGGAAAAGTTAAACTTAAGTTTTGCCTTATGGCAATGCCAGGCTCGACAAAAATCTCTAAAACTTTACTCATAACTTGGAAGGTTTTAGTGGTTAATTTACTTCCTAGGTTAAAGTTCAACTAAGCACAGATACTGGTGTAAGAAAGTTTATTTGTGATATTGCTGAAGGATTTTTATATGGATTTTGGTTTCTCAACCATCCAAAAATTGACAGCCTTGATTTAAGTGATGCATCTAGAACGGGAAGTAAAACACTAATCCAGTCCGATACTCATATCTTTGAAAGTAATATCAGATATTTATACGAATATAAAATGTATCCTAGGTTTCCAAACTGAAAACCAAAATCACCATTGGCTATTAATAATTTCAAGATTTCTTTAAAAACCATACTTTTTTCACATTTAAGAGAAAATATTCTGTCAAAAACACTATATTTTTCACCATTTTGTCCAAAATGGCTACTAATAATTTCAATAGTGTAGTGCTACAAAATGATTTGTATTTATTCTTACCATGCAGGGTTTTTATACAATCATAAGCCTGGAAATCCCATAGCTTTATGGACATGTCTGCTGAGCAGGAGGCTGAAAAACAGAAAATATCAACAAAATAATCAAAGCATCAAGGTAGTAAAAAAAGAGAGAGAGAGAGAGAGAGAGAGAGAGAGAGAGAGAGAGAGAGAGAGAGAGAGAGAGAACACGGAAAATATCAACAAAAAAAGAGTGAGAGAGGTAAAGTAAGAGAGAGAAAGAGAGAGAAAGGTGACCAAATTAAGCACTATACTAACACACTGACAGAAGATCAGGAAATGATTTGTTTGCAATAACACAGACATATTAAACTCTTTTATTTAAATGCATGAACTTCTTATCATAAACTCTTTGTTTCTTCTAATTAAGGAAATTTGTGCAAAAAAAGACTTCTTCAGAAAGAAATGTCAAAATTTTTAAAATTTATGATAAATGAAGTTATAATGCTGCTCACTTAAGATTTATTGCCTGCATCCTTGACATTTTATTACCTTATATGCAAGCACATTATTTTCCAAATATTCACAAAATACTTTAAATCATAAATACATGTATAAATTGTACAAAAAAAAAATCATTCAGTAAAAACACTATGGAAAAGAAAAAGGGAAACATTTCATGATGGAGAATTATTCTTGGTTTCTATTTCCAGAACTAAAGGTGTAACAAGATTAAATAGACATACTCCATAGCCAGATGACAGAAGCTATGGAACAATTTACTTAACTAAATAACACCAACAAAATACTTCCCCATAGAACCTACACATCGCATATCAGATCAATAAATAACAAAACAAACAAAATGACTGAATATAATAGCCCCCCCATTAAATCATATAGTCAAACCAGTGATAGCAGCCACCTGTAACTAGCACCCTTCTATCTTATGTGACTTTTTCCATCTCCCTGAGAAGTTGTTTTGCATCATGGTTATTTATAGTTACCTAGATATTTTCCTGTATGATCAAAAGCTATATCCTGTACAGAATCTGTATGTCCTTTTAGAGTTCTCTCATAATCTCCAGTTTCAAAATCCCATAACTGTTTTAAAAAATAAAACAAAAATTGTAAAGGCTCATATTACATCACACAAATGCTGGTGCAGATGCTGGAATTTTGACAATAGTTCTTTTGCACTTTCTGAAAACAAGCCAACATGTGAATAAGATACAAAGTCCCTGAATTAATTTTATCCCTGGTATTAAGTTTCATGTTTTCAGCTATTCTCCACCTTTTAGTGACCTAAGGGAGAAAATGAAGCAGAGGCCTTGATTAATGTGCGATTTAATAAAATGTGTGTGTGTGTGTGTGTGTGTGTGTGTGTGTGTGTTTGTGTTTGGTATTTAAGGTCTGACATAGTTTGGCTGATCAGCCATTACTTAAAATCACTGGGTGAGGCAATAATACCTGATATTAAATGAAAAGTAAATTTTTTTCCGAGATTCATTAACACTATGCATCTGGGTCATGAGACAGTCTACAGCAGATCAGATGACAGGCATCCAGTGGACTTTCACTAAACAGCTGGAGGACCTAGACTTTGCAGATGACATAAGTCTTCTCTCCCACAAGCAGCAAGATGCACAGCAGAAACTATGTCGGGTGGCAGAAGAAGCTGAGAAGACTGGACTTCAAATCAACATTGGGAAGTCAGAGGTCATGAGGGTCAACAACAAGAAGAAAGATCCAGTGCAACTACACCAGGAGAACATCAAGGAGGTTGAAAAGTTTGTCTACCTAGGCAGTGTTGTCAGTAAAGATGGGGGTACGGACGAGGACATCAAGAGCCGTATCAATAAAGCTAGACACGCCTTCAACACTCTTCCGACCCATCTGGAGATCTACAGCCCTCTCAATCCACAACAAAATCAGGATTTTTAACACTAACGTGAAGTCGGTTCTACTCTATGGCTGAGAGACGTGGAGAGTGACAAAAACCAGCACCCACAAGCTCCAGACTTTCACCAACAGATGCCTAAGAAACATCCTGAAAATCAGATAGCCAGAAGTTGTTTCCAACGAAGAACTCTGGAACATGACAAAACAAGCCCCAATGGAGACAGAAATCAAGAAACGAAAATGGGGATGGATAGGCCACACACTACGCAAGCCTACAACCAACATCACAAGACAGGCTCTTGATTGGAATCCACAAGGGAAAAGGAAAGCAGACCTGGCGAAGAAGCATTGAGGCAGAAATGAGGGTGGCCAGATTGACATGGGCAGAACTGAAGAGGACCTGCAAAAACCGGGTGCGCTGGAGGAGTGTCGTTGCAGCCCTATGTTCCACACGGAATGAAGAGGATTAAGTAAGTAAGTAAGTATGCATCTGTGTACCCAGGGGCATAAAATTCCGGAAAAAGTAGAATAATCTACCTTAGTTTCCCTAATTTGAGTGGTAATTTGTCAATTTACCTTAATTGTTGCATCTTCACTAGCTGAGACCATAATACTAAATACAGGGTGAAATATAACTCTTGTCACTGGGCTTCTGTGTCCGCTGAGGGCGTAGCGTTCAGGTGGGCGAGGTATCCATTCTGCAGGACTTCGCCTGTCACGTGCAGGTCCGCCAGTGTGAAATTCTTTTTCTGCTTCTGATAATTTGGCTTCAAGGTCCATGACCTAGAACATACAATTTTACATAATATTTATTCAGAAGACAACCCACAAATTCAACCAATGAAAAAAATAGAAAAGAACACAACTAGATTTAAGTACATATAAAAATACACATAATGTAATTGATTTATAAGAATGCATCATTAACATTCTTTGTAATTAACCAAATTAAACCAAATCACTATCTAATTTGAACTACAGACAAGAAGCCCTAAAGTTTAGACAGGTACTTTAGTTACAATTTTGCTTCTGTTTACTGTCTCTCTGGGGTTTCAGTGGCTGTATTTTCTACTCAGCTTACAAATCAAAGCATCTTTCATCACCTTGGTTCAAATCTCACATAAAAAGTTCCAAGTGTGAGAAGGTTTGTTAGTTTGCTTGACAAAGGTCAGTGGTTTTACATAGTTTCCTTCACCATCCCAGAAACTGACCATCTCAATATAAGTGAAAGAATCTTGACAGGGAAAAAACCATAACTCCACTCCACCCACTCCTTACCCGAGGACTTGGTGGATGTGTTGTCATGAGTGCCAGGCTAGGAATCAGAGTGCCTTTTACTGCCTACATTAGAATCAATCTCAAAAAGTTCTCTTGACTGAGGGTATGAAACACTATTGCACAAATCCAATCTCTCTCTCTCTCTCTCAAAGATAAAAAATTATGGTATTAATAAAAATTTCAGTCTCCTACCTTTTTTTGAAGCCTGATGACGGAGGTCCATTTCTTCTCTAATAATCCAGCATATTTTTTGTCAATATCTCCAGGCTGAAAATAAAATAACAAATAAAAAGAAATGAAAATAGAGTTACACATCTTTATATATATATATATATACTAGCGGAAAAAAGTAACTGTGCATCAATAAAATTTATAATTTCGCTATTATTACTGAATGTATAAATCTTAAAATTTGCACAAATGGTAAGTGCATATACCGCTATCATATCGCTTGGTCACTGCATCAATTGCCCATGGTTTTTAAGCTTCATGCGCACGGGTCGGTTTTCACGCAATTGTCGCCCAGCATTTCAGTGTGACAATATTTTAGGAATAATTGACTGTTGTTTGTTTGTTTGGACACCAGAAAACCAGAAAAGCAAGTTTATTCAGTTAGAAAGCTTCCATACTGTAATGCCTAGGCTAAATGAAAATGATCGCCTCCGCGCAATTGGTATGCTTGAGGCTGGTATGACCCAAAGCTTTGTTACTAGACATTTTGGTGTCCACAGAAACACTGTTTATGCTTTATGGAGACGATAGCAACAGTTTGGCACCACTAGAGACCGCCCTCGTTCAGGACGTCCACGCGTAACGACACGTCAGCAAGACAATCATATCCAGCTTGTGCACCTCGGAACCGTTTCCAAACTGCCATTACTACTGCCCGGAGCATTCCTGGACTACGCCCAATCAGCCCCAGAACAGTACGGAATCGTTTATTGGAAAGACATATTCACCAATGACGTCCGGCAATCCGTCCAATTCTACAACGACGTCATCGCACAGCTCGTCTTGCATGGTGCAGAACACATTTACGCTTTAATCGACGAGACTGGGCACAAATTATGTTCACCGATGAGTCCAGATTTCACTTGGACAGCAGTGATGGATGCTCCAGAGTGTATCAGCGCATTGGAGAACGTTTCCATGACGCGTGTGTGGTGGAATGACATTCGTTCGGTGGGGGCAGTGTAATGGTTTGGGGTGGCATCACAGCCAATGACAGAACTCCTCTGGTTGTCATCAACGGGAATTTAACCGGTGTACAGTACCGTGATGACATCCTACAGACCCATGTCATCCCATTCATTCAAGGACAGCAACGTAACGTCACTTTTCATTATGATAGTGCAAGACCACACGTCGCACGGGTTGCAATGGATTTTCTGGCACAGCATAATGTCAACGTGTTATCGTGGCCAGCCGTTTCACCCGACCTTTCTCCAATTGAACACGTATGGGATAAAATGGAACACTGATTACATCATCTGCCCAATCAGCCTGTTACATTGCAAGGGTTGGCGCAAGCGTTAGACCAGATATGGAACAACATCCCTCAAGCATTCTTTAGGCATTTAATCAACTCTATGAGGCGTCGCTGTCAGTCCTGTGTCAATGCTAATGGTGGTCACACACGATACTGATCTTGTGAACTGACTTTTACTATCTGCTATGTTTCTAGTCCCCTGCGTATGAAATAACAGTATCTGTAACCTTTTCAATGACATGAATTTGTTAAGAAATATCTAAAAAAAACAAATACAAAATTATTCATTGCTTTGCATTTTCAAATTATTTTATAATCTCACATTTCAATCATGCACAGTTTTTAAACTTTTTTCCGCTAGTATATATATATACAGTCTAACTTGTGTTAGCGGCCACTTGTATACAGCGGCCACTTGTCTATAACGGCCATATCTTATTCCCCCCGATGAATTTTGTTCTTTATTTCACCTCTATATAGCAGTCACTGTCTTATGCGGCCAGCAGCCACCATTTTTCCGACCCCAAGCTTCGACAGAACTGTCTATAGCGGCCATTTGCAATGTTTACGAAACTTCGATAGTTTCCGGAATTTCCGGAACCAGTCGACATAAAACAAAAAATCCCATAATGCAACACTGTTTATATGTGTCTAAGTGGCCATATTGGGTAAAGCTTACATCCCAATAAGACATCGACATTTTTTCAATTTTATAACATGCAGTAATATTTGATGATTTTTCTTTATGTCATAGTAAACGGAATGCATTGACCTTAGAACAGCGAGTAGAATTGTTTAATAAATATGTATAGGAGAAATTAAGTACTAGGAAACTCGCGGAAGTTATGGTGTTGGACGAACCCAAATCAAAGCTGTGTTATCAGACTATGAAGCAAATGTATCTTGGAAAATAAACCGGTTGTGCTGTTCTACCGCTAACGGACATTAATTTAGTTAGTTTAAAAAATCGTACAACGATGCGATATCAAGTCATCTCGGCACCAGTGTAAAAAGTCATTTCGGCAACGATATGGTTTTGGCATCAATTTAAATTCAATTCGGCACCGACTTCGAATAAACTCGGAACCAGAAAAAAATTTTTATCATTTATTTTATGTTTGTGTACGATTTTTATATTAAAAAATAATAGTTATTTTTAATAAAGATATGTAAACAGTAAATTTGACAGTTACAAATGACACAGATAATTACTACTCTGATCACTAAACCGTGTAATTCATTATGTAACAACTTCCTTTGAAGTCTGAATTAGCAAGAGTGTGATATGGGCTGAAGTGACCTAATTATGTTTGTATAGGTGTAAGGAAGCGTGATAAGAATAATACTTCACTATGCAACACCCCTATAACTAGCAAAAAAATATAGAGAGAATAGATCATTTAGACATATGAATGTTGCCAGGCCAGTGTGGTGCAAAGGATTTGTAAATTCCTGAAAATGTTGATTAAATTGATGTTAATTTTTTTTTTCTTGGTTAATCTCAAGTTATAAAAGAAACCATTTCTAACAATATGGTTAGCTATATTTAGTTTAATTTTGGTAATAAAATGAATAAAAAAGAACGGTTCAGATAATAATTTTTGACGATCGTTGATCAGAGAACTTGTCTATAAAGGCCACCTGTCTATAAAGGCCACTTTGGCCGCATCCCTTGAGTGGCCTTTATAGACAGGTTTCACTGTATGTATATATATATATATATATATATATATATATAAAGTTTTTTTGACGTTTACCTATACTATACCCTTTATTCATGAATATATCAGCTAATGACCTACTTTTGTCACAGTTTAAACAGTTATTTAGCTGAATGGAAATTGTTTACATTGTGATGATTAAGACTGATTGTTCTAAACAATTTAATGAAAACTACTAGTATATGTTTAATATTATTCCAGAAGTTGCCCAAAACATCCAGGCTGACCTTTTTGTCAATTGTTTTGGATGAGCATTCAGTATTGTTTTGAGAATTTAAGCTTAAGCACAGTACTTGTCATATTTCTCTGATTTTACTGATATATTTTTTGCCTAGACAAAAATACATGCCAATCTATTCTCAGCTACTTTTAAAATAGTTTTACCATTGTCTAAGTCTAAGTGGAAACAAAATTCTTCAAAATTCTGTATTACTGTAAAATGTCTGCTTCACAGTTCAACCAAAAAAGTATCTCTATATACATGTAGGGGCCTCGGTGGCCAAGTGGTCTAAAGTACACGCTTATGGATCACAGCGCTTCTCAACACCTGGGTTCAAATCCCACTCTGGACAGATCCCAGTGTGAGGAAGTTTGTCAGTTCGCTTGCCTAGGTTGGTGGTTTTCTCTGGGCACTCTGGTTTCCTCCACCATCCCAGAACTGACTACCTCAAAATAAGTGAAAGAATTTTGACTTGGCCATAAAACACCATTACTCCACTCCACTCTATATACATGTATAACATAAAAGCCAATTGTCTACTAAGTCCAAAATTCTGAGTTCTGTGAGTGGGTTTATAGTATAAGTTACTTTTATTACCATGTCAGCCTCTTTCTGGAATTCTGTTAAAGCATTACAGTACCCATTGGTACTTAAATAGTCCGCAATTGCCCGATTTCTGCAAAAAAATAAATAAAATTAAATATACAATGAATTCAAACAAATGATACTTATATTGAGATATACATTTTATTCATATTTGAATATTGAGTTTCTTGACTCTGAAAATCTCCACTGAGATTATTCAATTATCTTAGCTAGAAAATAAATCAATACATTGTACTTCACTTAACATTTTTAAACTGTCAATATTTTACTTCCTTAAATGTATATTGTGATGTTACTAGCTGTAGGCAAGTTGCAAAAGAATTTTAGATTTGTACATGCAGATAAAATGCCTATTCCATAAAAAACACTTGTAACTGGGCTTGATTTTTTATTGCCAAATAGCTTTTTCTCACAACAAAGGTGTGAAAACCAATTTGGAATATCTTAAAAATTAAGTGAGATATTGCCAATTTTCCTACCCCTTATTTTTAAAATTTTCATTATGGGTTACAAATATGAAGTTATAGGTTGACCCCACCAAGGTTTAATCTCCTATAACTTTTTAAATATTTTTCTATATTTTGCACCATAATACAGACTCTTCCACCTGCTAAAATAGTAAATTTCTGGTTTATCCAATTCAACTTACAATTCTTCTCGTTGCCGCTGTGATAAAACCATGGTTACTTGGATTTTGTGATTTATCACCAAATCAATGCAATTAAACTTTCTACACTCGTGTTGTCAATCTTAGACTCCCAGATCCATGGTGGTGCAACTTATATCTGTCAAATATAAAATGTTTACATGAATAAATATTTTATTTTTTTTTAAATGACAGTGAACTTTTAAATGCACAGGTAACAAAAATATCATGGTAGTAACCCTCTCAATAGGTGTCAGATCACATTTTATATCTAGGACCTTCGTGATCCAAGTAAGCTGAAGCCATGGCTAATAGATCACAATGCTTTTCACTGTTTAGGTTCAAATCCCATTTTTGCAGATCCAGTGCAAGAAATTTTGCCAGTTTACTTGAATAACAGCAGTTGTTTTCTCCAAGTACTTCCGCATAGATTAAAAGAAAACTTGTCCCAACATAAAAGTGAAATACTCTTTACTGTGGCATACATCAAAATTTAAAAACCATTGATGAAGATCCAGAGGGCCTGTGCTTTAGACAACCAAAGCCCCCATGCATAGACAACCAAAGCCCCCATGCAATAAGACAGAAGGAACACAACTGTGTATAATGGCCTACATACAACAATGACCTCTAAAAAAGGCTCAACTTTTTACTATACATATAGTGTCAGTTTTTAAGGATGAGAACAAGAATTCCCCGGAATTAAATGTCTCACCTGGTTAGTTTTTGATCCAGTAGAAAATATATTACTTTAACATAAACTTTCACGTTTTGGGAGTTTGCTCCAGTCTGGATCTGCACCTGATACATTGTAGTTTAAATTTTGCAGAATTTTTAATAAATGAGTACTTAATTTCAACCTGATTATCAATGTTAATTTTTCATACATGCACATACAACTTTATAAGATTGGCATATACTGAATACTCAGACATTAGTCTGTTACAGAAATCAATTTTCCACAATTTTCTGTATTATCGAAGATAAAACTTATCTACCTATGTGCCCTAATAACAAAACCAAACAAAACACTACAACAATTCAGTCAATTATATAGAAACACAAATGTTATATTGATCTTATATTTATCTGTTATCAAGCCATTTATCAGGTTTATATGGCAACAGATAATGTACCGGTACCAAAAATATTCCCTGTCAGACATAAGTCGGATATTAAGCTAAAACTAAAAGCCTGGTGTTTAATCGAGGAATTATAAGGCTTAAAATTAATCTCTAAATCATGTAACTGAGGATGTCTGTGATTACCAAGCTTACCTGAAGGATCAGAGGAATACCCCAAATCCCACCTTGAAAGTGAAAATAAAACTATAGGTATATGCATGTCCCCCTTCACATCTGTCACATATTTTTCTTGATCAATTATAGAAAAATATCTCTCTTCCATCTTGTTTTGCCATCAAACCATTTAATGTCATTTTGGATAAAATCCATTTAGATGTCATTTTAGATAAATCCATTAGAAAGTCATTTTGGATAAATCCATTCAAAAGTCATTTGGATAAATACATTTACATGTCATTTTGGCTAAATTTAATCTATAGTAAATGACATTTGGATGAATCCATTTAGATATCATTTGGATAAATCTATTTAGATGTCATTTTGGATAAATACATTTACATGTCATTTGAATGAATCGATCTAGATGTCATTTGGATGAATCCATTTAAATTTTAAAAAATTCAATCAACTGTTATTTGAATAAAAAAATAAACTGATAAATGACAGAACTAATTCCTACCCATATTGTACACTTTTTTGCGACTGTCATCAAACAATCTTTTTATAACTGGCTGTAAATGGTACATACAAATGTATATGTAGCTGTAAATGGTACATATATGACAAAGAACTATCCCGCACTTCCTAGACAAGTTAATAAATAAAACTCTACCAGTATTATACATGTACCATCCTCCCATACAGACAGATAAAAATTTAACAGATAACTAGTATTATTACATATGTTCATGTCATGTTCAGATTTTCACTCTCGATATTGTTATAAGAACCATTTAACGGTATTTATTGCCAGAAGATAAAACTTTTAATAAACATCGACATGTGTAGATAAAGTGTTAAAAACAATGTTTTTCCTGACTTCATTCATTCACATAATGAGTTATACCAACATTTAGATAAACAAATTATTTCCTCAAACACATACACCACACTTAATTGTTTGTTCTTATTGATAATAAACCCTCCTCTTACCCCTAAACAAACATTAAATTATATACCAGTTTATACTACCATGTCATGTGTGAGAAAAAAGACTGAAAATGGAATAAATGAAGTTTATCAATGTTATGGTCTAAGTCAATTCATAACATTTTACTTAGCGGTATATCATGATTTCACCAGCTGCAGATTGCAGTAATGTCTAAAAAGATTGACTCAAGGTCAAAATCATTTACACTATTTGCTCATTTACTCATTTGCAGTTTGTTTTTTCTGTCACAATAGTCAGTGACATTTCCAATGGACATGCCATAATAAAACACAAGGGAACATTAAAAAGAGCTTACTTTTGTATCCTCCACTAAAACTTTAATTTCAAATAAAATGGCCTAAAAAGACAAAATTCAGCCATTTCTGATCATTTCTGTGAAAAATGTGCTTTCAAGAACTTTACATAGAATTTAATGGGTGGGGTGGGGTGGGGTGGGGGTTTACAAAAGGAAGTCTTCCCTACCATGAAATCATGTGAGAGTATTTAAAAACAACAGGAATTCCTTTCATTTACAATACCCCCCTCCCACCCACCGCCCCCCCCCCCACACACACATTAAATTTTAAAGTGAAATTTTTAAAAATATTTTTTTCACAGATTTGTTTAAAATGGCTCTATTCCATCATTCTTAGGCTGCTTATTTAAAATGAAAGTTTGACTTGAAATACTTTCAATAGAATGCAATTTAAAAACTTTTAGAAATTATATAAAATCTCTTTTTTGAGAGATTTCCAAATCCATTATTAAGTAAATGTTGAAAGATCTACGCTCCACCTGGGAGAACCAAAACAGGGCTGGTACAACGGTCTTAGTCCTAATCTTCAATAAATGCCATACTTAAAACTATCCATAATGTATCATGAACTTTCACATAACTCAAGTCTAGCAAACCAGTGCCCTATAGTTAATACAACAATAATATGATTTAATCTTCCGTATGTTTACACACAAAAACATAAGTAACTCTCTCTTTAATAATTCATACCTAACTGGTTTAACCATAAAATCAAGAAGTTAAAATGTCATACAACAGATATTTCACAAAGGCTTTTTGTATATATCACTAAAATTGCTTAGAAAGCAAGCCCATGGCATAATATAAAATGTGGACCTTTCTATTTTCTATTTAAAAATCTGTAACCAGTTAATTTTCTTAAAAAATATTTAATGACATAAAAAATGTCACCAAAGCTGGTTTAATCTATGATCTGTAATGAGGTTCCATAAAAATTTGTAATAAAGGGTCTTGGTTTTAGAAATTGAGGTTTATATTTCAAGCCATCTAAAAGTCCACATTTTTAAACACGCCCCAAATTCCATTACATAATAAATATAAGTTCAAGTTTCCATTTAATCAAGCATTATTATCAGTGTGGTTAACATGAACAGACCAATATATTGATTCTGTCAAGCTATTCCTGTGAAAATAATTTACAGGAGAATGTCACACTGGCAGTTAATTTTCGCATCCAAATCAATTTTAGATTTAAATATATAAGAAATATCAGTGGCTTGAGGTTGATAAGAAATTTGACTCTGAAGGCTTCCAAAATTAAGAATTACCGTAAGCGAGTGTAAGATTGTATTTTTACATCCTGGTCTGTATTTCAATCATATCAAAAACATCAACAAGCTACATTGGTGAAAGAGCACAAATTCTGGTCTTTGCAGGTAAATAAATGTGTAGTAAGGACTCTTTAGTATATCAAACCATCAGTTTTTCAATATTTATCAAAAGGACCTTTGAATTTCATTTCTAAAAGCTATGTGCTTGGAAAAAGAGCTAACACTACTAATTTTAATATCTTGGTCGAATTTGGTACAGGTTCAAACCCCTCACCTTCCACATGTGAAACAAGCGCTTTAAAAGATTTATCTTTAAGACCTTCCACTAAAATTTTTATTTCTACAAAATCAAGCCATTTTGAATATTTATGTGAAAAATAATTTTTAAACATATTTGTATAGATTTTAATGGGTGGGGGTACAAAAGGAAGTCTTACCAAGCACTCTACCAATTAAGCTACTGTTTAGAGATAAGGTCCCACAGGATTGAGTACAATATATATATATATATATATACACCAGTCATCTCATTATCAGGATTTTGATATCGCATGACGTAATGTTCTAATGCTGTTTCTATAATGTTAAATATTAAATGATTCCCACATAACATGCAATGGATTGAAACACTATAATACAAGTTACAAGTCTACTGGGGAAAATCAAATGATAAAGTGAAAATATTATGTAAGACTTTTACAATCCATTGAAAATTTAACATTTGTACTTCCTACAGCATCACAACTAATACAACATTTAAAGGTAATGCCATTTTGAATCATGTCCATTACACTTTGCCATTTTTAATTATGTATTTCATTTTTTTCTATAAAATTTTACTAAAACTGCTGTTTCATTTCAAACCCAACTTTTATGGGACTTCCCTGAAATTTGACAAACACACGATAGATTTCAAACCCAACTTGTATGAGACTTCTCTGAAATTTGACCAACCAGGATACATCCTATAGCTACATTAGTAAAGGTCTATATGGATTGGGACGAATAATCTAACAGTGACATTAGTTTATGGATACTAAAGCCACATGCCATCAAGTGACCAGGTCATTTTGTTCAAGTCATAAACTTCTCATCCCTTAAGACTTTAACAAGCTATTGTTTAAGTGACCGACAAGAGTATAGATTTTAAGATGATCAGAGAGACCTGTACCAGCTGCCCGCCTTCCCAATACGATCAATAAACTCGATTACATCACAGATAATTACAATATATGTTTACCAGGAAACAACAGAACTCGGTAATTTACATACAGGCTGCTGATACAAGGAGGTTAATTTACCAGTAGACATCGGTAGACATATTATCAATTAAAACATATAAAATGCTTCTCCGCTACAAAAAATTACATCTTTCATATTAGATATTACTATATTACAGAATAAACTCAACCAATCAGAGGGTTGATTTAAAAGTCAATACATTATTGATAAAATGTTATACCATGTGGAAAAATAACCTTCCATTTATCACTGATATCTTTTTAAGTTTGATGCCAGTCTTTTAGGAATACAGTGAAGTTGTTTTACAACCCAGTCAAGATTTCAGAGAGGATGGTGGAGGAAACTGGAGTACCCAGAGACAACAAAAAACCTATGACAAGTGAACTTAAAAAATTCTCAAACTAGAATCTACATGAGTGGGACTAATTTCAGTCACATTTGGTAGTCAAAGCACTGTAATCAGTAAGAAGATACTATAAACTACTTGCGCCATCCCCCTCCCCCTGACTTTGAGGAAAAAGCATATGTTGTGTTTATGTGGATGTAGTAGAGTGATTGGGTCTCAGGTCCTGATCATAATTATTTTAGTTATATCAATTGTCAATTCTGAAATGGTGGGGAAAACCAGAATGCCAAGAGAACCATTGATCTTTTATTTATAAATAAATTGACAATTTTCTTCTGCTACGATCTGCTCTAGTTGGATTCAAACCTTGAAAAAGGGAGGTGCTGTGAACCACATGCTGCACCTTCAATCACTCAATCACCAGAAATCCAGGTCTGACAGAAGATTTTGAATAAAGACCTTTAACATTCAATACCCATCATAAAAGGATGTATGTCTGGATCAATATCTTCCAAGCAGACTTTAAAACATTCAACAAAAGCTAGGGGAGGATTAATTAAGACCAGGACAATATACCAGTATTCACAATTATATCCACATGCATCTTTCATATATGGAAGTGTAAATCACTAAGACTAAGTACTGATCAGTCAATCATAAGCAGTAACTACGTGGAGTTAAAATCAGAACAATTTAACATTCACCATATTTTTTTCTTCCATATTGTGTCTAAATAACAGTCACTAAACAATACAATAGCTGAAAGCTGAGATTAGGCTGTAGTAAAAATCAGTCACAATAGTCACAATAATACATTGTACATGTATTATCAATTAAAACCTATCCTACATGTAGCTGAGGACCCGAGTGGCTAAGAGTTGAGTTGAGTAATGGTGTTTAACGTCCCAGTCAAGAATATTTCTATGATAGAGACATCACCAGCTATAGACAAAAGTGCAGAAATTTTGCCTGTGTGTCACACTGATGGCATTAAACAGCAGGGTTTATCATGCCATCCCTACTGTGACCTCGTTCATTTAAAGTTCCATCCGAAAAAACCAAAACTTTCATTTCATAGTGCTTGGTGAAGGAACACCCACTTTCAAGTCTTGGGTCAGACCTGGTCGAGTTCGAAACCCATGACCCTCCACCTATGAAGCGAGCTCTCTAATCACTGAGCTACTGCAGTGGTACATGTATGAGTGGCTAAGAGTTTAAAGCTGAATCTAAAGGATAACAGCATCTTTCAGCACCTAGGTTACTGTACCAATCAGGCATATCCTACTGTTAGAACTTGTCGAAGAATGACCTATTTCTCCAGGTACTCTGGTTTTCCCCACCATCCAAGAACTGACACTGCCATGTTACATGAAAAAACACCTTAACTAGGGTGTAAAACATCATTATTCACTCATTATCTAAGCTGAACACAATTAACTAAAACAAAAGGAATTCTTTTTGATTAAAATCCAGAACAGCCATTCAGAGATATAATATCCTTATTATTTGTATACATTTTTTTTTAAATATATATATATGGTTTTTTATAAATAATAATTTAATATTGTACACAGTATGAATTGAACATTTAACATCCCTATTGTTGTTTACAATCAATATTTTGTATAAATACTCCTACAGATAACACTAATCACACTGTATTGATCCGATCCCCGCTACATAATGATGATTGGTAGTACATTTATAGATGCAGTACTGATGATAATCCCTTCATTGTTTTATAAAAAGTCAAAAATAATATTTTAGTCAATAAATAATTCCAAAATTCTACATGCTTATAAACAAATAAATAAATCACTACACTAAAATTAAAAACAAATTTTCACAATTTTTTTAGATGATGATAACCCCTTCATTGTTTTCTAAAAAGTCACAATGTTTTAGTCAATAAATAAATAAATTCGACATGCTTATAAACAAATAAATAAATCACTAGATTAAAATAAAAACAAATTTCCACATTTTTTAAAGACAAGACTTTCCTTTGAATACCAAATTATTAAATACAACAAATATTTAAACAATATTTTCATAGATAAGCTCTAAATTTCTAACAAAAATTTAACTGGTAATTTTCAGATCTTTCAAGTCAAAATTAAACTATCTGGGGGTTGATGTTACTAATGGAACTTCTATTCAGGGAACGAAGATGATTTATTTTTGTTCAAATCTACATCTACTCAACACTGGAAAAGATATTATTAGTGTTCATTCATAATTTACCACTAACAAAAAGCCTTTAAGGACCACAAAAGTCAGTAACCTAATAGAACAGTAGCTAAGTTGGTAGAGTGCTCGCTTCTTATGTGGGAGGTCTGGGTTCAAACCCCTGCTGGGTCTGACCAAAGCTTCAAAATTGGCAGTGACTGTTCTTTTGCCAATCACTCAGCATTCAGAAATGTAAGTCACAGGGTCCTTAAGAGGAGAACCTAAAGTCTGATGTCCTGTGTCATGACAGCTGTGGCACACTAAAGAACCCTCTCTGTACTTTGCACTTGCAAAGGTAAAACTTTCTGCCACTTCAACTTGACATCTTGATATAAATGAAATATTCTTGACTAGAACATAAAAACCCCATTACATCAAATTCTTATAGGACATGTCCAACTCTATGTTGAAAAAGGATTATCAGTCTAACAAAGATTAAGAAAAAGCAGTGGTTGCACTGTCGGTCGCCAATGTTGCAAATTGCAATTTTTTATGATTTTTGGCGATAAAAATCTGCGCCTGGTGATTTTTTTTGGCGATTACAAAAGTTATCCCACAGTAGTTCCCAACTAAAAGAGTCTTATCGGCATGTGTCAAAAAAATAAACAGGTTATCGATTGAGGCTTATTACAGTGTATACAGACGACAGGTATTAACAAAGGATTTACTTGGAAGCCATGTAGAAAGATGTGTTAAAGACGGCAATTAAAGTGATTATGTAGTATAAAAGAGTTAATTATACTTTTAATTTGTTACTGTAATTAATTAGTTTACGACCATATACATAGTAAGTGGTCGTGTGTCTTTAATGTTCCCTTGTGTATCCAAGCACGGTGTATATAGAGAATCTGTGAACTATGTCTGCAAAATTTTCGAAAAATAAACATTGTAAAAATCACAAAGATCTGACAACACTTAAAATGGACAGCAAAATGACAAGTTTTCTGAAAGACCTCCTTTAATGTACCCATTTAATGTTATGTAAAATTTTTGAAAAAAATCAATGTTCAAAATAATTTAATTCTTTCAAAATGCTAGAATACATGGACAGCCTTAGTAGCTCATTTGCAAAGCATCTGTCTGGAGACCAAGTGATATTGGATTCTAAAAACTCTACTGGGTCATATGCAAGTCTTTAAAATTTAAAATACTGCTTCCTCATAGTGCGACTTGGGGAGTGGTATGTTTGTCTGCAATATACATGTACTGATTCAATGAGCTAGCACTTAAACACAAAGTCATCCATAGTGCAGGTAAGTATAAGGAATGATCATAATACACATCTGCATATCTCACACAAACACAGACTTGTTCTTAGAGATTAAAGATTAGAGAGTCCTTGGAGATTAAGCCTTAGAGATTTGAACCAAGTGATGAGGCACTAAATCTGTTAAAGTCATAATATTGTAAATTCTGCCATACTGACAATATCATCTAGGACTTTACCTCAGGTGAGCTACAGTTTTTGTAAATTATTAAAAACTTAAAAGGAAGAAAACCTCAGAGAACCCATAATAATATTGTTAATTCTGTATGAAAGAAAACAATATCATCTAGACCTTTAACTCAGGTGAGCTAAACCATAAATATCAAGAACCAGATCAATATCATAAATGAAAACCCAAGGATAGTCATAATACTGTAAATTTTGCCATGAAGACAAAAAATTATCTTGGACCTTTAGGCTTTACTCAGGTGAGCTAAACCAAGAAATTTTAGCACCAGATCAATATTATAAATGAAAACCTCAGAGTAGCCATAATCAGTGCTCTAGGATTTTTCCTTGACACTTACTTTCCACGGGAAATTTACAACAGAAAATCCACTTTCCCACAGAAAAATTTCTCTTTCCTCATACATTGGCAAGAAAAATATAGATTGTGACTAAATGAAATGAAATGTTACGGACCTAAAGCCAAATACGAAACTACAGATACTATGAGTCATCTCCCTTTACCATAAAGCAGGGAGATTCAGAGAACAGGTTAAAAAAAGTTATTAATACAACTGATGATGTTGCACCAGGAACATTTACCAGTGGAAAATGTAAAAAAGAAACTGCATTTGATAATGGATAATATTTATTTTTGTAATAAATTTCACTTTCCCATGGAGAAGAGAGTCAATACTGATCACTTTCCCGTGACCAAAATTTACTTGGTACAGGAGATGGGAAATGGGAATCCTAGAGCACGGCATAATAATACTGTAAATTTTGCCATGGAAACAACAAAATTATTTAGGACCTTTACTCAGGTGAGCTTAAACAAGAAATTTAAAGTTGCATCAAGTTTTCCAAGGAAAAAAATTTAAACAGTGCTGCTCTAATTAATGATGTTCCTAATCAACAATGTTACATTTGGTTCAACGATAAAAGCTCGAATAAATACAGAAACAACTACTGTAAATCAGGAAATTAATGCGAGCAAGAAATTAATGCGAAAAATGCGAGGCCCGTTTAATTGCATTAATTTCTTGTCGCATTAATTTTCTGATGTCTGCATTCTGTATATTAATTGTAAATTCAGTTACCTCCCTTAACCGGAAGTTGTTATCGTAACTGATTAATTACAGCACATTCTCATTTAGCGGTAATTTTTTGCTGTTTGTTTCCTATTGGGAATTTTGCTACGGGTGGAATCGTGACTGATACATCATTTTGAACCTTGACTGGAACATCAAATTGAAAGTACTGTGATTATAAGTAATCTAACATTCTAAACTCGTGAGTTGAAGACGAAGATCAGTTGTACAGATGCCAACATGGACGTCCTAATTTTGAATGCTTTATTTTAATAAAAACTCTAAGCGTTATATTCGAGTTTGTTTGTTTATTTAAAAAAACACATGTTTCTTTGTTCTGATAATCCTTTACCACCCTGGTTAATTTAAAACAATGGGTCAACGGCACTTAAGAATTTACCCTCGGCACAAACAGTCATTGTTTATTTTAATAATGTCTGCCGAAAGTTTGTTAATAACGTTTTTTTAAATTAAGGAAGACATAATATAATGATTTCTGAGTCCATAATTTACTGTTTATAATTGTAAGATAAAAAATAGGCAAAAATTTTAAAAATTGAAATTTAAAAAATCGCATTAATTTCAATACCATTTTACTTCAAAATCGGCAATTCGCATTAATTTCATGACACATTAATTTCCTGATTTACAGTATTTCCCAGCGAGATGTAGCATGTGGTTTATAAAAGACCAAACAAGAGTGCCATGAAGGCCCTGGACGCTCACCTGAAAATGATGTACACTCAGCTTGATTTTGGCAAACTGGAGCTTCTATTCTTAAAAGAGATTTTTTCCTATATTTCGAGCTAGTGACCTACTTATTGACACAAAATGACCCATATATTAACTTGAGCTAGCTTTTGTCAAGAGCATCATTCTGAGACAGTTTGATAAGATTGGTCCAAAATGGATCCCCTCATATGTGTTAACAAGGTTTTTATATAATTCAACCTAGTGACCTACTTATTGACCCAACATGGCCCATATACGATCTTGAGCTAGCTTTTTTCAAGAGGATCATTCTGAGAAAGTTTGATGAAGATTGGACTAAAATTGGGGCCCCAGGAGTGTTAGCAAGGTTTTCTTACAATTTGACTTAGTGACCTACTTATTGACCCCACATGACCCATATACGAACTTGAGCTAGCTTTTGTCAAGAGCATCATTCTGACTAAGTTTGATGAAGACTGGACTAAAATTGAGGCCTCAGGAGTGTTAACAAGGTTTTTCTACAATTTGACCTAGTGACTTACTTATTGACCCAACATGGCCCATATAAGATCTTGAGCTAGCTTTTTTCAAGAGGATCATTCTGAGAAAGTTTGATGAAGATTGGACTAAAATTGGGGCCTCAGGAGTGTTAACAAGGTTTCTCTACAATTTGACCTAGTGACCTAGATATTGACCCAACATGGCCCATATACGAACTTGAGCTAGCTTTTGTCAAGAAGATCATTCTGACTAAGTTTGATGAAGATTGAACTAAAATTGGGTCCTCAGGAGTGTTAACAAGGTTTTTCTACAATTTGACCTAGTGACCTAGATATTGACCCAACATGGCCTATATACGAACTTTAGCTAGCTTTTGTCAAGAGCATCATTCTGACTAAGTTTGATTAAGACTGGACTAAAATTGAGGCCTCAGGAGTGTTAACAAGGTTTTTCTACAATTTGACCTAGTGACCTACTTATTGACCCAACATGGCCCATATACGAACTTGAACTAGCTTTTGTCAAGATGATCATTCTGACTAAGCTTGATGAAGATTGGACTAAAATTGGGTTCTCAGGAGTGTTAACAAAGTTTTTCTACAATTTGACCTAGTGACCTACTTATTGACCCAACATGGCCAATATACGAACTTGAGCTAGCTTTTGTCAAGAGCATCATTCTGACTAAGTTTGATGAAGATTGAACTAAAATTGGGTCCTCGGGAGTGTTAACAAGGTTTTTCTACAATTTGACCTAGTGACCTACTTATTGACCCAACATGGCCCATATACACACTTTAACTAGTTTTTGTCAAGAAGATCATTCTGAGAAAGTTTGATTAAGATTGAACTAAAATTGGGGCCTCAGGAGTGTTAACAAGGTTTTTCTACAATTTGACCTAGTGAACTACTTATTGACCCAACATGGCCCATATACGAACTTGAGCTAGCTTTTGTCAAGACGATCATTCTGACTAAGTTTGATGAAGATTCAACTGAAATCGGGTCCTCAGGAGTGTTAACAAGGTTTTTCTACAATTTGACCTAGTGACTTAGAAATTGACCCAACATGGCCCATATACGAACTTGAGCTAGCTTTTGTCAAGAGGATCATTCTGAGAAAGTTTGATTAAGATTGCACTTAAATTGTGGCCTCAGGAGTGTTAACAACCAAAAGTTGACGCATGACGCACACCGGACAATGACCCACCACAATAGCTCACTTGAGCACTTTGTGCTCAGGTGAGCTAAAAATGCAGCTTTAAGCATAATAATGTCATAAATGAAAACTTCAGCGTAGCCATAAAAATAATGAGAATTTTGTCATAAAGAAAAAAATAATTATTTAGGACCTTTATTCGGGTGAGCTAAACCAAGAAATTTGAGAATCAAATCAATATAATAAATGAAAACATCATAGTAGCCAAACAATACTGTAAAGTTTGCCATTCAATCAACAGCAATTCCATAATGCACTCAGCAAGTGATAAATTGAGACAACAGCAATCCCACAATGCATCCAGAAAATGCTTATCTAGAGATCAATTTAATTACTAATCTTCCAAAAAAAGAAACTGGTAAATATTTTAATGAAATAACCTGTGATTTCTAAGAATAATACTTTACTCAGTTATTCCAATAGCTGTAATCTCCAATAATTAATACACATAGTATTATAGATTATTAAACATTTTGAAAAGACAAAAATGTAAATCACTTGCTGGTCGTCAGAATTTATTATCATTTTCTGAATTATTTTTACTCAACTGATTGACCTAACAATGTTTATGGTTACACTGACAATTCTTCTGCTTAAAGATTTTTTTTTTGTAAATGTTGCAATCTGAATTAGTTTTGCTCAAATGAATGATCTATTGATTGATTCACTGAACAATGCTTTCAGTTACATCGTCAATTCGTTCGCCGGCATTTTTTTTATAATTGTTAATATCAGAATTATACTGAACAACATTTTCAGTTACAATAAAAATTCTCCAATTCATTTCAAACAGAACAAAGTTAATTATTCTCAAAGAAGTTAAGTTATGGTGTTTAAGCCCCATTACAGTGTGCGAAATTAACCATGGACCGATGGCCCGGGTCTATGATAAATACTGTCGGTCTAGATTACTCAAAAATGAAGAAGACCGATAGTCTATGACAAATACTAAGTCTGTATTATATATTAAAAGGATAAAGGTATATTTCTCTTGCTACTTTATGACTTTTGCTACATCGATTCAAAACATAAACAATTGTAATAACTAATCGTAGTTACGTATACGCTTGCTGTAAATAAGTGAGCCGAAAACAATCAAACAAACATTTATATGATTTAGTTCTGGGTGATACTAAATTGTGTCGTCCAGCAAGAAAAGGTGTCGTCCAAGTTTGCTTGGAAAAGTTTGGTCCATGAAATCGTCAATCAGAAAAATATTGTACCAATTTTTTTTTAAAACTAAAATATATTCGTAATTTTTTTATGATTCCTGGTGTACATTCAAAATTTCATAAACTTTGGTGCTCTGCAAAACTGGCAGGACAAAGTCAAAAAAAAAAGGTTGTAACTTAGACAACACAATTTCTCGCTGGACAACCCAAATTAGTACCACCCTTTAATTCTACAACATGGCCGAACCGTCGTCGTCAGTTTCTTAAAATTTTTTGAAGGGGCAAAGCCTGGTTCAAAAAGAAAGAAGGCTCCACAATCACTATCTAAATCAGAGAAAAAAGCAAAAACAAAACAAACAAAAAAAAACTTGTTTTTTCACATCTTGCATATTGAGAATTTTACTGAAATGGGATCTGAAATTGCCCCCGAGCCTTTCTAAATTTCAAAACTTTTCCCGGACCCCACCTGCAGGAGGGTTGAGGCTGTTGGCCGCATGATTGCCACTTTGTGGCGCTCACTGCTTGGTCTATGGTGACTTCATTTTCTATGGACCCATTGTCTATGATATGCTTAAAACTAGTTTCATACACTGCCATTAAGGGAATTTTTCTTTTAAATCTAGGTGGTCAGTTCTGGAATGGTGAAGGGAATCAGGTAGTGTCCTAAAATAAAACCCACCCACCATAAACAAGTGAATCAGCAAACATTCCCACAGTAGGATCTCGACCTAGGCAGTGACAGACACTGTGATACATTATTCTCAAATATTCACTGCAATTTTCATATGATGACTAGAAATCTTGACAATTCTAAATGCAAATTAAGATTTTACATTGATTGGTTGGTTAAATACTGTTTTACATCACATCAACAATTTTAAGCTATCTGCAAGAAGACAGATTTTTCATGGGTATAAAGGTTTGTCTATGTGGTGTGAGTGTGTCCTTTTATTTTTTTATCTGCTAGCATGCATTTGACAACCTTGAAAGTGCTAGTACACCACCCCCCTATGTTGCAGATAAACATCACAGATCACTCAGTCCATTTTACTGGTACCAGTTTAACCAATAAAGGAAAAACCCTAACTTGTGGATCAACCAGGGTTATACCCACATATCTTTTGGTGTTAAAGGCAAACACCTTATCCCTTAAACTAATGTGGCCCCCTTCAAGACTTTAAGTGTCCAGCAGCCTTTTCAATGGCAGTAAAGTATGGTAGTAACTTTATCAACATTTATGTAGTAAAAGTATAGCAATATTCAAGATTCAATCACTTATATGTTATACTGTGTTACATTATACACAGGGTTTTCCGGTGAACAAAAAGCTGCATTTTAAAGCATTTTCATCATAAATGTCCCATAAAAAACCATCAAATGTGCCAGTGATGGCACAATCATGATCAAAAAGGAGATCTGGAAACGAAAATGAGGTATATATAACTCATATTTGCAAAGCATTTTTAGTGGTCATCCTCAATTGTCACGTCTTCGAAAAAAAATTAATCAGAATTTTTCACCAAAAATTGAACAACCATAAGATTATTGTCAACTCTGACATTGAAAAACCAGATTCTGAAACTGCCGCCAGTTCCACTTCCTTTTGCTTTTAACAACTGCTATTAAAATTACACATTGATTGAAAAATTTATTTGTCCCTTAGAATTTTACGGTAAAGGGACATGTGTCCCAAAGTTTCAAAAACTGAAGGAAAAAGCAAACTTTCTACCAACTAAGCTACAATGGGATGTTATGTCTTTACTACCAGTATAGTATGTTACATGCAAGTTTTAATGTTTTGGGGGAATTTCTGTCACAAATATAGGTCAGTCTGTCTTTTCATTTCTGTAGATCTCATGCTGATCCCCTAAAGTTGGTTGGTTGCATGTTGTTTTATATTGCATCAACAATTTTTGATAATATTTCTGATGACAAAATACTTGGAGCTAGTGCTAATTAAACCTGTTTTGTGTATAAAAAAAAAGTCTCCAATTAGCCAGGAAAATACATGTGCAGCAAATTAAATGAAATAAAATTGCATCAATTATGAAGCTTTGACGTTTAAAGTTTACAATCACATTATTATGTGACATTTATCACTTTTTCACATGTGACAACCACGACAAAGTGCTGCAAATCAAACACAAATAAAATTACGGCAATTATGAAGCCCAATTTTACAACTATGTATAATAGAACTTTTTTTTTACTTCATCACACATTGTATGTCATTGTAAAAACCAAATAGTAGCAAAGAAGCAGAGGTAGGACCAAGAGTTCTGGCACCTAATTTAATTCTATGTAAAATTTATGAAAAATAACTCTTCATAGAAACGTTTCAAATGTCCTGATGCTATCATGTCAGCCTTCCCAGTCAAAAATAAAATTTTAGTGAGGGTATAAAAGAAATTCCATCCAAACTTGAAAGTAGACATATTTCATGAAATATGCATGATTAATCAGTTGATGTCTAGGATACTCTTGAGTTTATTTACACTTCCACAAGGTTGGTAAAGTTCACTATAAAAATGTTAAAAGATAGTTTCTTATATATGCTTATCAATGTTTGTAATTGGGGTAAACTGAATCAAAGTCTGAAGCATTCTTATGTTAAGTTTTAGAGTGACAGATTACAGTAGGCTGGCCTCATTTGGAATAATTTATTTCCATCAACTTGATCAAGGACAGTTTACAATTCATGTATCTTGTTATTCTTAGAGTTATACAAATACAGCTATCTGTAATCAAATCACAAATATGCAACAACTGTCATTGCATGCCCTGTGTATTTTCTTAATGGAATGATAATTTTTGCATGGTATCTGTCAGTGTCACAACCGCCATCTTCAGGGTGAAAGGTAAAACTTCTGAAAAATGAAGTCAGCTTTTGACAATATTTTCCATTAAATCAAGCATAAATTAGATCAATAATTAAATGTGTATTTTACCGTTCAATAAATGTTGTTAAATCCCTCAGGCAAGTCGGATAATTAACGAAAATGCCCCCTTTCTAAGGACTCCACACGTAAAATTTCACCCAATTTTTCATTAACTGCGCATGCTTATTACCTAATCCGGATGTCAGTTGTTATCCTACATTTCGTTAATTTGCGAGATTCAAAATGTCTGCGCCCAGGATGAAAGTGGCCGTTACATTAACGTTTACTTTGTGTGCATTTTAATACGGATTGTCCTATCTCCAAACGGTATTGACAGGTGCATATTCTTATATTTTAAGATGTGACAATTCAATAGGATATACGGTCCTTTCGGAAAAATGAAAATTTATGTGTTCATAATTTGTAATAATTTGTCCTCAATAATTGGGGGGGGGGGGGTTAGAGTATAGTAATGAGGTACCTTCAAGTCAAAAGTCGATGCATACTTAAAGATGCCAGAGTGTCATTAAGTAATTTTTTTAAAAGTACTGTAAAATCACATATTTATTCGGGGTTAAATTTTCGTGGTTGAATATCAAGTAGATATATTCGTATGTTTCAAAAATTTAATTCAGCCATCAATATTTTTGTAGACCTCACAAAGAAGCATTTCATTATCAAACTATTAATATGAATATAGGCACTGGCTATTGACGAATGTAGTGACAGAAGATTGTATCTGGTATAACTGATGGGCAAGACATTGGGACATTAAATATCGGACATTTACAATATGTAAACATTCGGACATAACCGTTTTACTGAAGGGAAAAATAAGAGGTGTTGCGCATGTCACTCTTGTTTATTAGATTATCACCCTTTTCTTTTTCATGTTAAGTCGAAAGTTCTTCCTTTAATAACGACAGGTTTGCTCGGCTTAATGATCTTGTTACCAACAATACTTGATAACGCTCTACTGGAGATCGAATTATTTTTCAAATTACGAGGAAAGTATATGCTGTAAATACATTTATGTAGAACTTTGGACTTATTTTGTTTATTGTTTCCAAAACTAACAGTCTTATTGACGAAATAAAGATTTTGGTTTTGTTTAACACGTAATGGAGACGAGATAATAGGAGATTTTATTCTACTTCCATATTGTCCTATGGGGAGAATATTCCATGAACTTCCGGTATTCAAAAAAAATGAATGGATGGTCTACTGGTTGAACACATGATTTCCATATATCACATACGCGTTATCTATAGAACGAACTTCGTTTCGTCAAGGCTTCGCCGCGACTCACTACGTTTGTTATAATTACATGTACACAAATGTATTCAACCAAGTGGTGATATAGTACAAACTCATACTTTTAAGGGTTGTGGGCTCAAGCCCCAATCTAGATTGTAGACCTGTTTTGAGTTTGACTTTTGATTTCATATTTGTTCAAATGAGTTGTATCCAGCATTCCATTTATTTGGGAGTCATCCACAGACTTTAAAAATAGACCAATCCATCAGCCTGAGACTTGTAACTTTTCAATGTAATTTGTAATCTTTTGTAAATTTTGTCCAATATTTTTATGGAACGTATTGAAACATGGGAAGGACTTCCATTTGTACCCCCCATCCAAATTTACTTTTTAGCTAAATTAATGGTTAAAATGATATAATAATTCAATATTTTACATTTTGTGAAGGAAAATTTTTTAAAAAAAATCTACATTGGTTTTAATGGGTGGGGGGTACAAAAGGAAGTCCTACCGAAACGTGAGTTTCAGGCTGGTAAGAATTGTGACCAAATTTCAGAAACTGTCTTGATTTCTTAGTTGTTTTACATCTCTGACACAGAGAAAGAAATTTTATATAATTTCAAGATAGACTAAGCTTTTTACTGTCTCGGTGGCTCATAAGTAGACAACCTCAAGAGTGAGAGGTCAAGAGTTCAAACCTTTGTAGTTTATACATGATATTTTAAAATTTGAGACACTGCTTCCTCACATGCTCGGCATTGAGGAAGAAAGAGTATTAACTGGATTCACTGGTGCCAGGATAATGTGACTTGGGAGTGATATGCTTGTTTGCGGCATTCGAGTCAGCTAGCACTTTAACAAAATGTCACCATGAGTGTACACAAGTAAAAAGCAAACCAAAATACACTCTTACACATCACACACATGCAAAGAAAAATTCAAGATAAACTCTTGGGGATTATTAATGTTGCCCTCATAGTAAATAGCTGAAAAATTGTCGAAGCTATTTAAACAGCACTACAACCATCCCAACTAAGCTGTGTAATAAATATTCATAAATGTATCAATGCTCTAAATGTTTTATTTATTTATTATTTATTTTTATTTTTTTATTATTTATTATTATTATTTATTATTATTATTTTCTTTTTTTACATATTTTCAGATTCATTTGACAGCTAAGAATATGGCTTTGAACAAATATATGCATCCTAGAAATATATATAAACTACGGAAACCAGATTATAAAGAACTAGCCATAAAATATCCAGAATTTCGCAAACATGTCTTTCAGGATTTGGCTGGAAATATATTTCTAGATTATAAATACCCACCATCTCTTAGACAGCTAACTGTGACACTGCTTAAAGAAGATTTTGGATTGGATATTGATCTGCCATTGGATAGATTAATCCCAACAATACCATTACGATTAAATTATATCTTGTGGATTGAGGATATTATAGGGAAAAAGGGAGATAACTCAGTCAAAGGCATTGACATAGGTTTGTATTTAAGTTGTTTTAAGTGATCACTTTTAGTGACAGAAATTAAGCCTTACAAGTTCAAATCTAAATGCATAAAAGAGAATTTGCAAAATATAAGAAGTGCATCTGAAACATTTTCATGTCTCAGTCCTGCAGAGTTGTCTAAATTTTGAAATCTTTCAACTTTTTTACTCATAAATAATGTGACATATAGAAGATATTTTTTCATTGCATATTTGAATGTCTTTAGATTTTGTTTTGAATTTTAACATACAGAATGGATTATTTGACATTTTGTCAAGCCTGCTGTAGTTTTACAAAGTAACAAGCGACAAGGGACAAAGTGATGCAAATATTCCTAATTTAAGCCAACAAATTAAAATTTTATTACAGTATAATATTTTTTACTATGTCACATGCTTGCAGTACTTTCAGTACTTTGATTTTATATTATAATTTTAGGCACTGGTGCATCATGTATTTATCCAATTCTTGGTTGTCATAGAAACAACTGGTCTTTTTTAGCTACAGAGGTTGATGACATGAATTTTACTTATGCAGAGAAAAATGTGACATCTAACAAGATGAATGACTATATCAAAGGTAAATACCAAAGGTTGGTCTTAATGTTGTTTAACATCACATCATTCATTTTCAGCTATTTGTGAGATGAGTTTATTTATCTCGAAGATAAATCTAAGAACAAGTTTCTGTATGTCTGAGATGTGCAAGTTTGTTTAATGGTCTGTCTTTATTTAGCCAGCACTCAGGGTGGGGGTACTTTATATGCTAACTCATGAAGTCAGTACATTGTAGAAAAGATTACTAACTAAAAGATTACTCTGACTAAATTCTATGATCATGATTGGCTAAATTGAATCACATGACCAACCCAGTATCATTCCGTATATAGCTGCACATGCAAAAATACTGGGTCAGCAAGGCTGATACAGAATGGGTTAGAGTTACGCCCCTGTCGCTAACGTAAACATCAACAAAAATGGCGAACGTCAACAAATGCTTCGCCGAACATTCTGCTGTAGAGATTTGAATAGGATGAAAGTTTCATCAGATGAGACGCTAAAAGCAAATGAAAAATTGAAGATGTGCACTTCACTTTATGGAACTATTTTAGGAAGTTTTTACGAACAGAGAGGAATCTCTGTGATGTATTGTCACGTACGTCGCAAGCATTTGGCAAGGAAATCGTAGATATCTTTTAAATGGGATAGGGATACACGGTGACAGAGATGTTCATAGATGGGGGCAAGTAAACCCAAAACAGGGAAATGTTAAACGAAACATGTTTCCTAATGTCAGTGAAGAAATTCATTTTTTTTTAAAATCGGACAGGCTATGTCACCGCCATGTCAAATCCTTGCGCAATATATGTGGAATATAGTACGGTATTTTGCGGGTGATAAGTACGTGCTGAGGGTAACCGCACAATGATGAATGTATGTGGTATTGAAAATAAAATTTATACATGGATTCTGTGGAGAAACTTTTGGTGGAAAGGATACAATGCGGCGCAGCGAAAGAATACAAGAACACAGACCTATTTTCGCAACATTTTCTCGGATATCCCATAATTTAAACGGTCTCTTTTGATTGGATGAATTATATCACGTGTCATTTTTTGGTACCGTTTTGGCGAGAGTGAACCACAGTAAAAATTTCTTGAACAATACCCGAAGTTTGAGCGTGTAAGTAAAAGTAAATGTGCTGAAAGTGCTGTAAAGAAATCATGTCTTACATGCGCGATAGCAAATGTCACGTTTATAGTAATGTATTTGTTTTCATTCGTTTCCCTTCCCATCCCCTCCTCGAAGCCCCAACAAAATTTGACCTATATCTGAAGTAGACATGTTTACATTTCAAAATTTGACCTATATCTGAAGTAGACATGTTTACATTTTAATTTTGTCGACGTAGCGTAAAAATGATATACACGATTTTGAGAGCAGCATTGTGAAATCGACCGGAAAAAAGCTATAGCTGAGAGATTTCACGAGTTCCTGTCGATTGTGCAAGATGTACTCTAGAAGTTTACATGGAAAGCTTTAGGGTAAATTCTCGGTAGGTGGCGTGTATTTTGTATGTAAACAGTTTTTTGCAACCATCATTTGAGGTTGTTTTTTGTCGTTATTGAGAAATATAACATATAAATATAAATAATAAAAATATATAAAAACATTTTTCTGTTTGTGTAATTAATTAAAAATGTAACGTATGAACGTTTTTGTCTTTTCTTGGAGAAATGCTTGGAATGTGAAATCTTGGAGAAATGCTTGGAATGTGAAATCTTGGAGAAATTCTTGGAGTTTGTATTCTTGGGAGAGAAGCTTGGAGTATGTGCTTGTAAAATAAAAATACAGTTGCATTTTGGTTTTATTGTGAAAAAGATGTCATTGCTATGGTACATATCAGATGTGTTTGTTAGGAAAATAATGAGTTTTGTCATTGGTTGTTTTAGTTTGCCTTGTTAATGATGAAAGTAACTGTAACAGCTCAGGCTGATCTCCATCAAGGTTCTGGCATTTTTCCTGCCATTTCACGTGGTAAACAGTGCACTGCAAATGCTGCCATTGCACTTGCATATTCCCTTGTCAAGGAAGTTGGATTATGGACTACTGAAGATTTGAATGTAATTCTCTTTAGTGGTGATGATCTTTATAAATTAATTGCACGTGAAATCTCCCATCCTTATTTAATGGTAACAGATTTACCTTCACATATTATTCTTGAGGAGGTACCATTTTCTTTACGAATTACGAATGTTTATTTTGGGATTTTAAATGGTGAATATAACGAGAGCCACAGTGTGGGTATGTCCCTCGAGGCAGCATTTAATTATTCATTTGTATCCACAGATACTTGCTTTTTCATTGCACATGGATATGCAGTAGCAGTAATACAAGCAAATGATGTATTTTACATATTTGATTCACATGCAAGGGATTTGAACGGTTGTACATCCTCGGATGGGAAATGCTCCCTTTTGAAGTTCACTGTTTTTGGAGAGCTGTGTTTATTTTTAAGGCAAACATTTATGAGCAACTCAGGTGAACCAACCCAATTTGAAATTAGCTGTGTGAATCTACATATTGTTAAACTTGATTCCATAAAACGAAGTCAGAAACGGGGATCTACTGTTACAGTTAAAAAAATTGAAACACATATGCTACACCCCCCCTTTAAATCCAATATTTTTCCAAGCTTAAAGCTGATTGATTTACCTTTCTTGTGTGAAGTTGATAAGTTGAATGTTCAGTTTCGAAATCAATCTCGGAATAAAACAAACAAGAGAAAAACAAGCACAAAAACATTAAAATTAGATAAGACATTGCCTGAAAGAGAAGGTGTTCACAATGCAAATGGCATTGACATGGAATATGTTCAAACACAACATGGGACACACCATCAGGCTTCAAAAGATGGGACAGGTTTCAAAGGAAGAACATCACGATTAGACCGATGGAAATCTATTAAAAGACCAAAAAACTCCTGTAAACCAATCATTGAAAATTTCAAGGCAATTGTTCAGTTAGGTCCAGAATATGTTTGCTCATGTTGCAGTCAGACATGGTTTAAACACAGTGTGTCGGAAGTGGGTAAGTTAATGGATAGGGAAAATAATCGTCTTCTCGGTCAATGTTTGAATCAAATAAAGAGTGTAAAAAATAAAGAGTGGATTTGTCAAACATGTCTTAAGTCTATCAGGGGTGGTAAAATTCCAAACTGTTCAGCACTGAATGGATTAAAATTACCTATGAAAGTTCCCCAGCTAGATCTTACTCAGTTGGAGGAAAGATTAATTGCTCCTAGGATCCCCTTTATGCAAATCAGAGAAAAAGCTAGGGGTGGCCAGTTAAGTTTAAAAGGGAATGTTGTTAATGTTCCATCCAATGTCAATGAAACTATTAAAGTATTACCCAGGACTATGTCACATGATGAAACAATCTTGCTCAAATTTAAAAGGCAGAGTATTTCAAGTCATTTCATTGCTTTTGAACCAGTGAGACCTAAGAAAGTGATAGATGCAGCGAAATGGTTGGTTGAAAATAGTGAACTTTTTAAGAATGAAGGCATTGTGTATGATGAAAACTGGATTTGGGAAGGAAATGATGGAACAGGTGGCTTGACTGAAAATGAATGTCAGTCTGGTGCATCTGGTTTCAGAAATAGTCAAGATTGCCAAAACAGATATCCTAGTGTTGATCAGGTTTCAAGCAGCAATGATATTGTTGAATCGGATAATTTTTCAGAAGTTGAGGGTTTTGAACATAGACCAACTGGTAATTTAGACACAGTCATGCACCCTGTCGATTTTCGGGAATATTCAAATATACTAAGTGTAGCACCTGGGGAAGGGAATACACCACTTGGTATGTTTGAGGATGCAAAATCTGAATACCTTGCCTTTCCAACAATTTACTGTGGGACAGCTCGGGACAAGAAAGATTTGAAGGAACCTGTACATTATAGTACAATATGCAAGTGGGAACTAAGGCATGTTGACAGGAGGGTTGGTAGATGTATCCCAAACATTTTTTATAAAATGAAACGGTTACAGATCAAACATTTAAAAGACCGGGTTTCTATGGCTGTAAGAAAATATAAAACAAAAGGGAAAAAATTTAAAGTTGGTGACCTTTTAGCACCAGGGGGGCTTGAAAGTATCATAAAATGTAATGAAGGTTATCAAGTTCTTAGAAGGTTAAGGGGTTCGCCACCATATTGGGAACAGGCAAAACATGAAATTTTTGCAATGATTCGCCAGCTTGGTATGCCGACATGGTTTTTGTCTTTATCATGTGCTGAAACTCGCTGGACTCCTCTCCTTCGACTCTTGGGGAAATTACTTGATGGTAAGGATTACAACGATGAGGAAATTAGAAACATGACTTGGCAAAAGAAATGTCAATTGATTCGTGATGATCCTACATCATGTTCACGTTACTTTGAATTTAAAGCTTCCTCATTTTTCCTACATGTATTAAAACACTCAACCAACCCTATTGGCCTAATAAAAGACTTTTTCAAGCGTGTTGAGTTTCAGCAGAGGGGTTCGCCACATTTGCATGTCCTGTTATGGGTGGAAAATGCTCCTAAATATGGTATGTCTGATGAGAGGGAAATAATTCAGTTTATAGATAAGTATGTGACATGCAGTAAGGACAATACAATTCCAAACCTCATCAATTATCAAACTCACCGCCATGCAAGAACATGCAGAAAACGTGACAAACCAATTTGTCGATTCAATTTTCCGCTGCCGCCTTTGCCTAAAACAATGATTCTCACCCCTTTGCCTGAAGAGAGCAAATCTGCTGCAAATGCGCAAAATTACCAGAAAATCTCCAGTGCTTTAGGTGCCATGAAATCAGGTGATGATATAACATTTACTGATTTTTTAACAGAACTAGGAATGAATTTTCAAGAGTATGTACTGGCAATTAGATCTAGCCTGAAAGCCCCTAAAGTTTTTCTGCAAAGACAACCATGTGAGGTGCGAATAAATAATTATAACAGTGTGATGCTTAAAAGTTGGGAGGCAAACCTGGATATTCAATATATATTGGACCCATATGCATGTGCTGCCTACATTGTTTCATATATATCCAAAGGTCAACGTGGGATGTCAAATTTGCTGTACAATGCATGCAAAGAAGCCAAGGCAAATGAAAGTGACATACGTAGCCAGGTCAGAAAAATTGGAAATACGTTCCTTACAAATGTTGAGGTAGGAGCTCAGGAAGCTGCTTACTTGGTATTACAAATGCCACTGAAACGGTCAACTAGAGAATTTGTTTTTGTGAATACCAATCTTCCTGATGAAAGGATAGTTCTCTTGAAACCAGTAGCAGACCTAAAAAATATGCCAGAGAATTCAACTGATGTAGAAAGTGATAATGCAATCAAACGGTATTCCCGACGTCCTTACTCTTTACAAAACTGTTGTCTTGCAGACTTTTTATCTTGGTACAATTGCATTGCTTCAACAAAGAAATCTAGCAACACACTGTCAAATGGAGAGTTGCAAGAAGATGCTTATGAAGTTAACTTGGAAGATGAAATTGAAGGGAGTTCTTCTGTATCGGATGAAAACTTAAAGCCAGACTGTGCTGATGCAGAAATTCATCATCTGAAAAATGGTTCTGTTTTGGTTAAAAAACTGAAGCAAAAAATTTTAAGATATCCACGCTTTAGTATTCACCTTGATCGGGAAAAGCATTTTAGAGAGAAAATCATGCTTTTTACTTGTTGGAGAAATGAAGATAACCTTATAGGTGGTGAAAAGTCCTATGAAGAAAGGTACAATAAATGCAAGTCATTGATTGAAAAAAATGCCCAGCCATACGAGTCAAATGCTTCATTATTGGACACACTGGAAACTGAATTCATTGACAACCAAGATAGTTTTGCTCAGGTTGCCCCTTCAAATGAGCATAACGAAGAAATAGATGGGTCTAAAGGCAGTACTTTATCTGAGGTATTTGGGTGTTTTAATCCAGGTGATAAACCACTTGATTATGATGTGGGCCTGGATCTCGGCATAACTCGGAAACAGATAGGGCAAGATGATGTGTTGCTGGGAAAGATGCCAGATGCCCAGTACAGTGCACTCATGCAGAGCTTGAATAAGGAGCAACAGGAGTTTCTGTACCATGTTTTGCACTGGTTTAAAACACGTGACGAGCCAATTTACAATTTCTTGTCAGGTGGTGCTGGGGTAGGTAAAAGTGTTCTCACACGTGCACTATATCAGACCTTGTTGAGATTTTTTTCCCACCAACTAACTTTAAATCCTGACTCAATACAGATGCTTCTTTGTGCACCTACTGGAAAAGCTGCTCACAACATAAATGGCCATACCATTCATTCAGTGTTCTGTATTCCAGTGGGGCAAGGATTGACCCATAGAACTTTAGATATGGCACAATTAAGTTCACTTCGTTCGAAATTTGGTTCTCTGAAAATTCTTTTCATTGATGAAATATCAATGGTTGGGAACAAAATGTTAAATCTGATAAATATGCGACTACAAGAAATAAAAGGCTGTGAACTACCATTTGGTGGTATAAGTGTTATTGCCATCGGTGACCTTTTCCAATTGAAACCTGTTATGGATGGTTGGATTTTCTCACAATTGCACAAAGACTATGGTCCTTTGTGTTCCAATTTATGGACTGAGTACTTCCACATGTATGAGCTTAACCGAAATAATGAGGCAAAAAGATGACAGTGACTTTGCAAAATTGCTGAATCGGATGAGGGAAGGTATTCACACACAAGAGGACTTGGAATCTTTAAAGAAACGGGTTTTCATGCCAGATAAGACTCCTAAGCATTTGCCTCACTTATTCACAACCAACATGGAAGTTGATTCTTTCAACGAAATCGCTTTTGAAAATGTTGACCCATTTCGGAAAACAACTGTAGATGCTATTGACATTGTTTGTGGGGATGTTACTGAAGACCTTAAACTGAAAATCAAGGAAAAATTAACAAAAACCGCTACAAAGTCATTTGCTTTGCCATGCAGACTAAAAATAGGTGAATCACTTAACTGTGAAATTTGTACTAATATAAATGTGGGAGATGGCATGGCCAATGGGACACCTTGCATAGTTAAAAAGCTTGATTTCCGAGTAGAAGGGTCAAAGCGGTGTAGCATTGTGTGGGTTGATTTCCAGGATGAGTTAATAGGAAGGCAACAAAGAAATGAGTATAAACACCTATACATTGATGGTATTCCTAGAACCTGGACGCCCATCTTGGAAGTTACTAGGAAATTCCAAGTCATGTATTACAAAAGTTATTATGTGAATAGACGACAATTCCCACTGAAATTAGCAGCGGCAAAAACAGTACACAAATCACAAGGATCCACACTGGCTGGAGCAGTTGTTCATTTCGGTAAAAGGAAGTCGGAACATATTCACTATGTTGGGCTTAGTCGGGTTAAAAATCAATCCTCACTATACATACTCAACTTGAATGAATCAAAAATCTGTGTTTCTGCCTGTGTATTGGATGAAATGGACAGACTTCGAAAACATGCAATGGTTACTCCATGTCTCCCTTCCCTATGCAGGCTCTCTGAATCTGTTCTAAGAATTGTCTATCATAACACTCGATCCCTTCACAAGCACATTGATGATGTAAAACATAATGTCACTTTGCTAGCTGCGGACATTTTGGCTCTCTCGGAGACGAGACTAAAATTTGCTGACCCAGGTGAAGATTACACATTGGAAGCATTTCAATTGAAAAGGTTTGATTTCCCAGCCAATCAACAAGCAAGAACCCCTTATGGAATAGCAGTATACCACAAGCCATTTATATCCAGTGTTTCAACCATGTTGCTTGACAAAGTTCAGATTGTACTGGAGCAGGTACATAATCATGGGATGATTATTCAGCTTTGTTTCATTTATTGTCCGCCAGCTTGTTCAAATTTGCAGAAGTTGAAAGAAGTATTTTCCACCATTGCCCAAATTACAAGGCCCAGTAGTCCTTTGATTGTTATTGGCGACTTGAATTATGATTTACAAAAGTGTAAAAAGTTATCAGATTGGGTGAGAGATGAACTCCAACTTATTCAGTTGGTCACACAGCCTACAACGGATTATAACACCACTATAGACCACATCTATACAAATTTAAATCTGGAATTGCACAATGTAGAACATGGTACATTGGAGTCTTATTACTTCGACCACAAGCCAATTTTCATAACTGTGAATCCAAGTTCCTAGGCTGGTTAGAGTATTGGCTAAGTTTATAACTTACTTCCCTGTTTATTGCAACTTCAAGAGTGTGTGTTTTATATTTACGGACATGTGGTAATTATTTATTGCACAAAGAATTTATGTTGCTATTGCATTCAGTAGAGTTTTCCAGTACTTGAATTCTTTCCCTTCACAATTCCCCTCTAATCATTGAACCTGTATTACAACTTCATTGTGTACATGTAACATTTTGCTCTATTTTCTACTATTTCAGGAAAAATGACTATGACGTTGGCATCAGTATTGAGCAAACCAGCTGGGCCGTATGACTTGCCGTTAAAGGTGAAAGTTATTATGGTGGATAAGGTTGTCGATTACAAAAATGGGAACGGCGAAACAAAACAGAGCCTCGATTTTGTTGTAAGCGACAGCACAAGAATAGGACGTGTGAGAAATTATGACTCATCAAAGAATTCAGTTATCAAGGCTGGAAACAGCTTGATAATTAGAAACTACATAACGAAAGGTTCAGGAAACGCCAAGCTTGTTATTACAGCGAATAGCAAGCTCTACAAAACAACAGAGGAAGAGGCAGTAGAGAATGCAGAGTTGCTAGCTAAGCAGGAGCTTCATCCTCCTCCTGCTCCAGAGGTTACGTTAAAGGATGTGCAACGGTCACCAATGAAGTCATTGGTGTCAATAAAGGGCCAAGTTGTACAGGTAAGTAATAATTGTTAGGTGTTTTGTTGTTAATAATAATTGCTGGCCATTATAACATTATGGTCAAACTTGAAGACAACTTGATGTAGGGCAAGTAACATCTGTATGCAAAGACCTGCCAAGGGACCCAAGATTTATATATTGATGGCAGCTGGTTAAATACAAAGTTCTCTTGGCTGGAAATTTTAAGGAAACAGACATAAGTACACTGTTCATACAGAACAAGTTGTATTCATAAGAACCATGACAGGTTTTACTTTATTTGCATGTGGTATATTGCAAAGAGATACCTGTGATTTACCAGCATAATGATTAAGATCTCAGGTCGTAATCCAAAGCTGCTGTAAAGCAGTTTTATGTGGTTTTGGCACACATTCAACTAATTGCAAAGAGAGCAAGACTTGCAATCTCTAAACACATTTTTGTATGCACGAGATGAGTGTTTTTTAGTCTATCTTGTGCACTCTAGGCAACTGTTGGATGCTAGCTTACCAATTTGGTGTACTGTGGAAAACCACACTACACAACCCAACACTTACAAGAATTGTAAAAAGAAAATGTATTGAAAAAGTCTTTAAAGTACCTGCATGATGGTGTATGGCATGGCAAAATGATAAAATTCCTTAAACTTGAAACTCACCACACAGTGTGCCTTTCTAACTCACCTGTTGACATACTTCAAACCCCTGTAAATGACAGGTCAGTTACCTGTGATAATACCATAAACAGCAGAACTATGAAATTGCTTGGTGTTTCCAAAATTGGTATCCCCTATTCTGACAAATGCAACTAACTTCATATGGTCATGAGTTTGTCTCTTTTTTGCAATGTTTATTCATATGACATTTTCCATAAGTAGTGGTTATCTTATATTTGCAGGAAGAGATGGCACAAACCGTAATGGCTTTCAATAAACCATCAACAGTCAAGGGATTTATCATACAAAATGATGACACCAAATGTCGAGTTTCGCTGTGGAGAGACCTAGCAGCTAAAGACATTAAGACAGGAGATTACGTATCCATAACAAATGTCATTGTAGGACAATGGAATAGAGAGGTCTCCCTAAGCAGCACAACTTCCACAAAGATAGAGGTATGGATGATATTGTGCTTCCTTTTCCACGGCTGTGTGTGTTGAATTTGCCCTGTTTCAAAAAAAAATTTATATATATATACGGATAAGCTCCATTCTTAAAACTGTACAAATTTGAACACTATCTCTCCCATCTGGACAATTAGTTTTAAATCAATGCTGATAAAATGTACCATTTGAAAAAAAACCATTTGGGTACTTCTATTACACTGACTGAAATGCTAGATAGTGCAGATATGCTATGGCCTTTCCAAATTACTATGTAGCAAAACCAGTATTACTTGTGAACCATGTTCCATAGAACTCCTTTATAAAAGACTTAATCATTGTAAAATGAATCCAGGTTTTGAGCAGTCTCCATCGCCATTGCAAAACTGCATGCAATATAAAGTATACAAGATTGCTATAGCAACCTCATTCAGAACAAATCAATGTATCTGAATGCCTGTTGCAAAGGCAGCATTAGGAAAATTTTTTTGGTTCTTTGTGTCATTTGTGTGATGTTAGACTAAAACCATATATTGTTTTACAAGTCTGACATCTATTTCATGGTGAAACTGCTATGATTCAATTATTTTCCCACTGATGATTACTGTTCATGGTTAGTAACTCTGTATTTGTGATACCAATAACTAATGCCACATTTGAACTAAAGTAGCGGCAAACCTCTGCTATGCAATATTTCACCAACCTTGTTCAAGTACTTGGTTTTCCTTTTTAGTAAACCCCACATCACTATTCATTCTTCTGGTGTGTATTGTGAATAGAAGCAACCACTCAAACCAAAAACCTATGCCATAATCTAATTGAGACTTGAAGAGAAATGTGAGAGGTCGATTACTTTGCATTTAGGAATTTAGTTGCCTGTCCATTTAGGAATTTAGTTGCCTGTCCTCCAAAAGAGACCATAAAAGCAGATACCCAGTGTCATGATGGGCATAACACTTCACAAAACCCTCCCCGCACTCCTTCCGGGCATGCGCTGCTCTGACTGAAATTCTGGCACTTCACAAAAAAAATGACATCCTGATATAAGAGGTACATCCTTAACCGGCACAAAAACACCTTATTCAATAAGTGCATCGGATCAGAAGCAATAATTCTGCAATTGAATCATTGCTTGTTATATTTCCCAACCTTTTAAAATTGTTCAACAATGTCAGTCTCCATCTCTTTCTCACACATTTCCTTTTTTCCACTAGAATTCTAACCTCTGCAATCACTCATCATTTTAAAGCAAATACTTTTGAATACAATGCATATTAATGTATTTCCATCTGTTTCGACTGCTTATAGCTGCAAATTCAATGTGCTTGGTTCATTTATTTATGTATACATGTATCTATTTATGTTTATTTTTTTCTATTTTTGAAGAAAATACAAATGCCAGAAGAAAAGATATATGCCAGAGTGTCAGGCATATACCATGACAAAACAAAAATAGTGCTGCTGCTTGACACTAATAAGGATTCACTGTTTCCAACTTTGAAGGGGATCCAGACAGTCTCCTTGATCAGGAAGTGGAGATGACAGTTAGAGGAGAGACCGTGCTGGCTGTTAAGCTTAAAGGCACACAACCAAAAGATGAAGACCCACCAAGTGGCAACACCAGCAACAGTGAATCAAGCGTTTGAAAAGTGTGCTGGAATAGTCAATCCCCTCCTTTGCTTGACATGTTTCCCTGATGCTAATGTGTGACAGTGGTTTCAGTTTTCATATCTTTAGGAAATTTTGCAAATGCATTAATGCTCAGTGGTGGTTTTCCCATTTGTTTCTGAAATTTTTATCTCAAACATACTGATGTGCGACAGTAGATTCTGTTTCAGTTTCCTGAAAAAAATTCTTAAATACACTGATGTGCGACAGTGTTTTCAATTTCAAATCCCTAACAAAAATGTACAAATACACTGATGTGCGACAGTGTTTTCAATTTCAAATCCCTAAGAAAAATTTACAAATTCACTGATGTTTGACAGTGTTTTTCAATTTCAAATCCCTAAGATAAATTTACAAATACACTGATGTGCGACAGTGTTTCCAATTTCAAATCCCTAAGAAAAATTTACAAATACACTGATGTGCGACAGTAGTTTCCCAATGCATTGCTTTCAATATTTTCCTGAAACTACTGATGTGCGTCAGTGGTTCCAATTCCCATTCCTTCAACATGTTGAATGTTAATTTATACATACACTGATATGTGCCATATAATTCAACTTTTACTATTAACATGTCTTTTCATACAGAGGGAGTGTGACAGTGGTTTCAAAATCTTTTTTTCTTTTTTTTTCCATTGATGTGCGACAGTGTCTTCACCTTTTTTGACTAAAATCTTTCACTACCTACACTGATGTGTGGCAGTGATTCTGTCAACATTCCTTTCAATTTACTTATAAAATGTAATTAACATGCCAAGTCTGTGAATCTGTGAAATTTTTTTCTCTCACAGCAAAATTTCAGATATATTTTTGTTTGTTATGACTTTTGCCTGTCCATTTTGGAGAACTTGAATCTTTTTCAATGTACCTGCATTAGCATGTGTTTTGAAGACTTTTACCATGTATTTTTGTCTTTTATATGTCATACCAAATGTATGTTTTTCATTGTTAGGCCACATGCCACCTGGCAGGTGTAACGATATACCTGATTATGGGTAAAACCAATTCAACAGCTCCCCATTGATACAGGATTCAAATGTCATAGGGTATAAGTGCAGCAAAATGTGTTTGCAGTACCTTCTTTTACAGTTACTTCCTGCCTACATCATTGTGTATAGAAGATTTGACTGTAACTGTGTGTTGTGAATATCCCCATAATATATTTCAAGTTTATATTGAAATAGACTATGCCTTCACACTAGTTGAAGAACACATGTAAAAAGTGATGATTGCAAAAAAGTTTTAACTTAAAAACATAAGCTAAACAAAATGAAAATAATTCAAGCTTTCCATTTCTTGCATAGCAATTTGGCCAGATGTCATGAAATTTCCTTCATGATTCCAATGCAATGCATAGTCAACACCTAATGCAATACAGTTATTCAGTTTCACGACATATTGCAATCCCATTTCTGATGTATCGTTACACCTCCGGTGCCACCTGTAATACAGGTACCATTTTTGTAACTTGTTTTTTGTGTATTAATATTATTCATAGCATGACATGAAGACACAGTAGTGATACCTTGTATTATGTGTATTTGTATCACTTGTAGCGTGCCATATGCATTTTCTAAACCTGGGGCATACCTTATCTTTGCTTTACGTACACAAGTCATTCTTTTCTAGTGATATGATTGAAATATAGCTGCAAACGCTTGCTACTTGTAAGCATTTTCATTTTCCATGCCATACTACATGTAACTTCCATTGTTTATGTTTAGGCATGCATTGTCTGTGTTAAGGGTCTAGCTGTAAAAACTTGTTACACGTGGTGCTTCCACTGTGCAGATAATCAAATGTAACTTTGACCTCCAGCATTATGCTACTGTAGTGTATGTGCATTAACCTCCAGCATTCTCCTTGTGCACATTTACTGATTCATTTCCATTTTCTAATGATGTACTTTTCAATATTGATTTCATTTTGTATTGTATATATTGGTTTTGACGTTTCATTTTGTATTGTATATATTTGATTTTGACGTTTCATTTTGTATTGTATATATTGGTTTTCGAAGTAATCCATTATCATGATGCTACAAACATATTCCAATATAGTACAGTATCCTGTGTGTTTTAACTTACATGGCATGTGAACTTCATTTTTACCTTGGCCAATAAAAAATTTGTACCTTGCAAGAATAATTGCATTTTTGTTCCCGCTACTACCAACCTCCTGTGTTGTGCATCTGCTTAATTTTTACATTCATATTTTAATGTAGACAATAGTCTTTTCCACCTAACTTGCCGATTCCATGTCCTGTAATGCACAAGCCACTAAATTCATTTCAAGAACTTGCATTCTCCCTATTCAAAACCTTTTGCAATAATGAACTTAAATCTCACTTACATATGCCCAATTACATTCAACAATTCCTTACACAACTATACGGCTTAAGTATACCTTAATATAGACCGTATACATTACTGCACATTTTCCATTGTGATGGACTACGAGCTCCAGCATTTTGTTACTGCATATTTATTATTTTTTGTTTCAAAATTGTTGTTTTCTACATTTTAAATATGTTTTATTACGTTTTTGTTATTATGTGATGCATGACACATCTTTCCTTGTGGAATCTAGTGTCCAATGTAAATAGTTAGCCACTAATTTACTTATTTATGTGTTCTCAACATTATGGTTCAAACAACATGTATTGTATTGCTCAATATTGCTACATGTGGACTCCAACTTGTGTCATATTTGTTATCACCTGAAGCAGCAACACATTTCACTATTGCCACTAGCGTCTTTTCATGTTGCAAAATGTCTTGTGTTTTCCACACATTGCTTGCATTCCGTTGTTTCTTAGGGAGAAATGACATCAATTTTAAACCTCCTACTTTTGACTTCCTGTACTATGCTGCCGATTAATTTTTGAAATACATGTGCATTTATTGTTCATAGTGTCTCCCAATTACAGTGTCTTACCAATCCTACTTCATTTCAGCTACGCCAGACACCATTTTCATTCCTAAAATTGTTCCTTACAATTCAAACTCTTGTCATTGTTGCCTTCAGAAGCACTTGCCTATGTCCAAAACCCATTGAAATCAACAAACTGAAAAAGCAGTTTCCATTCCTCTTCCTCTTATTATCAACACATTAGCTTTATTCGTTTTGTCTATGCTGCTGCTTATAGCACAAAAACAAAACAAACCAAAACAACAAAACATAATTGTTGCTCAAATGTGGTCTTCATGTCCTCATTCATGAGCCACAGCAGACGCGCTCCGTGTTCAGTTACAATATGCATGGTTGACATTAATTTCGATTAGTGCCATTCCCTTGCTTTTACATTGCTTTATGCAGTACCATTTCAGCAGAGAAGCTGTACTGATGTAAATACCCAAAAGGGACAAAATGTGATATATAGTTTACAGGCCCCCATTCCATTTGATTCATAAATAAAGATATATATATATATATATATATATATATATATATATATATATATTTTTTTATTGGCTCTTTTTGTACTTTAAACAAAATTTAACAATAGTCACATGTCACATTTGATAACAGAAATGCAAAAAGTTCAAATACATTTGTTTTCACCATCACGCTCTTTCACTTAGGCACACTTCTGTAAAGGCCCAATAATAATCTTTACATGAAATCTTGGCAACAGGGAGATTTTTGTTATTATAATTTACTGTCAAAACATCCCTGTTGACAACATTTCTTTTATTTGTTCTACAAAAAGTTTTCCATGAATATGGTATTGCAGATCTTATACTGTAATATTGAAGAAAAAATATTTTAAAACCAAGCTTCAGCTCTAGTTCATCAAGCTGTAAAAATTCCCCATTTTCATCAAGAATGTCATTTAAAAAGTAGATTCCTTTGATATACCATTCTTTAAAAAATATTGGTTTGTTGGTTATACAGATAGCATCATTGAACCATAGACTTTCTTTGAAGACATTTATTTCTTTATTAAAAGTTTTGAATTTATACCAATAAGAAAAAATTTCTTGATAAAAATGAGGCAAGTTGAAAAAATCACTTATTTCATAACATTTAGTGTGAAAAATATCCTTAATTTTAACATTATTTAAATATTGCTGCAGAAGATACTTATATTTTGAATTGTTGTCATTTTAAAGACGTTTTATCCATCCTAACTTTAGTGACATAATTTGATTTTCAAAATCTGGAATTTTTAAACCCCCACTTTTTATATTTTGAATTGCAACATTGTGTTTTATTTTTGGGATTTCATTATTCCAAATGAATTTGTTTATCTCTTTTTGAACATTTTTTACAAAATCTTTGGAGCAAGAAGTAACGGAAAGAGGATAAACAAATTTGGATAAAGCCAGAGATTTAAGAATTAACACTTTTCCAATTAGGCTAAGATTTCGCATTTTCCACAGATTTAAGGTAGCTTTTAGATCATCAAGTTTGGAACTGTAATTTTTTGCAGCTACATTTTGTTCATTTTCTGTACTAAACCATATGCCAAGTGTAAAAAATTCAAATGAAGTCCACTTAACAGGTAATATTCCAGCTTTATAATATCGACAAGATCCTACCCATATAGCTTCAGTTTTATCTAAGTTAATTTTTAAGCCGGAACAATGTTTGAAAGTTTCAAAAGAATTTAAAGCTTCAAAACCAGAAAATTCGTTATGTAAAAAACAAGTTGTATCATCAGCTAGAAGACTGAGTTTCAATTCCAGATCTCCAAATTTTATGCCTTTAATGTTGTTATTGTTTCTTATTGAAATAGCTAGAGTTTCAATAACTAATATAAAAAGGTAAGGGGACAGTGGACACCCTTGTCTTACACCTCTAGTTATTGGAAAGAACTCTGATGAATAACCATTATTTACAATACAACTACTAATATCTGTATAAAAAATTTTAATCCATTTTCTAAAGTCATCATCAAAACCAAATTTTCTAAGTACCTCATCCATGTATTTCCATTCAACAGTATCGAAAGCTTTTTCGAAGTCCACCAAAAGAATTATTCCTGGAATATTATTCAACTTAGTTAAACTTATCAAATCTGATATGGTTCTAATATTTCCCCCGATAAACCTATTTTTTACATAACCTGTTTGATCTGAGTCAATTATTTTGGGCAATATATTTTTTAAGCGTTTTGCAATAATTTTAGTTGCTAATTTATAATCAAAATTCAAAAGTGAAATAGGTCTCCAGTTTTTTAGAAGGTTTCTGTCTTTGTCTTTTTTTGGTATTAGAGTTATGACCCCCCTTTTTTGATCTGTTGACAAGTGTCCTACCTCAAAGGCTGAATTTAAACTGTCTAACACTAATTCCGATATCTCTTCCAAAAAATATTTATAAAATTCATAAGTGAATCCATCACATCCTGGTGATTTATTTGGTTTGAATGTTTTTAAAATATCTAAACATTCTTGGTTTGTTATTAAGCCATTACATGGAATTTTTTCAGTTTGACTAATTTGAGGTATACTTTCATTTTCTAAGAAGAATTTAGCACTTTTTTTATATTCATCATATTTAAGAGAAGAAGTATAAAGATTTTGATAAAATTTCTTTTCTTCGCTTAAGATATCATTTGGATCAATTAATATTTTGTCTTCAACTTTTAACTGATCTATGACTTTATTTTTGAAATTTCTCTTTTCCATGGAAAGAAAGTATTTTGTTGACTTCTCTCCATTTTCACACCACCTAGCTTGAGAACGAATCATGTTTCCCCTGGTTTGTATTTCGTTAATAGTTTCAATTTTTTGTTTAACTATTTCTAATTTGTTTAAATTTTCATCAGTAGGAAAATCAATGGTTTGTTTAGTTAATGTATCTAGTTCTGATTTTAATTCTATTTCTTCTTTTCTATTTTTTCTTGCTTTTAATTTAGAGGAATTAAATTTCCAAAAACCTGGACCCCTTTTTGTCGCTAAATAACCTTTCAACTTGACTTCAATAATGCTGTGATCTGATTTGATTGATGGATGAATATAGGAAAATGCAAACTGACTAAGAAAGGAAGGAATGAGCCAAAAGTCCAATCTTGAGAATAATAATGGGTTTTTTTATATATAGGTGTAAAGCCTTTTTTCTGGATTTAGAAATCTCCAAATATCTATCATATTGTATTCTTGCATATATCCTTTTAATTTGTTTCTATACTCTGACACTGGCTCATTCCTACCTCCCTTAATTATTAAGTTTTCCCCACTAAATTTTATGCATTTATCTATAAGAAAATCTAGAAAGAGACACTGATCTTTGCAATGATCTTTTGTGGGAGCATAAACATTAGTAAAGATAAAATTACATGTATTATTATTAATATCAAGAAATAACTGTAGATATCTGCCTTTGTCATCTTTTTCAATTTTATGAACTGTATAGTCTACTTTTTTTCCAAATAAAATTGCACAACCTTTTGAATTAGAAGTACCATGACTGAAATAAATTTTTGAACCCCACTCATTACTCCAATCTGTTTCACAAAGTTGTGTTGAATGTGTTTCTTGGAGGAAAATAATGTGACTTTCATAATATTTCCTAAACCAATTAAAAATACATCTTCTTTTTTTGTCATCACCTAAACCATTACAATTAAAAGACATTAAAGAAAAATTATAACTCATAATATTGGTATATTAAATAAATGCCAGACAAATATAAAAACCATGCTTATATTCAGTGTGTGCCTAAGTAAAAGAGCTATTTTACAAAAAGTAACCAGACAACATATGTACAAACATAATTCCAAATAATGGAAACACATACTTTTGTTACAAGGTAAATGGGGGGGGGGGTTGCTAAAAATCTAGGTTACGGTGTATGTGTGAAATACCAAATCATTTTTTCCACATGAACACAAACATACATAACATATATACACACATATATAAATTTTTCAAAAAAAAAAAAATCAATATATATATATTCTTATTACGATACTGGTTTTAATATATATACATATACACATATGCAACAAACATACACACACACATATACATATATATATAAACATATACATATACATATATACACATACATATATATACATATACATACATATATACATATACATACATACACACACAGACATACATATATATACACATACACACACATACACATATATACATACATTACATATATACATACATATACACCCGTACATATATATATATATTCTCACATACATATACACTAATATACATACATATGCACACATATATATGCATAATACACACATACATACATATACATACACACACGCATATATACTCCTGTACGCGTGTGTCTACAAGGGTGCCTTACACATCATGCCATGCGCATATGTGATGTAAAACCTGTGTGTATAAATGAAAATAAGTTCTTAAAAACACCAAATCGTAAATGTGTGTTTTTGATGCTTCATGACAACCATAGTATCGCTAAGGGACAGTATGAAATTTGAAAAAGATCATCCAGGATTATTTGACGTATCACTTGCAGGAATGCTTGTTGTCTTTGACAAAAGATATTACATTGTGTTTGTAAGAACACGTTAAGGGAATGAGATGCATCAAATTAATGGAAATACCATATAACCGTTAAAAGGATAACACATTACGTTTAGAAAATCTAATGTAATTACGTACCAATTTCAAATATATTCTACACTAAAGTCACGACTTTCACACATGTATATGTGAGGATGCAAATTGATATTTTTTTTACATATTGCATTCCAAGCGATTTTATTTGTTTTGTGTTCTTATGCTTCAATGTACATCATTGACATTACACTTTACCATTGTTTGCTTGTCTGGCATGTGCAGACCATTACCTATGCCTCATGGTTGAAATTAATATTTCGCTTGGTGCCATTCCCTTGTTTGTTACATCCCTTAATGCATTAACAGTCAGCAGAGAAGCTGAACTAATGTCAATACCCAAAAGATGCATGCTGTTTTTTTCCATGTTGATTTTTATTTGTTTTGTGTTCTTATGCTTAAATGTACATCATTGACATTACGCTATACTATTGTTTGCTTGTCTAGCATGTGAAAACCATTACCTATGCCTTTAGAAAAATGTATAACATGTCTTTCTTGAATAAACATTTTTCCTGTAACAACTGGTGTTTCATTCTTTTTAGCCAACCCATATGTGTCAGCTTGTGACAAATCGCTGTCATTACGTCCATCTTATTTCCTCACAACTAACACCACCACCTCCGCCCCACCATAAGCACAAAACAATATGTGTACCGTTGCCCATTACTAATAACAACACCACCTCACTGTGTTAAGGGGAGAAAGAAACAGAAAGAGTATTGTGTACCCCTTCCCTGGTCAAGAAGATTTCAATTACACCAACTTCAGTTGATGACGTAGAAATATTGCTTGTCCTTTGAAGTAGTGACATTATGCAACAAGGCTGTTAATTGTGCCATGCCTAACATAGTACAGGTTCCACACCTATTGAGTTTTCATCCACAAGAACTGTCTTCCATTTCATAATGCCACGTGCTTGGCAAAAGAACAGACACTTCTCACTTTCGACTCATGGGTCTGACCTGCAAGGAGTTCGAACCCACAGCCAACCACTTCCAAAACAAGCACTTTTCCAACTACACTTCTGCTGCGGGTTTCTTTGTAAATTAGGAACAATGCTTGCGAGTCACAGCTGCACAACAACAACCTTGCTACAGAACAGACTCTTCTGAATGTGGTATTTTGCCAAGACTAATACAAAAAAATATAATGGACACATTTCCAGTCATGAATTCTTACTCCCCTTCCATATGGTGTTTTACAACCTTCCTCACATAGGAATGGAATGGAATAAGGCAGATTGTACTGCTACCTACACTCACTTTCAAAGCCTCTTGCGTTTCCATGCTCTCTGTTCGTACGGCACCCACGGTGCTTTGATTTTTAATATTTTGTTTTTGTAGGCGTCAACCTTTGAGGTTTCATGGGATAAAGGTTTATGATAAGGACTTTCTCCTCCACAATTACATAAGCAGTATTTTGAATTCCATAATGAGGAAGCATTAAAATTAATTCAACAAAAAACGACCAAAAAACTTATTGATGGTATCATAAATCTCAACTGGCGGCTATTTGGAAGACAATTCACAATGATGTCATAACTGCTGATCCATTTGAAAAATATGAGCGACAGTATCAA